>JANAVB010003598.1:1659248-2164248 GCA_029216955.1 Iris pallida
ATCATCCCTTGTATGTTGATAGCTACAAAGGACTCACCAGTCACACTCTGTCTCTGGTGGCTACTATTGATGGGATTCAGATCCCTAAGACCGCTGGGAGGGTCTCCGACATCCTGGTTGGCGTGCTGCTATGAACGAGAAGATGAAAGCTCTCCAAGAGAATCATACTTGGGACTTAGTCGACTTACCTACTGGTAAACAGATAGTTGGCTGCAAATGGGTGTTTACGATTAAGGTGAAACCGGATGGCACTCTTGATCGCCTGAAGGCTCGTCTCGTGGCCAAAGGATACTCTCAAACCTATGGTGAGGATTACTTCGAGACTTTCTTCTTGTGGCCAAAATGACATCTGTTCGTGTCCTCATGGCCTTGGCCGTTCGATATGACTGGCCGTTACTTCAACTAGATATAAAGAATGCTTTCCTCCATGGAGATCTTGATGAGAGATATATGTGATGCAACCTCCCGGATTCGTTGCAAGGGAGGGTAAAGTGTGTCATCTGAGGAAGGCCCTCTATGGTCTGAAACAATCACCTCGTGTATTGTTTGGTCGATTTACACATGTTGTTACTCAATTTGGCTTGTGTCAATCAAAGAATGATCGTTCAATTTTTTATCGACACACATCTGCTGAAAGAATACTCCTTGGTGTCTACGTTGATGATTATAATCACGGAAGATGACAGCCAGGGTATTGCAGGCCTCAAGAAGCGGGACATTGTAATATCTCAAAGAAAGTATGTGCTGAACATACTAAATGATGCAGGCATGATGCAAGCAAAGGGAGCAACCTCACCTATGGATCCAGGGGCGAAGTTACTTCCAAACGAAGGAGTCCTGATGACCAATCTAGATCAGTATCGTCGAGTAGTTGAAAAACTCAACTACTTGGCGGTCATGACTCGCTCAGACATTTCTTTTGCAGTGAGTGTTGCAAGTAAATTTATGGCTTCTCCAAGAGTTCCACACTGGCAGGCAATTTTCAGAATACTATGTTATCTAGTCAAGAATCCAGGAAAAGGAATTCGAATGAAGAATAATGACACACTCGCATTGAGTGTTTTACTGATGCTGACTGGGAGCAAGTCTGACAGATAGACGATCTACATCTGGCTACTCAGTATTTATTGACGGAAATCTAGTGTCATGGAAGAGCAAGAAGCAGAGTGTGTGATAGCACGCTCAAGCTCAGAAGCAGAATATCGAGCTATTGCTCATGGCACGTCAGAAATATTATATATGAAGCATCTTTTACAAGAACTGGAAGAAGACGCAGGATTTCAAGCGGCAGATCTATGGTGTGATAACCAATCTGCTATTCACATTGCCACCAACCTAGTATTTCATGAACGGACAAAGCATATTGAAATTGACATCCACTTAGTTCGTGATGAATATACAAAGGGTGTGATAAGGTTTCAATATGTGAGGACCGACGACCAGATAGCTAACATCTTCACAAAGTCTCTTTTGGGTCCTCGGGTTCAATTTCTATGTAACAAGCTGGACATGATTGACATCTATGCTCCAGCTTGAGGGAGGGTGTTAAGTGTTATATTAGAGTTATTGGTTAATGGACTTTAGTCCCATATTGCTTGGAGTAATATGAGAGGAGGCTAGCCTCTCCTATATATATGTAGTCCCTCAACAATAATAAACATCTCATTATTTCCAACTCTACAGTTCCGAAAATTTGTCACGCCTAATTCCAAGGTTATTACCATGACAAAACTTATTTGTCACAGTAATAATCGTTGGTAATTGTCTATTTTGGTGTAGTGTATCCATTTATTATTTACCTTTAATAATAAGTAATTCATTGCAAATGAATTACTTATCTATAAAGCTGCAAAAGTAAATAGGTCATATACACTAAGGTTGTGTTTGATTGGGCTTTTTTTTCATGGAAAATATTTCCATCACAATTTTTTCACCAATTGTAGTGTTTGATAGCTTATATTTTCCATACCATTATTTTCCAAAAAACTATCATTTTCCATATTTTCTTCTAGAATGGTGGAAAATGAAACTTGTCCAACCCATAGGAAAATATCATTTTCCATAAAATAACTATTTTTCTTAGAAAATAATGACAATCAAACACCAAAATTAAGTTTTTCATGAAAAATTTTAAAATTCCATGAAATTTTTTTCCCTAGAAAAATAAGATTCTGTTGATTAAAGAAACTTCATTGTGCATAGAAAGAGGACAGAGACACATACAAACCTCTTTCCCCCCAGCTGCACATAAGATTCTGTTGCTACTTAACTACGAAGTTAACGAATCTTCCACATCCCATCCCATCCCATCCCTGTATATAAGACAGGGTTAATGGAGGAGGACCCGCCCCTCTCCTTCTTGACCTCCTCCTTCGCTGCCTCGACAGCTGGTGCGGTGAAGGCGGAGACAGGGTTAATGGAGGAGGACCCGCCCCTCTCCTTCTCGACCTCCTCCTTCGCTGCCTCGACAGCTGGTGCGGTGAAGGCGGAGACGAGGGCTTCTTGGAGTTGGAGCTCGTAGGCGTACTTCTCGTCGGAGATCGGGAAGAGCTCTTCGGCGTCGAAGAGTGCCGATAAGTAGAACTCGTCCACTAGTTCGCGGAAGTAGAGCTCTCAAACAATTGTTATAATGGGAGAACACGAACTAGTGGACGAGTTCTACTTATTGGCACTCTTCGACGCCGAAGAGCTCTTCCCGATCTCCGACGAGAAGTACGCCTACGAGCTCCAACTCCAAGAAGCCCTCGTCTCCGCCTTCACCGCACCAGCTGTCGAGGCAGCGAAGGAGGAGGTCAAGAAGGAGAGGGGCGGGTCCTCCTCCATTAACCCTGTCTCCGCCTTCACCGCACCATCGGCACGAAGCTCCGGAAGAACGTATCGTCCGTGAAATGTCCCGAAGACGGCTGCAGCGGGCTCCTCGATCCCGAGCACTGCCAGGGGACCCAAGGAGGTGTTCGAGAGGTGGGGGAGCGCCCTCTGCGAGGCGATGGTCCTCGCGTCGCGGAAGTTCTCCTACTGCCCGTTCAAGGACTGCTCGGCTTTGCTGATCGACGACTCTGTCGTGGCGGTGAGGCAGTCCGAGTGCCCGAGCTGCCGCAGGCTCTTCTGCGCGGGCTGCAAGGTGGCGTGGCACTCGGGTCGGCTGCGACGAGTTCCGGAGTCTGGGGGCGGACGAGAGGAGGGAGGACGTCCTGCTGATGGAGGTTGCGAGGTTTATACGTAGCCTTTCTTTTTCTACATCATTTCCATGTAGGGTCGGTCCGGGGTAAATCCGACAAAACTTCGGACTCAGACAACCCTCCTATGATTGTATGTGACCCCTACAACCAACCCACAACAAGAATAAAGGGGCAACCAAAATAAGCTTCGGCTCGGACAACCCAACCTCCCGAGCCGGCCCTGACTACGTGTTGCACTGACAAACGCAAGATAACATGATTGGAGACATGACACAGCACAATACAGGCATTTCATGTATGACGTAGGGATTTTATTTAAGAAATTAGAAACTATGGGAAGAAAAAAAGATAATTTACGATAACTTTGTAAATTGTAACTGATAACTTTGAAGATCAATAGTTTGCTGCAGCTAGAACAAAGTTGTGGGCTGGACGCATAAATTCATGGAAAATTCTAAAGTGACCACGGGCCTGGCCCGTGCTACATGTCCCCCTCCCATTCGCCTCCCCTCCCCGTGCACCACATGGGCCCCACCTCCGAAAATTTCAGACCCCCCTCCAATGGAGGGTTGACACGTGGCTACGGACAAGGACCGCGGTATATTAACATAACTTGTTCAGTGCAAATTACATTTCAGTTATTGCATTGAACATAAATTATTCCTCACAAAAGTAGTAGTTTTGTAGAACAATTCCAATATCCTTGTTTCTAACTCTTCTTCTGTCTATATATGCTTAGGTGTGGATTTGAGTTCTGATATGGATGTGGAGTGCAATGGAGTGGTGCTCATGCTTGTTGTGATATTTTCTTGGAACAATTTAAGTTGCTATGTAATGCTTTATGAACAATATCCCCACCAATTTGAGAAAATCCTCTCCAACTTGTGCTTGCAGTATTTATTTTACCAAGTCTTCATTTGCACTGTTGATACCTGAATAAATTAGGATGACGAACAATGAAATATATTTGGTGGACAAAGGCCCTGTCTGGGACTCTATTCTGATGCCAAAAACACTGAGTTTTGGGACTAAAACTTTGTTGTAGTTTGTGTGAGCATTGTTTGGGAATTTGGTTTAGTTTGATTTTGCCAATTCCAAAGTAATGTATTTTATTTATAAGATTAATAAACTAAATTAATGCTACCTTCATAAAAGTTGAATCACCTCATTTTCTCTATGATTCAAGGAGACATGTATATACCAGAGCATCCTCCTTTTGGGCCTTTCAGATACTTGACATTTGAATTTTTTTTTTTTTGGGATAATCAGTAGCTTAATTTTATTTATCTAGAGGTGCATTATTTTAAAAAAAAAAGTATGGTTTATTTTCTGGAACTATTGTTTTAGCATCTATATTTTGTGAACAATATTTGTAATTTATTAATAATAATCCCAATGTCGATTGCAAATTTATGTTCGATTTTTTATTATTAAATCTTTTAGATTTTTTGATACCTGATATCTTTAGTGTAACTTTTGCAAACTGTCACCTTGATAAGACATTATTTTCGATGTTAGGAAAAAATAAATAAAAAGAAGATAAAATAATTTGTTTTACAAGAACGTCTTGAGTTATCGTGGCATGCTCCCACTTTCTGATTTTCTACTATATTAGAAGAATTATCACTACACCAAAACATGTATTTCGTAACACAAATTCTTTTATGATTAGTAACGGTTATTACGGTGACACACTTGTACCGGTAATAAACGTTATAATAGTTGATAAACCGTTACTAACATTCTAATTTTATAATTTTTATTATTTTTTGTAACAGTAAAAACTGTTACAAAAGTTTAATACACCGTCAATTTAAATCACATGCATTCTATCTAACGGGAGCAAAGTGTGACAAACAAACCTTTTTTTTCCAATTCTTCTGCAGCCATTTCATCTCATCTTTCCCTCTCCTTTCTCTGAAATTTTGAGCTTCCTCTCCTTTCCCTAATGCCCCTTCTTCAAATTCAATTTTTTAAATCTCTTTCGTCTCCACCAAAACCCTAACCCTAATCCTAGATTTCTTCCTCCCAAATCCTCCATCTTTGTCTGCTCCACCTCTTCCTCTTTATGGGAGACAGAGGAACAGAGGTGGCTTAGCGAAGGGCAGTGATGGGTTCGCCTCTACTAGAAGAGGACGGAGAGGTGAAGGAGATGGCCCTCGAAGGGAACCAGGTGATCCGTTCCTTCCTTTCTTCGATTCAAATTTAATTTCCATCTCAATCTTAAAACAAATTTAACTGTGTTACTTGTTTAGAGCATCCACAGTGGAGACGTTCCAAATAGATACTCCACATTATTATAAATTATGTAAATTATTACTTTTGGAGTATCTTCTTGATATTGACACACAATGGTACACTCCAAACAAATACAACAAATTAATCTCTTCTATATTTTTTCTCTTTATTTTTCTTTCCATGTTTGGTAAGATTTTTCCTCCCTTTATTTTTCTTCCTTATTCCGTAAAAAATGGTTAATATTTGTGGGCCCATAAATTAATGTAGAGGAGCTACAACACGCTCCAAATATGGAGTGTCTCTTAGCTTTCTAACAATTTTCAAGTATGGACAAGTGCCCATTGCAGCCTTCAAGTGCTACAAAATTTGAATAACATTAAAATGTAGCACTTGAAATCTCTCCACTGTGGATGCTCTGGCACTGATATTATTTGTGTTTGTTATTCCTAAATCCTAATAGAAGTAGTTCATGTGGGTATGGGAGTCTCAGAGGAAGAAGCTAAGCTATTTGATGTTATCGTCTTGAGTGTAGGGTTTAGGAACGAGCTACCATATCCAACAGTACAACCAAAATTATTGTCCATGAATACTAATAGAGATCAGTAAGTAGCTTATCCAATCAACTAAAATATTTGGAACATTTCATTTCATATAATACATTTTTTTGACTCTGTGTTCTCATTATTTGACCAGCTTGTTTCTTTGTAATGTTTACTGTGTTAAATAATTCCCCACAAAGTATTTTCTTTTCTTTTACCTAATATCTCTTCCGTTATAGGTACTTAAAGATTAGGTTAAACATAAACACCATCTTAATGATGGAGAGTGGTTGGAAATTTGAGTTTCTCGACGAATTTTTTTGTTATGATCGGTGTAGAGAATTCTTATATAAATCGGTATTACCTACCGGTCAATATTCTTGTGTGTTTTGGTCTTGTCTCAGTTTTCGGCTATGCTAGTACAATATGAAATGTCTATGGATTGTTAAGCATGCTACCTACTCATTAGGTTTTTATCCATTAAAGAATATGGGTCTTTTCTAATTGGAGTTTCACAATAGTTTTTTGCCGACTTCTGAGTCTTGCAGTTAGTTTTTGGTGGTTGATGACATTAGCGTGTACAAGTAGGAGAACATGAAGTTGTTTACCTTTACTATTTTGCTTTTGAATTACTGGATTGTATGTTGTTCAGACATGCTTGTTTTTCGTCCATCAATACTCCTGATTATTGCCTGCCCCTTGCTCCAGAAGATGAGGAGTTATTGCGTGACACCGAGGTAGCAGCCCATGTCAAACATGAAGGTGTTAGAATAAAAGAGTGACCTACAGATAAAGGTGTTTCATGGTTGGTTAAGACAATATATTTCCCCGCTTAGCATGGACGCATCCAAACTGGTATGATTTATTTTTAGACTTGTAATTATATACATATGTGTGTGTGTGTGTGTGTGTGTGTGTGTGTGTGTGTGTGTGTGTTTCATCAATCACACTGGAATTAGGCATCTTTCTAACTGCTTATTGCGATAACAGTCCTTAACACAAAAACAACCAAAGAAATACGGGAAGCAAAGGAAGGACGAAATATTTCGTTGGAGATTCTTAACAGTAGGCCGATTGATGATCTATATTTCCCTTTACTTCTTGACTTGTACGGCTATGAATAACCTTTATGTCTATTGTACTAACTGTACTTTGTTTACTTTTGTAGAGAAAGACAAATTAAAGATATTCAGGAGTCTTTTGTAGAGAGAGAGAGAGAGAGAGATATGGCTCCTACACCCACGAGATCGTCAAGACCGCCGTCAGTAAACCCTAACTCTAATCTTTACTCTGACCTCCTAGCGTTGCACGGACACGAGTACGACAAGACACAACACGATACGGACACGTTATCCGTTATTTGTAGCGGTTATGTTTCTCCCAGATGGATCATGAAAGCTATTGGGAAATGATGTAATTTTTATTTTGATAATTTTTAGGTCCGATTATTGCTACCTTACATGGATCAAAAGGTCAACCCTTTTGTTCTACTAAAATATTTGTGATTGTTTTATGGTTATATATTTGTGAAATTTCACTGAAGAATGATATATTAGGCTCTCGAAGAGCCATATTTGTTAATTCCTTTAGTAGTTTAAGTATAAACCAAAATTAGATTTATGGGGTTGGGTCGTGCTTTCGATTCGAGATAACAAATCACTTCCTACCAACATTTTTTGTAAAATTGTGAAGCCGTTACTCTGGGTTTGCTTCAATCTGTGTTGTTTAAAGTATTGTAATGGGGACTTTCAATGTCATTTATTTTATTTTATTTTTTTCTGCACTCCAAATGCACTGTTCCTTGCTTATGAAGGACAGAGGTAGACTATGAAAGACTTAAAGATACAAGTTTTCAGTTTCATGGTATTATTGTAAATAAAAGATTAGATTACTATAATTCTTCACGTTAACTGGATACGGAGCTTCTTTCGGATATTAACCATTTCAATTACCACTTTAGGTCAGTTAGATATTGTCGTAGACTCATAAAAAGACATTCTTTTCTTTTTAAGTTCTTCAATATTTCAGGATAGGTCGTCTCTCATCTAAGATTGATAACTGTGCATATCTTAATAGATTTCTTATGATACGGTGCTCCAATTTTTCCAGAAAACTATTGCTTCTCCTAGACGTGGAATCCTTGCAATCGATGAATCTAATGCAATGTGTGGGAAAAGGCTAGCGTACAATGGTTTATACAACACAGAAACTAACCGC
The DNA here is from genome assembly GCA_029216955.1 of Iris pallida. Classification (NCBI taxonomy): domain Eukaryota; kingdom Viridiplantae; phylum Streptophyta; class Magnoliopsida; order Asparagales; family Iridaceae; genus Iris; species Iris pallida. The sequence continues at coordinate 1,667,422 of JANAVB010003598.1, forward strand.
CAAGCCTAAAGGCTGCTTTTGCTGACTACTCCTGGTTTGGGCGAATATATTTCTGGTTCCATTCTTTTTGAGGAGACACACTATCAGTCCACGACCGATGGGAAGAAGTTTGTGGATTGCTTACGTGATGAGAACATTGTGCCTGGTATTAAAGTGATAAGGTACTTGTGTGCCAGCAAGAATCCTAGTCCACTATGTTTCTTCACGGTTTTGGCTTTATGTCATAATCTTGAAAGTTTTTCATTGGAAATGTTGTTTAATTAATGTGAGACCCGTCTCACTGTATCGGTATTTTATACGGATACGTGTTTATTTGAGCCGTATTTCGTATTTATCGATTTGCGTGATATTATAAAATTTTCCTAAGTGTAGGATTTTTATGGCTTGGTTTAACTTGGATTTGGTTTTATTGGGTTTGGTTTAACTTTGACTTGGACTTGGTTTGGTTTAGTTTGGTTCTCATGAGATGAGGTGTATGGTTTAGATTGAGTGGAGAGGAATGAATGGTGGAGATCACTTGAGCTTGTTATATAAGCCACTCTTTCTCTCTCCCTCCTCATTCACCCTCATTCATTTCTTTCCACCAGAACCCTAGTCATTAGAGAGAGGCAAGTACACCTTGCCGAATGTTGGACGATCTTAATTTTGTTTGTTCCATTCTCTTCCTTGTTATATTCTAAGCTTGTTTAGAACTTGGAGTTTTCCATTTTGATGGTTCAAATGTTGTAGATCTAGCTTTGAAGAGAATTCAGTTTTCATGAATTTTGATCTATTTAATCTTGTTATTTCCGAGTTTTGATGGTTCTATGTTGTAGAGCATTTCATTCTTCCCCATTTTGACACAAGGAAGTTCGGATTTGGACTCTGGATGAAGGTTTTATGAAGCTTGAGAACTTGGCTTCCATGGTGTTCTTATTCTCGAAATTTTGGAGAAGAAGAACAGTTCTCTGGCGCATGGCAGTACTTAGCCGCATGAATATTCATGCGGCAAGTCGCCCTTAGCCGTATGATGACCCGACCGCATGAGTCTATCTGGACTTAGCCGCATAGCTTTATGTGACAAGTCTTATTCTTGGCCGCATGGACCTTGGGCTACATGTGATTTTCTAGCCGCATAGCATGATTCAGCCGCATGAGCGCCCCTCCCCCACCTTTCATTTCCTGGCCGCATAGGCGCATGACCCGTCTGGCCGCATAAGAGTTCCCTCCTCGAGCCGCATGAAGCGCTCCCTTCCGCTGGCCGCATGGGGCCAGGCGATTCCCATCCGCATGCACCCCATCCTTTCCTGCCGCATATGTCCTTCTTCCCCAAGCTGCATGCGCCTGACCCTATTCAGCCGCATGGACTGTTCTCTTCCCAGCCGCATGAGATCACTCCTGGCCGCATAGGGCTTCATGACTTCTGAACCGCATATGCATTGCTCCCCGCAGCCGCATGGACCTATGTCCCCGCCTGCCGTATATGCACAGCTTCTCCGCCCGTCGCATGAGACTGAGCCTTTCCCCGACCCGCATGGATTTCTTTCCCTAGCCGCATGAAGCCCACTCTTCCGCTGGCCGCATGAGACCCAACTTCTTGGACCGCATGCGCCTTTGCCTTCCTAGCCGCATGCGCCCTTGCCCTTCTAGCCGCATGTCCCTGTCCTTACCAAGTTGTATGCGCTCTCCTTATTGGCCGCATGAGTTCTAGTGACCCTGAGCCGCAGGGCTCCTTCCTGTGCCTTGCCCTGCTATTTAATTATTGTTATTATTATTATTTCTCTATTATTATTAGATCTTACTGATAACCTGTGGCTTGTAACCTCAGCATAACTTGAGTCTCCTGATTGAATGCTTGCATTATACTGTCCTGCACGTGTACCCTGAACACGACAGTGACCCGTAGTGGTGCACTCTTGACAAGTACCCTGACAATGCATGATAGTGGCCCGTCGTGGCGCACTCTTGACAAATCAATTCATTGGCCTGGACACCGTGGATGATTGTGCTTGTATAAACTACTAGTCCGGTTGTGTCTTGCATCATGTCTAGGGCATGATCCCTGAGTACCACGGTCAGGGATTCATACTGAATTTGGCTAGGTTAATGACTAGATTGATCAAATAGTTCATAAAGAATTTCCCAGTTACCTGTTGCCCCTTTGGTCCCGGCCTTATATATATATATATATACATGGGATTTGTTGCTATCCGTCGAGATGAGCGCACTTCCAGCCCGCCGTCGAGTGCGGTACCTTAGGACACATGTATCTTACTACAGTGTGTCTGCTATATCATGCTATCTTTTTCTTTTCTTGCTGGAATCACTCAGGTAGTAACAAACAGGTAACCGGACTTAGAATTCTTATTGCATCTTGCTAGTAACTAGGCCTGTGATAACCCTAGTTAGTTAAAGTATCAAGCCGTACTTATTGCTTGGCCGTGAATGTTGGATGGAGTCCAGTCTGTCTAGTCTTGTCTTGATCTTGTACATGATTGTTACATGTCATGATTTCTTATTTTATCTTGCCGATAAATGGTGGAAGAAACCAAGTTCGGTTCAGACGAAGGGTTACAACCCCGGTCCTTGTTTAGTTTACGGGTTGTAACCTAGTTATCTGAATAGTCCCATGGTTATTCCATCGTATATCACCTTCCCTGATCCAGTTCCTAATTGTTCTGGGATAATGATTATAATGATTGTCACCTCTAGCAATAAATGATCAGAGACTAAGTTCTGTTCAGGCGAAGGGTTACAATCTCGGTCCTTGTTTGGTTTAAGGGTTGTAACCTGGTTTCCGGAACAGTACCTTTACCCTCTCTTCGTATATTGCCTGGCTCTATTTATTTAACATGTTCTCCAGTTTACTTTATGTTAAATGATGATTTACTTACTGTCTTCCTATGTTCGGGATAAGTGCATTGGTACTGCACGAATCTCGATCCTTCTTTACTTATTGCTTTTACTCCCTGTTGATTGCCTATGTTTGCTGGTTTTAAGTTCACAGTTCGGCCTCCTTTGTGGTACTTGCTATTTGGGATCTGACCCCACTGGTTTTGCATGGCCAGGTTCTGATAGAAGAGCCTGAAGGATTCCACCGCACCATCTACTCGACGGTGACCAGCCGGAGCACCAGAGTACCTCAGTGGGTTTCTTCTTTCTCCCATTGATATGTAAATTCTCCTCTTGTAACGTTTAGCCCCGAGCACGTGTTTAGCTCGTGTTTTGGTATTTTTCTTGATATTGTAGCCTACGGACATAAACATGATATGTGTATTCTAGACTATAGCTAGTCCTTATCATGTATGACTAATACTCTAGCTAGTCCTCAGTTCTGTGGTACTGGCTTCATGATCAGTCATGTATATATGGTTCGGGACGCCTTACTATTGTATGTATGATGATCGTACTCCTTGCTCTTGTATAATTGCCTGTGATTGAGATACCTAGGATTGTTAAACCATAGGATTGACTGATGGCTTTTAGAGTAACCCCCATGTCTTGACAGCTTATACGTGATTTCAGAGTATTAACGTACTTTGGGATTGCGTAGCTGGCTATGTCTGCCCCCGCTCTCCAGTATTCTGGTTCTGGGGTGTGACAATTAATGTCCCATTTTCTGTCATTTTTAAGGGTTTGGTACCCCTTCCCCATTCAAACGATGAACCTTGGTGCCAAGAATTGGATGGATTGGCTTCATCGAGTGTTGAATACTACAAGCAAGGTGTACGCTTTGCTAAGTGGTTAGTTTAAAGTAAATGTGGGAAATATTTCCATTGATCTTCATTTGTACAGTCTTCTTGTTGATACTTTGGCATTTCCAAAATTTTATAGGCGAACAGTTGTGAGCATCCCTTGTGGTCCTTCGCTCTTGCTGTCAAGGAGGCTACTTGGGGGCTTGCTCGCTATGTAGCTATCTTTCAGGTATCTTCTGTTGACATTGTTTTTTTCAAACAGAAGTAGAGCTTTCATCAATCTGCCTTTGCATACATGCATGTACTTGTATCTATCACTGGCTATTGCAAAAAGTAACCAAAATTTTCCCAACATATTCGAATAAAATCTCACAATGAACAAAAGAACTTTTAGTTTTGGGCTTTGATTCAGTTAATACACAATGTGTTGGAGGGTTGCTCTTCGACTGCATGAGCTAAATTTAGCCACATAGCCTTACCGTGGTTTGTTGGCAAGCATCTTTCTTGCATATTGATATCTTCCTACTTTTTAATGGTCTTCTATGTTCGATGGCAAGCTTCTTCTCTCACTTTGCTGGAAAAAGTTGCCGATGCTGTTTGTTTGATTATATGACTTTGATTTTGAGCAAGTAAGAACTAAATATCACGTGATAGAAAGTAAGAAATTATGCCTTTGTTACCTGATCTTGATCGGTATGTTTATGGATTTCTGTAGCATCTCTACTATAATTAGAATCAGTTATTAGTCAAGTTTGACAATTTGGATGACTCTGTGAACACTTGCTTTTGGATCTATATATTTTGTACTTATGTAACTCTTAGCATGTGTTCTTCCAGCAATGACAGGTACTGGCGTGTGAGTATACAACATATGTATTCTTAGAATGCTTGCTATTTGTTATCCACTTCTAAAATTTTCGTAGTTCCACAATGATGTTCTTATTTATTAAGATATTGATGATGACAATTATCTACGTATTGGTAGGTAGATCAAGTACATAATATCCTAAAGTATTGGTAGGTAGATCAAGTACATAATATCCTAAAGTGTATTTCTTTTTTCTTTTCTTTTTTTCTGTCCAAGGTTTCTATGTTGATGTAACTTGTTGAGGTACCATAGATAAGTTACTTTCTTCTACAAGTCATAGTGTGATACATATGTTTACTAGCAAACTTAGCAAGCTTTTCTTCATTCGTCAACAACTATTATAGTAAAAAATGTGTTTGCTGATGTCAGATACTGCCAGAGATATTGTGCTTGTGATTCTTGAAGTCATGCAAGATCAGGATTAGGAAATTTGAGCAGCCCAACAATCTCTACTCGAATAAACTGATATTGATTCATCTATTAATGAGACAAGAAGGCTTTTTTGTTTAGTATATTATATGAATAATGAGGAATAACAGGAGTATTACCTCACGTTATAGTATATACAATAGTTATGCTTAACAGTCAGTAGGAAGTCATATTCCTGGATGCCTGACATAATGCTGCATTTGGAATTGCAGTGGAATTAGCTTTATTGGAACTCTAACTGTTGTGAGAAAATAGTGCATTTGCGGCTCCAAATAGTGTTAAAATGAAGCAATTGCAACAAACCAAGAACAAGAAACTATCGCCTTGGAGTGTAACCAATTGCTAAATCCAACAAACCAAAGTCCTCTAAAAACTTTATCTTTCTAGAATTCCAAGTCCTTTCATTTTCAAATTGATGCCCATCTATTCTGTCCTTAGAAATACAGTCATATATCCCAGTTTCTTGGTTTGTCTTTATATTTCAGATGCAAGAGAGTGATCTTTCTGTCAGTTGTAATTCACTATTTGGTGACACCATAACCATTGAAAGACAAACTTTTTACGTTTCTTACATTTGTGGTTTATCATGTAATCTAAGCAGAGAAGACAACACCAATCTAGTTCCATCCAAATGTTCATATTTGACAGCATGCCCAAAATCTCAAAACCAAAAGCACTTTTTCCTTGAGCATGCAGAGCACCTTCCATCCAATGCAATTCTGTCACTAACAGTGAGTGACCCCCGTGATTTGTCATCTAATTGGACCAAGATCATCTCTGAAACTACTGCAAGATCTGAAGCTCATTTTCAGGAAATATATATGCAAGCTTCCAATGCTTACATTTATGGCATTTTAAAAGAAGTTCAAGATGAGATACATATGCCATGGTCAGAAGCTGAGGTCAATATATCTTTTCTAGCAGACAATAGATACTTGTGGGATTTTAATGAAAAGTTGAATCCTCCAGTACCAGAAAATATTTTTACCTTGATCCCACTGGTGATGATAAACAAGCTCCTAAAAAGGCCGAAGGTTTTGGTCAGTCTTTCCCAATTTTACTTTCAAAGCATACAAATCAAGGAAAGTTCAATAATAGGTAAGATATTCATTTTGTTATGTTTTGCTTTGTGGTTTTTGTTGTTGTTGTTTTTCTTCTTTATCATTGATGGCTCGCAACATATGACATTTGAAGTTCTGTTACTTGTATCAATGTATTTGATTGCACATTTATATCAAGTAGTGTCATAAAGAGTATCTTATACTTTTATCTTAAAAGTTTTGGATAAAAAATTGACAACACTGCCTACTGCTGTCACAAATTTTGTTGTTCTTGGTTTGTTGCAATTGCTCCATTTTAACACCATTTGGACCTGCAAATGCACTATTTTCTCACACGGTTAGAGTCTGATAAAGCTTATTCCATTGTAATTCCAAATACAGCATTATGTCATGCATCCAAATGCAGCATAACTATCAACATAGCAAAATCAGAATCACATCCACTACAAGAATGGTGAACATGACATTTTAAGAAGCATCACCAAACGCACTGTCGTTCACATATATTCTGAGAAGAAATCATGAAAGCCAACAAATACTCAAGCGTAAGTGATGTATACTTTGTCGTTCACATATATTATGACTTGGTCCCGCAGTAACAGAGAAATGATTGATAACTTTTCTATTATCTCTACCTAAAATGTGTTAAATTATTGCTTTGCTTTACCATGAGTTGTATAACTATGTCATGTATTTTAGAGTCTGTGTCATGTTCAGTACATGTCTGACACGATGAACATAAGCGTGGTTCCAATTTTTTAGGAGTTTTTGTGCTTGCCATCACTCGTGCCTTTCACATCCTCACCTATTTTTGAGGGTTTTTGTGCTAATGCAGTCTTTGTTCACTGATACAAAAATTTTGTTTCCTGATTTTTTTGTTCTCTACCCAGGTCATGGTAACTTTGATAACTTGAGGCTTATGGAGCAGTTCTAGAAGCAAGCACGTGGTGCGGCCTCTACTACTACAGCTTAAGAGGATGACGATGATGATGGTCCCTAGGTTTGTTTATGGAGGGACATTTGAAGCTGCAGCGGGAGAGAATGATGATTCTTTAGAGTGTGGTTTGTTTATGGAGGGACATTGGAAGTCTCTTTGTTGAGATAACTCATTCTATTTTGTAAATTGTGTTATGTGGTTTGTTCAAATGAATTACAAAACAATTTTTTTTTCTCTATCTGATGCTACATGGGAGGAGGTGTTTTGATGTTTTATGTACCAATTTTGTTAGTTTCATTCAGTCATGGCGTGGATAGTAACGTCTCTACTTATAGAGCATAAATCCAAGAGTTTCCACAACGAAGAGATTGTAGCAAAGTATTTTTTTCTATTTGGGCTTTGGTTTCACCACTCTGTTCTTTTATGTATGTTAGTGTAAAACCCTCTCCCCCACATTCTCTCACTCTCCTTAAAATCCTCTCCCCAAATCCCTCTCAACCACACACAACACCTCAACTCACTCCCTCTCACCTCCTTCCCCACGTACACAACTTTTCTTCATTTTCCTCTCCACCTTTCAATGTCTACTACACACCAGCACTCCATCTCCCCATCCCCATCCTCCTTATTTTTCCCACGCTCAACCAGCCTCCAGGAGCATCAACCGGCCCCTTTACTCCTTCAATAGCTACATCATCACCACCATAATTTTCTCTCTTCCTTCCCATAATCTCTCTATAGTATAACCATGTTTTATCTTCATGTTCACAGGAAGTAAGGAATTTTAGTATAAGAGGAAGGAATCTCTCTCTTAGTATAACCATGTTTCATTCATAGTAAGAATACTAGTAGGAAAAAAAAACCACCGTCCTTACTAAGCTCACCATGATAAGTAGGAAGAATACAAATAACTAAATAATAGATAATGTTGTGTTTAAGAATATTATTGCACAGCCTTAAAGGAGTTAGAATGGATGCAATTGTCTGTAACATAGAAATAGCCAAGTAGCTAACAAAATAGCTTTGTAAGTAGCCTAATAAAATAGATACTGACATCAATGGTTCTTTTCATTGAGTAGGTCCAACCTTTTTTTTAATAAATTAAGTCTATGGAACTACTTATTCTGTAAGTAAGTAATAGTACTTGGGAATATATTTTAAATGGTAGGATTATCGCAATAAATACGTAATTAGATTAATTTAATTAATAGGGTTGTCGTTAATTTTATGTTAATAAAATATTAAGTTGGTTTCTAAATAGTTTCATATCAAAAAGCCTATTCTTAATATAGTAAATAATGATTTTAAGCAACATTTATTTATTTACTATCTTGGAATAAAATATTATTTATCTTCCAAAACAAAAATGATTCTATTTACCAAAAGAATATTTTTGAGGTTTCTACCTATTATTAGTAACTATTATGATTAAATTAGTAATTTCACGTTTCAAATAAATTACTTAAAAAGCATTGTTCTTGATTCCTAGTTATTACCACTTTAATTACATTTTTAAAATATTAGTTATTACTAAAATAAATAATTTTCATAATATTGCTAATAAAACTGTTTTCTTATTATTTAAATATCTATTAAAATATTTCGTATAGTTTATGTAATTAAATACTATTTAATTTCAAGACATTTTCCAGTATTTTTTTAAAAGATCATTCTAAATTATAATATTAGTTTACGAAAAATCGCTTATTTTCTACTAATAAATTTAAGTATAATATTTCTCGTATTATTTACAAAAATAATTAGTTTACTACTTTGTTTACAAAAACCATAATTTTTTTTTATGATATTATTAACTTAGAGACTCTCTAAAATATTAAATAATGCCTATTTAAACTATCAGTGACTTAGGGCCTAGACGTTAGTGTCTTTAATATGATAATTAGGATTGTAGCAACGGTAGATTGGCAACTGAGTTACATTTCATTAATGTAGGTTCAGACCTCGGATTTTAGCCCGAACACCTCCACTCGTCATCTACAGCACCGGAGACACCAAGGCAAGTGCATGCTATCCAAACTTGTGTTTTAGTTGATAATTAAATTGATTGCATAGTATAGTTACTGTATCGACACTTGACTCACGGGATCCCTCTCAGATCATACCGACTGTTTTACTGAATCATTGACTTGACTGCTTACTGAATCATTGACTCGGGGATTGGGGGAGTAACGTTAACACATGTGGTCAAAGCCCCTTACTGAATCACTGTGGATAGCGGAAGTCCAACCCAGTTGACTAAAAGTCAACTGTTAGTCAAGTTTGACCTAGAGTTGACCAAAGTTGACTAGAGTTGACCAGTTGACTAAAAGTCAACTATAAGTCAACCATTGATCCAGTTGACCTAGTTTGACTTTGTTTAACTTCCTGTGGCCTAGTTTGACTTAGTAGATTGAGATTGACCTATATAATCATGCCTAACACTGTTGAACCCTAATTAGCTTATATATATCTCATCTTTAGGTCTATGATTTCACTCTGAGCCAGATTACACAGTTGACATATTCCATCAGATCTTACATTCTCTGATAATATTTATGTTTTATGATATCGTCTATGTTTCTTGTATTTAGTGTAGATATCCTTGTTCTCTTGACACATCGTTCACACGGATTGGTATTTCTCTGGATCCCGTCATGAGATGTTATTCCTTGCTTTCCTTGGTATATCTTGTACAAGTCTTTCTTGTTTCTTGTGCATTGTATAGACACGATTCCTGCGAAGGCTAGCTACCCTCTCAGAGAATCGCGTGTCATGATGTGTCATGGTTGGATCCACTATACTAGTCGGGGACGAAAAGTATTAGTGTAGATGTGTGGTCCATTATCCACCTTGTTATTCTTGTAGATCTTGTTGAATAGCCAATCCTACACTCCACGTATGATTGGCCGGATCATTAGACCTTGTGCAGACCCAAGCCGGCCACATGTTGAAACTAGTACTCACACACTTAGATAGATGATTCTTGATTCTTGTACATGCCATGATCAGTTTTACTTGCCTTGTTCTAGCTCTAGATTTATAGCTTACCTTGCCATGATACTCACATGTATATTTCGTGATTTCTTGTATATTCTCTCTATTTACTGCTACATTTTCAATATCGTCTAACTAGAACTGTTATTTGAGATTTGTGCTCGTTCCATCCTGACTGGATATGTTGACAAAATTTTAGGAGTAGTTGTGCCCTCAGTTTTGGACTTCATGATGTTGCTAGCTGGGGTGGTTCTCGGTATTCTTCACCGTGAGTTGTCTCTCAGGAGTTCTAGGTCTGGTAGTTATTTAGGTTGTTATTGTTTCCTTCTGTTTTATTCTTGTCTCATATGATCCTTGTAGATTCTAGTTGTTCTAGTGATATTGTTATTATTTTTTGTCTTATCTTCCTTAGTTTTCATGATGTGACATGAGTATATTTCTAGTTATGGATCTTTAGATGTTGTAGTTAGTATCGGGTACTTGACAGCGCTCTACCGCCGATACTGCGGCGTAGGCTGGACGTTGCCCACGTATTCGTACCCGTATATCCGGATGCGGGTCGTGACAATTTTAACTGTTACGAAGGTAAATTTAGTCACGATTATAATTGTGACAAAATTGTTACAAAATTTATTTTCGTAACGGTAATAATCGTTACAAAAAGTGTTCCGAAAATTTGTCACGTCTAATTCATCAAGGTTATTACCGTGACAAAACTTATTTGTCACAATAATAACCGTTAGTAATTGCCTATTTTGGTGTAGTGAATCACATCCCTTTATTATTTATCTTTAATAATAAGTAATTCATTGCAAATGAATTACTTATCTATAAAGCTGCAAAAGTAAATAGTTCATATACGCTTTAAGCTGTGTTTAATCGGGCTTTTTTTTCATGGAAAATATTTCCACCACAATTTTTTCACCAATTGTAGTGTATGATAGCTTATATTTTCCATAACATTATTTTCCCAAAAAAAAACTATCATTTTCTATATTTTCTCCTAGAACGGTGGAAAATAAAACTTGTCCAACCCATAGGAAAATATTATTTCCCACGGAATAACTATTTTCCGTGGAAAATAATGACAATCAAACACCAAAATTAAGTTTTCCATAAAAAAATTTAAAATTTTATGGAATTTTTTTTTCCTAGGAAAATAAGATTCTGTTGATTAAAGAAACTTCAGTGTGCATAGAAAGAGGACAGAGACACATAACAAACCTCTTTCCCCCCATCTGCACATAAGATTCTGTTGCTACTTAGCTACGAAGCTAACGAACCTTCCACATTCCATCCCATCCCATCCCATCCTTGTATATAAGAACGACGACTCACCCACGACTCACTCACCAAGCACAAGGAAGGAGAAGAGCTAGAGCTCTCAAACAATTGTTATAATGGGAGAACACGAACTAGTGGACGAGTTCTACTTATCGGCACTCTTCGACGCCGAAGAGCTCTTCCCGATCTCCGACGAGAAGTACGCCTACGAGCTCCAACTCCAAGAAGCCCTCGTCTCCGCCTTCACCGCACTAGCTGTCGAGGCAGCGAAGGAGGAGGTCAAGAAGGAGAGGGGCGGGTCCTCCTCCATTAACCCTGTCTCCGCCTTCACCACACCAGCTGTCCAGGCAGTGGAGGAGGAGGTCAAGATGGAGAGGGGCGAGCCTTCCATTAACCCCGTCGTCGTCGTCGCCGCCGCCGCGGAGACCGCCGCAGCAGAATTAGCGGTCTGCAAGATCTGCATGGACGCATCGCCGCTCGACGGCATGTTCGAGAACAAGAACTGCCCGCACGTGTTCTGCCGCGAGTGCCTCGGCCGCTACATCGGCGCGAAGCTCCGGGAGAACATATCGTCCGTGAAATGTCCCGAAGACGGCTGCAGCGGGCTCCTCGAGCCCGAGCACTGCCAGGGGCTCGTCCCCAAGGAGGTGTTCGAGAGGTGGGGGAGCGCCCTCTGCGAGGCGATGGTCCTCGCGTCGCAGAAGTTCTCCTACTGCCCGTTCAAGGACTGCTCGGCTTTGCTGGTCGACGACTCTGGCGAGGCGGTGGGCCAGTCCGAGTGCCCGAGCTGCCGCAGGCTCTTCTGCGCGGGCTGCAAAGTGGCGTGGCACTCCGGGATCGGCTGCGACGAGTTCCGGAGTCTGGGGGCGGACGAGAGGAGCAGGGAGGACGTCCTGCTGATGGAGGTTGCGAGCAAGAAGAAGTGGAGGAGGTGCTCCAGCTGCAGGTTCTATGTGGAGAAGAAAGATGGGTGCAACCATGTAACATGCAGGTTTGTAGAGCCTTTCTTTTTCTACATCATTTCGGCCCAGCGATAGGTCCGACAAGACTTTGGACTTGTAGAGCAACCCTCCAGGTCCAACGTGACCTACAAGAGGTTGGGGTTGCAAGCAGGGCCAGCCCCAGGGTAAGCCCGACAAGCCTCAAGGCTCAGCATGATCCCACCAAAGTTCACGGTCACGGATGACCACCAGGACCAACTAACAATAAAGGCCAAGGGACGACCAAAATTAGCTCCATGATAGGATAACCCAACCCTCCGGGCCGGCCATGGTTGCAGGTGAACCCCCCAGATCAACCCACAACAAAGATAAAAGGACAACCCAACCCAATCCCATCCCCCCAAGGCCGACCCTGACTAGGTTGCACTGACAAGTGCAAGACACAACATGATAGGGACACGACACAACACGATACGGACATTCCATGTCGAATAAGAAATTAGAAACTACGGAAAGAAAAAGAAAAAAAGATAATTAACGAAACAAGTCCTAAATATACAATGTAATAAAAAAAAATAACAAACATAACAAATGGTTGCTCCGTAGATCGCTAACTTGATGCAGCTAGAAACTATCAAAGTTGTTGACTGGAGGCATACATTCATAGCTACTGATATTAAACATAACTTGTTCAGTGCAAATTACATCAGTCATTCCTCACGAAAAGTAAATTTGTAGAACAATCAATATTCTTTTGTTTGTAACTCTTCTGCTGTCTATGTATGCTTGACTTGTTTGTAGGTGTGGGTTTGAGTTCTGCTATGGATGTGGAGTGCAATGGGGTGGTGCTCATGCTTGTGGAAACTGAATTGATTGAATGAGAGTAGGGGGAGTGGAGATACAATGATTCTGTATTTTGTTTGTGTCATTTTAGACATTGAAACTTTTTCCTCTGCTGATATTTTCTTGGAACAATTTAAGTTGCTATGTAATGCTTTATGAACAATATTCCCACCAATTTGAGCAAATCCTCTCCAGCTTGTGCTTACAGTATTTATTTTACCAAGTCTTCATTTGCACTGTTGATACCTGAATAAATTAGGATGATGAACAATGCAATATATTTGGTGGACTAAGGCCCTGTCTGGGACTATGTTCTGATGCCAAAAAACTGAGTTTTGGGATTAAAACTTTGATGTAGCAGTGAGTATTGTAATACTACTTCCTTTGCCCTCTGAGCTCTCTCCTTCCTTTCCGGAGTGAGGGACTGAGTCTCTATGCCTTCCTTTGTTTAGTTTGTAAAAATATGCCAGTTCTCTCATTGAGAGGTACTAGGGTCCAGTTAGAAGTCTTGATAAGAGGGCTTAAAAGCACCTAGCGTTCGCAGTCTCTCTGTGTCGTTAAGCGACACCTCTTCGGTCTAGTGGCTAATTGTAGTTTTGATTTTGCCAATTCCAAAGTAATGTATTTTATTTATAAGATTAATAAACTAAATTAATGCTACCTTCATAAAAGTTGAATCACCTCATTTTCTCTATGATTCAAGGAGACATGTATATACCAGAGGCCTTTCAGATGCCTTGACTACATTTGAAGATTTTTTTTTTTGGATAATCAGTAGCATAATTTTATTTATCTGGAGTTGCATTATTTTTAAAAAAATATGGTTTATTTTCTGGAACTATTGTTTTAGCATCTATATTTTGGGAACAATATTTGGAATTTATTAATAATGGCCCCCAGTATCGATTGGAAATTTATGTTCGATTTTTTATTATTAAATCGTTTAGATTTTTTGATACATAATATTAACTTTTGCGGACTGTCACTTTGATAAGACAGTATTTCCAACGTTAGGGAAAAATAAAATTAAGATAAAATAATTTGTTCTACAAGAACATCATGAATTATCGTGTCATACTCCTACTTTCTCATTTCGAGTATATTAGAAGAATTATCCCTTTTTACTTATCTCTAATAATAAGTAATTCATTGCAAATGAATTACTTATCTTTAATAAAGCTACAAAAGTAATTAATAGGTCATATACACTAACTATAAATGAACATTCTTGAATAGAAGTACCAAAAGAACTAAATAAATGAATAAGTTATGTGGGAAGACCTAAAGGTTCTAAATATTCAACTCCCCGAGAGTGAATAATATAACACAACTCCCGAAGTGGCATCTCCTGTAGAGAAATTACTCATGAGTTCGGAAGATGTCATGAATCAAAGATACAATTTCTCTACAATAAAGCATATCGGCCAGCCGAGAATATTCTAAGAAGGGATTTAGAAAGAGGCAAATCTATGTTTTACACAGAAAATTTTAAAAAAAAATTGAAAAGAATTTGTCATAGATGGCATCAGTAAATGAGAATAAAAAGGGTGATTAAAAAAGGATAAGAATAAACCACGAACATTCATTGCTGTTGAAAAAGACAAGATTGATCAAAATTGAAAGATGTGGTTCAAGTGGTGTTATTATGGAGCTCAACGGAAGTCGATTGAGGAGCCATGGGACCAACACCCTCTCAAGCTATAGGATGCAGGAGTTACAAGAGCTGCAGGCTACATGAATTATGGGTCTATGCGGGATCAACCCAATTTGAGTTGATTTTGGTAATTTTGGACGGTCCATATGTGGTTGATTGCTTAATAATTAAGTTAGAACTTCCCTAATTAATTACTAAGGTTTTCTTAGTATATTTAAAGGAGGCTAAGGGGCTTCATAAAGTATTGTTCCTACAAAGATTCAAAGATAATCGATCTATTTCTAAAAGGAGATTTATGCTCACTCATAGGGCTTAATTACACTTCTTATGGAAGAGTCGTCATATTCGTCAGGTCGAGATAGTCATTGAAGTCTTCGGTGGACAACCGCTTCCTAGTTATGATCAAAATGTTGGGAATCAGATACGTCCTCCTGCGCTCCGATACTATGTCTGAGACGTTGCCGCAGCGAAAACTTAGACCAACCTCCTGAAATAACCAACCCCGGTCTAACGGACACCAAGCATAGATAAAGACAAGTATATAGTGGTGACTATGTCACATGGACAAATAACAATCTCTATAACTCAGATGAAATTACAAGATTAACAAAAACTAATGTTGAACCCTTTGCCCTAATAGGTTCAACCCTTTCACCACACTCAAGAGCGAAGTCCTAAGAGCAAAGTGCGGAACTTTCTCTTAGATTTCCTATGGACGTGCACCCCGAATCTTTGTGCTGTGGTTTGTGCATCTACCCTCACCCTATATATATAGGATGAGAAAAACATATTTTAGGTCATAATAGGATTTCTTAAATAGGAAGCCCTCAAATAAGAATGCTACTACACCTAAAATAGCCCATCAACATCCTATTTTAGATTATAATAGGATCTCTTAAATAGGAAACCCTCAAATAAGAATCTTATTATATCTAAAATAGTCCAGCACTAATTATGGACATCCAAATCAAATTAAATCAAATATTTAATCAGATTTGGACTCCATAAATATGATATTACCAAATTCAGACTGGACTCCAACACAAAACTAGTTAGAGTAAGGCTTTTAAGATTCTCTTTGTAATTTTCTTCCATTTTTCTTCTTGAGATGTGTGTTTGACTTGTCTTGGTTCTATGTAACGGGGTTGTGTTTGTTATCTTTGTGTGGATTTTGGTGGTCGACGTTCTCAACATCCGTTGCGCATGTCCATGGATCCCAACAAGTTCTGATCTGTATCAATATGTCGTTTCGAGAAATTCATCCCATTGTGATTGCCAAAGTCATTTTATGTATCACTGCACTTAAACTTCACCAGAAATTCATCCCATTGTGAAGCTCTCTGACTGTAAACTTTTTCGACATGCTATCTTTCGAATTTTACGCACTTAAAATTTGTGCAAGTGTAAGGAATAGGCCTCGTTTGGCACTGTAATGTAATGTAATCGTAATGTAATCGTAATTTGTGTAATGTAATCGTAATTTTACGCACTTAAAATTTGTGTAATGTAATCGTAATCGTAATGTAATCAAATGAAAAAAATTAACGAAGTGAACCAAACGGGGTCTAAGGATGACACAATAAACGCGCCATATTCTTAACTGAACATCATATTATTATTTTCGAAATTCATCACTCAACCATACAGGATACTGCACATGAGAAGTCACAAACATACTATTGATCATCCAAGCTCAACATGCAAATATGATCAGTAGAGGCATAGGGAATGTTAACTACAAGCTCAAATGGGAAGGCATGCGGATTCATGATCTGGATTCATGATCTATGCAACCGCGACTCCAGCGAGGCGTGGCCTCCTCTGATCGGAACCGCTGCCGGTCTCGGCAGTCAGGTCCAGTGGCAGTTTCCTCTTGGAGCCTGCCTGCGTTGTTGGCACGGGCGGTCTGGCATAGTCTTTTAGTCTCTTCACATCATTCGTCTGAAGGGGCTTTAGAATGAAATCTTGGGCTCCAATGGCTCTACATCTGGATGTTACAGTGACCCATTTTAGTGTTTCTCTTCAAGAATACTAACTACATATTCAACAACAGTAAGAAAGGAGAGCATATGACTAGCTGATTAATTTTGCTTAGTTTGTTTGTCAAATAATTTGATTTAAAGCCTACATAAGTTATTCCCTCTTTTTTTAGGCACAGAAGTATCAAGAAGTTTATGAAAGTATATTTTCTTGGACAAATTAGGCAAATTAATTGTTTGAATCCTAATACATTGTGAGGGTTACAGTTAATACCATGTTCGAACAAGCCAGACGGACAAACATCAACATCTGATATCGAATGATAAGCCACTCGGCTTTCCAGGAAGAGAAAATAGGAGAGCCACTATGTTGCACGGACACGGTAATATGGTGGTGTCCGTATCCTGTAACATGGATGATCACTTATTGTACCTATCTGAAAATTTCTAGTACCCATATCCGTATCCTGTCCCTATCCATATCCTTGTCTAGCGTCTGTAACCGTATCCTGTGTTCATATCCGATTATAAATTATTGTACCTATCTGAAAAAATTTGGAATTTCTGAACCTGTCATCCAAAGTTCTAGAGATTTGTTTGTTGTGTAAGGATGTGTCTGTTAGTATACCAATATGTGTCTATTGGTAAATAGTTGTCTTGTAAGAGACTATAAATAGAGTAGTCATGGTCTAGAGTGATGCACTCAAGTGTGTCAAAGAATAGAATTGTTGTCAGTAACAAATAAAAGTGTTTTTCTGATTTTATCTTTCATGACTTCTATTTCTGTCAAAATAACTACAACCCATAATCATATCCTTATCCATATCCATGTCCGTGTCTGTGCAACATAGGGGGGCCATGATGTGATTGTCAGATTGATGCAACCAATATCTGGCCTTACTGATACATCAAATTCAAGTCAGATAGGTTGTCGAAGAATAGAATTGTCGTCAGTAACAAATAAAAGTGTTTTCTGATTTTATCTTTCAAGACTTCTATTTCTGTCAAAAGTAACTACAACCCATAATCATATCCGTATCGTATCCTTATCCATATCCTTGTCTGTATCCGTGCAACATAGGGGGCGGGGGGGGGGGGGGGGGGGGGGGGGGGGGGGGGGGGGGGGGGGGGGGGGGCCATGATGTGATCGTCAGATTGATGCAACCAATATCTGGCCTTTCTGATACATCAAATTCAAGTCAGATAGATAGGATCCTTAAAGCGCTTTACTTCGTAATATACTCTCAGAGTACACATATAGTCATTATCAATTGGTCTAGAAGGTTTACCGAACTCAAGTGGCTCTTGTGGTTACCGAGGAGAGATATAAGTAATAAGACCATGGCTGGGTGGCGGAAGATCAGTGGATCGAGTCACGGGGGCATATTATTTCTTCCATTTATTTGGTGGAATAGACATGCAATGCAGCATGCACAAAGTCCTGTGTGTATCGCCGGACATTACAAAAAAAAAAATTTGGTCTAGAAGGTTTCTGTTCCAGTAATTAGTTAGGAAGCATTGTAAATATGATTAACATAAATCAATTGTTCATTCAATAAAATTGATGTTATTATTTCAAGTTACCAGTGTTCTACTTAACAGTCCACAATATTCACAACCACAAGAAGTAAACAGAGTCATATATTTAAGCTAAAAACCTGGTTATCCTCTGCGGCTCATTTTCGGATGACATTATCACTACAGGAATAGATTTGGGGCAGCTGTGCTCCTGAAAATTAATTTCAAAAAAGGTAAATGAGGACTGTAGTGATCAGTCTAGATATAATGCATAACACAATTATTTTGTTTATACTTCATATCATTAAGATTCAGACCTTTACAGCCTTTAAGAGATCATAGCCACTCATTCCCGGCATGCAGTAGTCAGTAAGGACTATGTCAATTTTCAGGTCCTGCATTATCAAGGGAAAGGGAAAAGATAGGTGAATTAACCGTCTTGAATAAATAAGTGTACTGAAACCAAGACAAACTGAGTACAATTTCATATTTGATTGCAATATCAAAATTCACTGTCTCCATATTCAAATCAAGAACTAGTTTATGAAATAGTTATGTATATGGGTAACGGGGCATTAAACTAACTTTCATTAAAGATAATCCTCGGATGATGAATTATTAGTTCATACACCAACGGGGGAGTCTAAAATTTTCACCATCGGTTACTCGGTTGATTGCCACGTATCCATATTAATAACCAATTGCATTAGTTGTACCACACTCAGGGCCAACCTGAGGGGTTGGGTTGTCCGAGCCGGAGCTTATTTTGGTTGCACCTGCGACCAAAACCTCTTGCAGGTCATGTTGGACCTGGAGGTAGGGATCGGCATTAGGCCGGGCCGGGCCGGGCCGTCCAAGCCCATAAAGTACGGGCTCGGGCCGGTTTTTTTTTTTTTGCCCTAAAGAAATTTCGGACCGGATCGGGCCGGACTTAATTATTATTTATGAAGCCCAAACCCGCCCACAATAGTCGGACTTTTCGGGCCAAGTTGGATCGGGCCGGGCTAACTCTATAAAAAATTGATAATTTGCAGGAAAAATAGATAATATGTAACCTGCTAACAGTTACTTGACCTAAGCCTCATCATTCAACAGAACAGGACCACCAGTATTGGATCATAAACACACACACACAAGTATATTGCAAGCTCAACATTATCGACGATTTATTTGATCACAGCTGCACAAGTTCCATATGATAATGTAGTATTAGATCGAACCAAACCGAAAATAGTATCAAAAGGGTCTCGATGTCATAAAGAAATGAACAAGTATTGTTATACAAATCCATAAGTACATCATACATGCATGTAGATTATGAGCCTTTATTATAGCAAATCCATGTCTGCTCGCTTATAGTATGTTAATGTTTACTGAAATCTGTTTAAGTACTAAACAAACTAGCACTTCCTCCGTCGTCTTGGGAAGCATTGTCCAAGCTTGTATCGGGCGGGCTTCGGGCCGGACTCGGACGGACGGATGCATAGTCCAAGTCCAGTCCTATACTAATATGGATCGGGTCGGGCTACCCTAATGACCGGGCTCTATCGGACTTTGGCCCAACGGGCCGGGCGGGCTTTCCGGGCGCCCATGAACTTCGGGCCAAATGATGATCCCTACCTGGAGGGTTGCCCTAAGCATAGGTTGTCACCCTCACTTTTCCAAGATAGAGGTAAAATGGTAATTTTCTATTTTTAAATATTTTGGAATTTTTATTTCATGAATGTTAATATTTAATGGTTATAGGAGTCGGGTTCGAATTTCATCTCATTCTGACTTGTTTCGGGATTCCGGAAAATTTCGACTTAAGTTGTGCTTAACACATTAATTAGCCATGGCCCACAAATCTCATCATTTAGGTCTAGGAGTTTGGTCTAATCCCACATGAGTGGTTAGACCTAATTATGATATTTATTTGGTCTTTTCTAACCCCCCAAACCCTAATAACATTTAACCCTTCATAAAGAAAAGGAGAGGGGCAAACTTGTAATTATACAAGGGGACAAATATCCCCCTTATATGGCAGCCACCCCCTCCCCCTTTTCACCCATTCACACTTCAATATTTTCTCCATCTTCTTCTCCAAGTGTTCTTCCAAGAAAAGAAGAGCAAATCTCTTGGAATCATCTCCAAATCAAGGTTCCCTTTCCAATATTCTTTCATCAATCTCTCCCTTTACCTCAAGTGGTGCTTCTACAACTTTTGGGAGCAAGAGGAGAAGATGTGTGTCCTAAACAATTCACTTTGTGTCGGAGCCGTGTCGGAGGATTTTGTATTGGGATCCATCTTCCAATAGGTACAAACTATCCTCTATTCCTATTTCTTCATCATGTAGAATAGTTTTGACCAAGTAGAATTGATCCCTATGGTTGTGTCCCTATTTGTGTCAAGTTTGAGTTCATTTGGTGTGTCCTAGGAAGAGTTATGATTTGTGCTTGTGTCCTAGTGTTTTTCCCCCAAGTTGGACACCCCAAGAATATTTAGATTGTATCTAAGTGGTTTAGACACTTTAAATTTCAGATTTTGTATTTATATATATGTGTGTGTCTAAATATATATATATATATGTGTGTGTGTGGGGCTTTTATATATATAGAGAGAGATGGGGGAAATGGGATGTGGAGAGTTTGTATTAGTATGTGTGTGTATATATATAGAGAAGAGGGGGAAAGAGTTAGAATGAGTTTGTATTGGTGTGTGTTTATATATATATATATATATATATATATATATATATATATATATATATATATATATATATATATATATATATAAACACACACCAATACAAACTCATTCTAAAAAATATATATATTTTTTAGAATGAGTTTGTATTGGTGTGTGTTTATATATATATATATATATATATATATATATATATATATATATATATATATATATATATATATATATATATATTTTTTCTTTAAAAAAATCAAGCGGCCCGTGTCAAAGACACCCAACCACCGCTTGGCCCGGGGCCGTGGGCGAACCACCAAGCCGCCCCCGTGGGGGCTCGAACTCCGTCCGATGCCCCAAGTGCCGATGCGCCTAGCCACTTGAGCTACAAGCGCCCGGCATATATATATATATATATATATATATATATATATATATATATATATATATATATATAAACACACACCAATACAAACTCATTCTAAAATATATATATATATATATATATTTTAGTATGAGTTTGTATTGGTGTGTGTTTATATATATATATATATATATATATATATATATATATATATATGTGTGTGTGTGTGTGTGTGTGTGTGTGTGTGTGTGTGTCTATATATATATATATCTATATGTGGTGTGATATATATATAGAGAGTGAGATAGAGGAGAAGATTAGAGATTAGAAGAATGGAGAATAGAGGGGAGAATAGAAGGAGAAGAAGAGCAAATAGCAGCAGCAGTAGGGGGGACTAGGGGCTGCTGCCCCCCCCCCCCCCCCCCCCCTTGCAACACAGCAGCAACAGCTTTACCAGCAGCCGCCGTCGCCTATAGCAGCAGCAGCAGCTTAGGCAGCAATGGCAGCCCCCCCCCATGACCCATTTGACCCCCCACAAACCCCCATATATATATATATATATATATATATATATATACCCTATATTAATACCCATATAACCCTCTAAAATAACCCCCCAAAATAGTCCAATGTGTGTGTGTGAGAGTGAGTTTTGTGGGGTCTTGAGAGTGAGTGTGAGTGTTGTGTGAGGGTGAGTGAAAGGGTAAAATGAGATACGAGTGTCGAAACGTATCCAAATTGAAATAGGACTTAGCTAATATGAAATAGAGTTTGTGGGTAGACTCCTAAGTTAGAATCGGAAATTGCGTTGAGGTGGGGAGAATGGTATCTCATGATACCATTGAGTACCTTACGATACTCAAGATAATGGGTAATTAAACAACATGAGTCGTAAGATGTGCTGGATGTCCACCTTAACTAGGAAACTTGGTAGGTAATGTTAGTATAGATTAGTATCCTACTACCCTAGGAAGCCGGGAGTGAAACTCCCAAGGGAAAGCTACTTGGCCTTAGTATTAGAGTGGTAAGGGTAAATACTATATAAAGGGTAAATGGGTAAATTCAAGATACGGGATGCGGGTTGTCGGTTTAACTTGAAACTTAGGTGTCTTGATAGGTACACTCTACAAATGTCATATTTGAACCAATTTCAACTCGGTTGACCCAGAGTTGACTTTTTACCCAAAAGTCAACAATGAGTCAACCATTTGTCTAAAATGGTCCAAATCCAAACTAGAGTTGACCAGTTGACCAAAAGTCAACTGTTGGTCAATACTTGACCAGTTTGACCTAGGGTTGACCTAGAGTTGACCAGGGTTGACCCTTTGACTAAAAGTCAACTGTAAGTCAACTATTGACCCTGTTTGACTTGCTTTTACTTGTTTTGACTTCCTATGACTAGTATGACCTAGAGTTGACTCAGTTTGACTTAGATTGACTTGACATGACTTAGTTTGACTTAGATTGACTTGACAGGACTTAGTGTGACTCAGTGTGACCTAGTTTGACCTAGATTTCATATCATACATTAGAAATCATTCATAACTTTGTTAAACCTAAATTAACATGCAATATCTCATCTTTAGGTCTCTGATTACCACTCTGAGCATTGATATACCCTACAGTTCAGGACAGCAGGCGAGTACATTCTCTGATAGCAGTTACTTGTCTTGATATCTTCTCTACCAGTTCAGTTATAGTGTTTACTTGATTCTCGACACATTGGTGCACGGACTAGTATTGTCGGATTCCTGTCATGAGATGTCATTCCTGAATTTCTTGGGATACTGGTACTTGCTTGGTCTTGATTCTTGTACTTGTATTGACGCTGATTCTTGAAGAGGACTTGCTCCCCTCTTAGGGAATCCCGCGTCATGACGTGCTATGTCCGAATCCGTATACTATTCGGGAAATGGAAAATTTTATAGATAGTGTGATCAATGCCCATCTTGAGTTACTACTTGTATCATAGCTATACCCTCACCTCACGATGGGTATAGCCTGACCTGTGCTACTACTTGCTCCATAGCTTGCCATCCCGGTCGGGCCGAGTCCACGTACTTGTAGCCGGTCAGCTGGAAGCCTGATCTTGACCCTTACCGATCACATTATGCTATAATATTCGAGGCACATTTATATTTATTACATCAGTTACATGATTACAGTTCAGCTTACTTTTCCTGCATGATTCACCTTGACATGATTTTCAGTTTACATATTTTGTTATACTTACATCTTGATATGTTCATCTTGTACTCTGTTATGATTGACTGTTAGAGCATTTGTCATTACTATGGAATTTGTTGCCAGCGTTGTACTCGTTCATTTTTCTGACAGGATACCGTTATGATATATCCAGATGACATAGATGCGGACTGTTCTACCCACTATGGGTATGGTCAGGACATAGACTGTGACCAGCTGACACCCTCGGAGCCAGTGGACGACAGTACACCTCTCTAGATCTATTAGCTAGGTTTGTCTGGACTGCGATCCAGCTTATGTTAGACTTTTGATACATATGTTATTCGGGACCTTATGTTATGTCTTCGACTCATTTCTAGTTGTGACCTTGCTTTATTTTCGCATTCTATATTCACCATATCTATCTGATATTCGTGCCTATCTTTCCTAGTTGTCTTGTGATTAAGTTGAGATTATATACCTCCGTGCGGAGATGACATGTCTTATTATATTGTGTCTAGATGCTATACTTTCTAGGAGACCTATACAGCGTTCTAACCGCCGATTCTGCGGCGTAGGCTGGACGTAACCGCTTCTCGTGCCCCTAATCAGGGTGCGGGTCGTGACATAGGTGGGTAGACCAACCCCGAAGTCTTGTCGGACTTACCCTTGGGCCGGCCTTGACCACACTCCGAGTAAATGAAAATCATCCAAAACTGCAGACAAGATTCTTTATCTTGTATTTGATATCATAATATTCTACTAGAGATGAACTTCATGGATATATCTTGAAGAGAAAAATACATCAAAATCTGTAAGAGAAATAGCCTGGAGAAATCTTACACTAGCATCAGGTGATCTAGCTTTCCCTTCGTCTAAGCCAAGAACCTCCATTGCCTTCTTTCCACTATCAACAGTAATAACTGAAATGAAACGCAGGAGCATCTAGATATCAAAATTTGATACTGCACAAAATACTCAAAGAGAATGTTTGCAAAACTCTAATAATACAACCAATGCTAAAGTATAAGCAATTAGATGGTCACATTTGGATCGAAATAATTGGCATTTCAAGCTTCCCTTCCCATCCATCACCTAAGAACTTTATCAAATAATTTTGCTATTTGTTCCTGTTCATGATTTTTTTTGTAACGAAACTAAAGATTTCAAGTGTTTCACATCGCAGTACTCATCCAACTTCACATAATATCAAGAATGGCACTGAACTAAAGATTTCAATTGTTCGGCACTAATCCAAATTATGAAAAACCAGAAACTCTACATAAGCGGAAAATCAGATACTAGAATTCAAGGAACACTTCAGAAGGGAACTAGACTACATTAACCGCGAACCATAAGCACATCTCAGTCACTCTAATTTCGCTCTCAAGTTCAAGATAACAGTAAAAATTTAATCAGAGTAGTATAAATAGTAGTTACCTACAGAACTACCATAATTTACATTAATTTTGATCTACCTCACATAAATTATAGTCACCTACATAATTAACCTTCATTTTCTGATGTTGCTGATACATATAGGGTGTTGTTATTAACACTCCTAAAATGTCATCTGCACTCCTCTTTAATTTTATATCATTGAAATTCCAAATATACCCTTGCATTAAATCTAACATTAATGTGTGCATGCATGGAGGGAGGAGCGCACGATGATATTTTAAGAGTGTCAATAATGTTAATACAAGGGTAGATTTGGAATTTGAATGATACAAAAAATAAAAAGGAGTTGCAGGATGACATTTTCGGAATGTCAATAACGACATCCTATATATATAGTCCTCTGCTAATTCTCTACAAATACAACAAGAGGAAGTTTGATGCATAGGCCTAAAATCATGATAATTCACTGTCCTAGAAATAAATAAGAGGCATCAACTTCAAACTACTGTTATGGATCCCAAATATGACAATAATGTCGAAAATAACCAACACAATAAATATTGGATATTATTAGTATTTAACATGCGTGACGAGAACTTTAACATGGTATTAAGAGTAATCCATCTCTAAATTTAGTAGATTTTACAACAAAAAATATTAATTAATTAATTAATTAATTATACCGTTGTGTGAATCCAGCTCTAATAAACAAATATTTTAACATGCTATAGTAACACTGACAAGAACTTTAACACGATACAAAGAAAGAGAATTATACCGTTGAGTGAATCCCGCTCTAGTAAAATAAATATTTAACATGCTATAGTAACACTGACAAGAAACGAAACAAAGAAAGAAAATTACACCGTTGCGTGAATCCAGCTCTAGTAAAATAAATATTTAACGTGCTATCATAAACATTTACAAAGAACTTTAACACGGATATAAAGAAAGAGCGAGAATTATACCGCTGCGTGAATCCAACTCTGACAAAATAAAATATATATATTTTTTAAAGTGATTTTTTACCTTCAAATGACTCCCCACTCTTCTTGAGCAACCTCTCGACTATGGTACGGTCTATAGGCGAGTCATCCACCACCAACACTCTCAACCCCATGCTCTCCACTTCCTCCATGTCACTTACTTCCTACCAAAACCCAAAACCCAAAGAAGGAAGGAAGGAAGGAGGAGTTGGAATGTGCAAATATAGATAGGCCAATGGCAATGGCTATGTATGTGCAATGACAAAGGAAGAAAGGAGTGGCTAGTGGTGGGCCCGGGAGAGTGAGGAAGATTGAAAGAGGAAGACACGTACTTTTTTTTATTAGATTTGGTTGTCTGGGAATCTTTTCTCACTCCACTCCATTGACCTCTCTCCCTCTCTCTCCCTCTCTCTCTACATCATACATACATACATGGCAAGATATATATAGCCGTTGCTGTTCTTGGCCTGCTACTTGAGTTAGGTTCAATGTGAGGTTTGCAAAAGCTCATTTGTTTATATAGTTTCAAAGAGAGGTCTCTCAAGTGGCATGGAAAGATTCCTCCCACTTCCTCCAATGTTGTCATCTACAAAAATATTATTTGAGATAAGTTTGTAAAACGGACGCTGGTACGTGGACCGTACTTTTGATCTGCAATTTTGGCCTACAATCCACGTGACAGCCTTCCATATTGACAGGTCTGTCAACAGTGATTTCCATACAAATAAAGGGGACGAATGGGTTTCGGCCATGTAGGCCCGCAGGCAGAAACCGCGGGCCATTTATCATTTCAGTTGTAAAAAGTTGGTTGTGAATTAGGACTATAAACAAATTTTTGTATGACAAATTGGAAATCTTACACATCTTAACTTTATATATATATATATATATATATATATATATATATATATATATATATTATATATATATTTTTTATATATATATTATATATATATATATATATATATATATATATATATATATATATATATATATATATATATATATATATATATTTTTATATATAAAAAATATATATATATATATATATATATATATTTATATATATTTTATATATATATATATATATATATATATATATATATATATATATATATATATATATATATAGTCGGATAGTCTTGCACTTGCTTTTACATAATTGTAATTAAGTCAGACTGCAGCTGATAACAATTGTGTATATGTTACTACATCATCTGGCTATGTTTTGTAAAGCCAGATCTCAAGGACATTTTGATTAAGCGTTTGGGACGCCTTGCTGCTTTATCTTACATGTTCTCTATTTTTGCTTCTTGTTTGAATGATTGAGACAATAGATGTGAAGTGACCATAGTAAGACTTTCATGTAGTATGCACCCCCTCGTCTGGTTAGACAGCATTGATCGTATTATACAGTATTCTTCTACCCGTAATACGTAGCTGGCTGAGTCATTCTCCCGCTTTCCAGTATTCTGGTTCTGGGATATATATATATATATATATATATATATATATATATATATATATATATATATATATATATATATATATATATATAAAGCGCACCCCTCTCCTCCATCCGCGTGGGAACTGCGCATTTGTCCGCTCGATCCAACGGTCGAGGACGACGGCACTCCCGCAGAGCTCCACGGAAGGTGTGTATATATATATATATATATATATATATATATATATATATATATATATATATATATATATATATTTTTTTTTTTTTTTTTTTTTTCCAGAGCTCCACGGAAGGTGTGTATATATATATATATATATATATATATATATATATATATATATATATATATATAAAACATGGATGAGTATTTTTCATTTATAACAATCCATATCATTACATTAAAATTCTAGAAATGTAATTAAGTTTAAAATATAAACACACACCAAAGAAGATTTAATTTTGGATTTTCTAATAAAATCTTTGCTAGTCTATTAAAAAATTAAATTATAGTAAAAGTTAAGAGAGATGTGGTTGTTGAGATCACGATGGAAAAAAAACATATGTCACAAATTTTGATTGATCGTGATAAAATTAAATAACCCCAAGTCACACAAATTTATCCTGCAAAACTAAAAAATTCAAGTCACAAAATCTTACAATGCAAAACTAAATAACTCAAGCCGCACAATACTCAGATATTTTCCTTTAATTTTAGGGAGTCGTATAATATTCAAAAAAAAATTGTAGGTCTCTATTCTGGAAGTCAACTATTAGACTGAGACTCAAACTCAATTATGAATAATATGAGACAAAAACTTAAATTTTTAATATTATACGAAAACCTGAACATCATATATAGATGTCCAGTTTTATTGAATATCTGGGTTCTAGAAAATTTAAATTGACTGGATTTCATAATATTTTGGTTTTAAAGAGATTCAAAGTTGTTTTTTTTTTTTTTTTGGCCTGTTGCATGCTGAGTCACTGATGATATCTCCATAAAGAAAAGAAAAGAAAAATGCATACTTTGCGTTAAATATCAAATTGAATGGAAAGAAGACATTGGTCTGAACATGCAGTGTTTGTCTCTGGAAGAAGCATGAATGAATGAGGGTCCAGAATCTAATGAGGATTATTTGTGCCCCTCCACTGCGCAAGGTTTCTTTGGACATGATGATGGTGGACTTCCTAACTCCCATGATGGCACCTGTGACAATGTTAGATGATATAGCAACTTAAAAAAAAAATATTAAGTTATATTAAATTTAGGAAATTGTAATGGCTAAGAAGGTTTTTATAATACTTTTAAACTTTTAAGGAAGTTTTTTTTTTTTTTTTTTTGAGAATATATATGAGACTTTGTGCACATACCCTGTGGCTCGATCCACTGATCTTCTGCCATCCAGCAAGGATATTATACCTCTTTTCGGTAACCAGAAGAATCACTCAAGTTCGGTAGGTAGGTTATCAAAACTGAAAGATATTATGTTTGGATTTAGTTATCTTTTGTATAAATCTGATACCTATAATTAAGTAGATACAAATATGGTACATATAATTCTCATGTTAAGTAACATAATAAAAAAATTAAGTACAAAATAAAATTAGTAAAATTAACTGAAAGATTTTAAGCAATAATAAAACTAAGTAACATAATACAATATTTGTAATTGCCTATAATAAAATTAAGTACATACACTACCAAAATAAGTGGTTTTAGCGACGCCCAAAAACGTCGCTAAAACAATAAAATCCGTCGCTAATATGAAGCACCGACGCAATTACCGACGTTTAAGTTTTGTCGCCGTTTCCTTAGTCGCTGATTACAAAAACGTCGCTGAACGTCGCAATTACCGACATCCAGCGACGTAACTGTACGTCGGTGAGTTATCGACGTCTACCGTCGTGTCGGCGGTATATTAGCGACGTATATGTCGTCGCTACACGTCGGTGAAGTCCTGGAATAATTCCCGACGTCTACCGTCGTTTCGTCGGTAATATAGCGACGTGATTGTAGTCGCTAGACGTCGGAGACCTGTACATTTTTTTGCAGCTAGTCGTCGGTAAACGTCGGAAAAACGTCGGAATAATGTATTTTTTGCAGCTTCTCGTCGGTAAACGTCGGAAAATAACGTCGATAAACGTCAGTAAGCGTCGCTAAACGTCGCTAAAATTGTAAAAAAAATAAAACACAGATTCTATATTACCACTCACAATTCAAGATGCTACACATATAGGTACACATTCAAATCCCCACTCACAATTCCAAATCACAGCGCATTCAAACCCCCACTCACAATTCAAGATGCTACACATATAGCTTTAATCTAAGTTAATTAACATCCAATCCAAACACAATTAACATTTATCGACGAAGGAATTAACATCCAATCCAAACAAGTCACAAGTCAAATCGATACAAACACAATTAACATCCAAATCCAAACATCCAATCATAAGTCACAAACATATGATGATACAAACACAAACAAAAGTCCTAACTATGACTACTAGTGATCTGGTACAGGAGGGGCACCGCCGCGACGAAGGGATAACAACTCCTCATACTCCGCAAGTGAAATCGATACAGATGGAGCGCCAGGCTGTGACGTCGGTGGAGTCGGTGTCGAAGAAGAAGGCGGTGGAGGCGGCGGAGTCGACGACGATGAAGGCGCACCCAGAGTACCAGCATGCTCCAACGCTGTAAGTCGCTGGTTGTATGAATCCATGATAGATAACATTCTACCACTGCTCTGGACCATCGAATCCTGCGCCAATCTCACCGTCTCGGCCATGGTCACCTGTCCTGTCTGCAACTCCGTCACCGTGCGCTCTAACCCTCCAACGGTGCGCTCTGTCCTCTCAGTCGTCTCCACGAGCCCCATAATGCCGCGGTCGAGCGCATCCAATCGTGCTATCAGCGCAGGATCGTCCGTAGGGTGCTGAGACTGCTGCTCGATCCGTCGTAGCAGGTCGTCACGGAGAGACTCCATCATCTGGTGGACTCGGGCAGACTCCTGGGACGGCTGTGGACCATGCACACTAGCAGGAGATGTCCTAGAGGACTGGGTCGCAACTAGGGCGCCATAGGATCCCGTACCGTAGTACGTACCCCTATGGAGGCCACCAGCGGCGGTCATCCACAGCTCGTCCTCCGACAGAGCTTGAGTGGGCTGCGAGGAAGTACCCGGCCACTCCTGCATCAGGTGCACTAGCAGTCGCCCGTTCCCGCAGCCTCTGATACTCGGCCTAGAAAGTATGGATAGTACTCTATGATTTCTAATTTCTAATTAATGTACTTATTTTTACTAACTTCATGAATATTTATTTGCATCATATTTACTAAGTTATATAATTGACACGAAGTATTAAATTAAGATAACGTATTGTAATACTTACATAGGTCTGCTCGGCCCTCTCGTCAATAAGGACTCCGCCCTTCCGATGGGTGGCCAGGAAGACGGTCACCATGTCGGCGTTACCGACCTTCCTTACCTGTAATTAAATATATTATCTTAGTAATAATTTATCGGATTTGCATTAAAATAATATTTCTAAAAGAGAAAGACATACCAGACGACGGAAATGTTCCGTCATCGGAATCGACCCACCGCACCACTTCGAGGCATGTTGCCTAGCCGCCTTAGCCTTCTCCGACTTCTCCTTGTACCTTGGCTCGTTGAATCGAGCCTTCATCGCATTCCACTGATCAGGGGTGATCCAACCTTTGATCGGCTTTCCGGCACGATCACGTTCCTTCTGATCATTAATAGAGTCGCGGATCAGCTTAGCAGCGACGGAAGGAAACATCCCCTCGATCAGCTCGGCCCGGTGCGGTGGATAGTAAAACATATCCTAGAACAGTACGAAACCAAATATTTATCAGTTATATATAATATGCATAAATTAAATGATTCATGTTAAAAACAAATCTATTTTAACCTTGAAGCGCGTAAACCAGTAGTTCTTCCTTTCGTCTGGAGCATCAGAGTAGTTAATCCAGGGACCACCATAATTATGCCTCAGCATATCGCCTAGGCGTCTCTGTACCCCTGGAGGACGATATCTATACAGACATATTATATTCATGAAAAAAGTTAATTTATGATAAAAACAGAAGAAAAAAAATTATAAACCAGTCAGACTTCGTTGCTCCCCGTCTCGGATAAGCTGTGAAGTACACGAGCTGAGCCTGAGTTGCTAGGACAAACGGTTCGTAGCCTTGATATCTACGCTTGTAGTTTATATCCACAAGACCATGCTTGTCAATTTTCCAGCCTTGATTTTCAATCGGATCGAACCATTCACACTTGAACAACACGATCTTTGCAGGTTCTCTGCCATAATTATATGACAACTCCACAATCTCTCGTAAGATGCCAAAGAAATCATTTCCTGGATCGACGTCTTTGTAGTTCGAAGACTTGATACACAAACAACTGTTCTTCGTGGAATCAAGATCCAGGAAGCTGTCTCTGATCGGAGCATTTGTCGACTTGAACCGAAAGCCATTGACACAATAACTTGGCCATGTTTTAACAAAAGTAATTGGTCCATTGGCAAGAGTTCTAATTAATTCAATCTCGGGTGAAATTAGACGATCGACCTGAATATCAAAGAAGAGATAATAAGTTATTTATTGCGCAGTTGCATTAGAAGAGGCCAGTAAATATTACCGAGCTGCTTACATATTCGCTCAACCAAGAAGAAAAATGACGTCTCATTTCTTGTTCTAATGCTTCGTCTGTTAGGTAGGGTCTAACCAGCCTCAACTCATCATTATATGTGCTGGAAAACAACGAAGCATTAGAACGATTAGTACAATAATATTAGCTTATACTATTACATTGAGATGACGTAAACTCATCATTCCTTACTTACCCCTCTAGCTTCTCCACTTCATCCTCGTCGCAATTGAGTAATACATACAACTGAGCAGCCCTTAGCTCTTCGTCATTCAAATATCTCTTCTTCATTTTCCCCGAAGGCTTTCCGGACGCATTGAATACTTTCAGTATTCCATCATTAAATTCTTGATATCCGTCGTCGTTTCTCGGAGCCCTCGTTCTATTCGTAGCAATATGAGGTTTGAAATAGGAGGAGCAGAAATTTGTAATCTCCTCGAGAATATAGGCTTCACAAATAGAACCCTCGACCCGAGCCTTATTTTTTACCTTTCTTTTTAGGTGATTCAAATGTCGCTCGAACGGGTACATCCATCGATATTCGACGGGTCCACCAACACGTGCCTCGTAGGAAAGATGAATCGGCAAATGCTCCATAGAGTCGAAGAATCCAGGAGGAAATACCCTCTCTAGCTTGCACAGTGTTACCGCAATGTCCTTCTCTTGCTTTTCTAGACGATCAACGAGCAATTTCTTAGAACAAAGGTCCCTGAAGAATATGCTAAGCTCCGTCAATGGATCCCAAACTGCCTGCGGTAAGAATTCCCGAAATGCAATCGGAATTAACCGCTCCATGAATACGTGACAATCATGGCTCTTCATACCTGTCAGTTTGTTCTCCTTGAGGTCGACGCATCTTCTCAAGTTTGAAACATACCCATCTGGAAATTTCAGACCTTGAATCCACCTACAAAGCCTCACTTTATCCTCCTTCTCCAGTGAGAAAATTGCCTTAGGCTGCTTCAACTTCCCATTCCCGTCCTCTATCAAATGCAATGCAGGACGTCTACATATTTCTTTCAAGTCCAATCTAGCCTTAGGATTGTCTTTCGTCTTCCCCTTTACGTCCATTACAGTATTAATTATGTTGTCAAACACATTCTTCTCGATATGCATGACATCAAGGTTATGTTTAATCAGATTGGTGCTCCAGTATGGCAGATCCCAGAATATACTCCTCTTCGTCCAGTTATGAGTGCGACCAAATCCGTCACACTTGTAGCCCGTAGCAGGCTGCTCAATAGCACTTGGTAAATCTCTAACCTCCTCCCATATCGTGGCTCCGCACCACCTTGTCGGTGGATCACCCTTCTCCACAACGCCAGCACGAAAAGCATTCCTGTTCCTCCGGTACGGATGATCCTTCGACAGGAATTGTCAATGACAATCGAAGAAGCACGGTTTGCCTCCGTGTTTCAAACGGAAAGCCTTAGTGTCGTCCATGCAACACGGACATGAAAGACGACCATGCGTGCTCCATCCAGATAACATTCCATAGGCCGAAAAGTCGTTGATGGTCCACATAAGTGCTGCCCACATCTGGAAATTTTGTTTTCTAGATACATCGTACGTGTTGGAACCTACTTCCCACAGCTGATTCAACTCATCAATCAATGGCTGTAAATAAACATCGATGTTCCTTTTCGGATTGTTCGGACCTGGGATAATAACGGTGAGGAACATATATGGAGTCTTAATGCACATCCAAGGCGGTAGATTGTACGGGGTGACGATCACAGGCCAACACGAATACTGGGATCCCGAAAGTCCGAATGGGGTAAAACCGTCAGAGCAGAGACCCAATCTAACATTACGCGGATCAGAAGCAAAATCTGGATACTCTCGATCAAAGTGCTTCCATGCTTCTCCATCAGATGGGTGATCCAACACTCCTTCGGTATGTTCCCGCTTATGCCAACTCATGTTTTCTGCAGTTTTCTTCACCATAAACAACCGCTGCAAACGCGACGTCAACGGCAAGTAGTGCATCGAAGAGGTAGGCTTCCTGTAGCGATCGACACCACAAAATCTGCAGGCGTCTTTATCCTTGTCGTCTTTGTAGTACAACATGCACCCGTTGCGACAGGCATCGATTTTTTCATATCCCATCCAGAGCGATCTAACCATCCTCTTAGACCGGTAGAAGTCTTTAGGCAACTTCGCACCCTCAGGCAATATTTCTATAAGCAACTCCATAATACGGTTGTAGCAATCTTGCGACATGTTAAAATCGGACTTGATGCTCAACAATCTTGTAACCACCTCCAACGGTGAATGATCCTCACAACCAGGATATAATGGAGTCCTTGCATTCTCCAGCAACTCCATGAACTGTGCAGCATCGGGGTTCGGTGCCTCCTCAGGTGCATCATGATCATCCGGATCGAAACTAGGCCCGGCCGCGTCAAAAACCATGTTCACCAACCCATCGTCGTAAGGAGCGTTGTTGTGGCCATCCACATAAGGCTCGTACTCCGATGCTAAAGACACAAGTTCTCTGTGCTCGCTCCACTGATAGTAATTCGGCGTGAAACCCTTCGAGTACAAATGATACGTGACATCCACTTCTGGATGATATTTCAAGTTGCGACATCTCACACACGGACACTTAATTTTGGTACCGTCCATGTACTGAGGGAACGCCTTGACAAACTGCAGGAACTGGTGTACACCCTCTATGAATTCATCCCGCACACCGCACATGTCATCAGGATGACGGTTGTACATCCAAGTACGATTCCGCAGATAGTAATTCAGCTCCATAATTCTGTAAGATAGATACATCAAGGTAGTGAATGATATGCAAGTGTCAAAGCTTTTCCGATGGATTGCATTTATCTTTTCATCCATTCATTCATGCATTGCATTTATCTTTTCAGTTTTGCATATCATTACCTACTATTTTACATGCATACTTTATATATACATCAAGGTAGTAATACTAGTTGATATTCTGAAAAGGAGAGTGCGATGTCTAGTAGAGGATTCTTTTTTTTGAGGAGCTATCATATCATGGAAGTCAATATAAAATAAAAGAAGTCTACATGCAATTCTATATGATTTCTAGGCCAATCAAGGTCAAAGTCAACTATTGGTCAACTCGATCAACAATCTAGTAAAACAAGGCTAAACTAGATCAATAAGACGACATCTTGGGTTACATTGGTCAACTGGATTACATTGGCTGTGAAAATCTGTATCTTAATCTCTGCTTGGCCTATTGGCCTGTTGCCTAAGGCCCTCTCTCATCTTGGGTTACTCAGTTTCAATGTCCTACAGTAAATAACATTACATTATATGAATTAGCATCTTAATTATCAATTTTACTCTTGAAAACACAAAGAACAATACATGTATCAGAAAATCCCTTTTTCGAACCCAAATTTGAATAAATACAACCCAAACTTGCATTCCATGAACCTCGACCATGTAAACTAACATCTCAGATATTGTATACATCTTAAACATCATGAATCTACATTATTTAACAATTTAATTTACTTAAAAGATTTTAAAAAATGCTCAAACTGGACAGTTTCAGAAAATATGTGAAGAACCCTCAATTCGAATCAAAAACCCAAATTCATATCAATTAATGTGTGCACAAGGTTTATACATATGTCAGGGGGGTGTCTCGTGTCTAGCAAACTAGACACGAGGTGTCCAAACAAGAAACGTGCACAGGCTCGTGTTGAGGTGTCGAGCCGGTTAGAGTTAGGGTTTACCTGACCGTGACGACGAGGGGGAGCGACGACGGCGAGGGGGAGCGGCGGTCGAGGTGGCTGGAGCTGGCTCTGGCGAACGGCGAGGGGGAGCGCGGTGGAGGTGGCTGGAGCTGGCTCTGGCGAACTGGAGCTGGCTCTGGCGACGGCGAGGGGGAGCGGCGGTGGAGGGGAAGGAGGGGGTCGACGGTCTCCGGAGGAGGAGAGCGGCAGTCACCGAAGGTCGGTGGGGGTCGGGGGCCGAGGGGGTGGGGGAAGCCGGCTCGGGGTCGGGGGGGAAGGAAAATAATTGGGAGGAAAATAATGGGGGGAATGAAAATCGAACCTGACCTATATTTACAAGTTAGCGACGTCACACAAAAACGTCGGTAAACGTCGCTAGTATAAGTGATATTAGCAATGAATTAACATATATGTCGGTAAACGTCGCTAATATCGCTAATATTAGCGACGTTTACCGACTTATACGCGACGTTATCTGTTTAAAACGCAAACGTAGTTTAAATACGTCGCAGAACGTTGCTGTCCGTCGCTAATAACGACGTTTTGTGACGTAATAAAAAAACGTCGCTAAATTGTTTTTTTCCTGCGACGTTTTCTTAAAACGTCGCTAATTGCGTCGGTAATATGACTTATTTTGGTAGTGATAATAATAAAATTAACTGAAAGATTTTATGTAATAATTTTATTATGTACTTAATTTTATTATTACTTAGCTACAAATATGATACTTATAATTCTCATGTTACTTAATCTTATTATATTTGGATTCTAGTAATTTTCTTTATATAAGTTTCTGATTTGTAGCTATTAATTTTTGTGAAAATATTTTGACAAGTTTTAGTTAAAAATGCATTCAAATTAATCTAATTTTATGACATATATAATAAGAATATTTTTGTAAATATTGTATTTTTATTAATCATCTTTCACTAAAAAATCTCATATCGCAAGAGTTATTAAATACACCCTACTTAACTCTTACTCCAATCCAAGCAAGATTATATGTATTGATCACATAACTTTTTTTCACTTCACCCCACTTAACTATACTTTTTTATTCCCTCAATACAAGCAGACCCTAAGAAACCATTTTGCAACCTAAATTATTCTATGCATCAAAAACTTCAATTTTGCATGTATTTATTCAGCTGTGCCACATATAATCATTTTTAGAAATTGGTATGAAAGCATTTTTAAATGTGATTAGAAAGTAGAGTTTGCCATGAAATTATTGTAACAGTCAACTCTTAAACTTATTCTAGATAAGACCTAAAAATAGATTTATTAGATGGATCAATGTATTCAGATATATTTTTGATGATATTATAGTAGTTTTTCTGCAACAATCAATTGGATTTTTTTATATAGTCCAAAACTTGATTCAGGCTCCTAATTACAAAACACTTATCTAATTGATCCAGATTATTATGTAGTTCAAAATTTGATTCAGACCCCTGACATAAAATAGTTTTCTGATTAGTTCAATTTTATTTGCAGTCCAGAATTTTATTTAGACCCCTGACAGTTTTTTCAATAATCTAGTTTTAATGTAGGGCCTAATTTGATCCAATTTCCTGTTTTATATATCATTGGCTTAATTGCAACTTGATATTTGTTGAGAACTAATAAGGGATTTAGTCCCACATTGGAAAATGTAATATGAAGAGGAGCTAGACTCTCTATAAGTAGTGGAGTAGTCCATCAATAAAAAACACACAACAATTATTCTCTACATGGTATCAGAGCCATAACCACAAACAAAAAAAAAAAAAAAAAAAAAATTCAACCCGCCCAAAGCCAACCCCTCCCAACCCGACGCCCCCCCCTGCCCCCCCCCCCCCACAAGGCCGACGCCCCCCCCCCCTGCCCCCCCCCCCCCCCCCTCCCCCACCGCGCCACCCCTGCCCCGACGTCCACCCCTTGCCCACCGCCGCCGCCCCCCCCTGCTGTCCACGCCCCCCCCCCCCTTTTTGCTGACCCCGACGCCCCCCCCCCCCCCCTTTTGCTGAACCCGACGCCCCCCCCCCCCCCACAAACCCTAATTTGCCAGCGCGATTATGTGGACAATTATTCGAAGACGGATGGCTGTCAAATACTTTATTTGCACCTTCTATTCCTAGATTACGTCCTCCGGAACAACAAATGCTTTATTTGTTTTCCGTTCTCGTTCTGCAAATTAAGATCTACATGCGTGTGCCAGTGTTGGCCACGTTAACAGCGCTTTCGTAAGGTCTCTGTTGGAGACTTTACATAAAGACGAAGACGACGAAGCCGACGAAGACGACGACGACGACGAAGACGAAGCCGACGAAGACGACGAAGCCGACGAAGACGACGACGACGACGAATCAAAGTTGAAGTCGCCATGGATTCGATCCGTGGTAAACTGACAGCAGAAGAGATGAAGGCTTTGGTTGATGATATTTTATCAAAAAAATTAACCGAGGCAACCCCACGTGTGATCCATACTGATGTGGATCCGTCACCCTACAAAATGGAGAAGCTGGACAAGCTGGAGACGAAGTTGGAAGGCACGTCCAACTACTTGAAATGGTCGCGGCAGGCACTGCGGACGCTCAAAGGACGAGGCTTGGTTGGCTACGTCAATGGCCAAACCAAGGCGCCCGATGATCCCTCCTCAAAGGAGTTTGCTATTTGGGAAATTGTCAACAATATTGTGGCTGGATGGTTGACAGCCTCCTTGACCGACCAGGTGTCGGGCAATGTAGAGGCAATGGAGGCTGCTGCTGATATATGGCGGACTTTGAAGGATATGTACTCAGGCTCCGGCAATCCTATGCGGGTCTTCCAACTGCATGATGAACTTGATAGGGTGGCCCAGGACGACCGTACCATCTCTGAGTACGTCGCACTGTTGAAGAAATACTGGTCTGATCTGGATCACTATGATCCTCTTGGGATGGAAGATGCACAGGTCGAATCAGCATTTGCGAAATATTTCCAAAAGTTCTTGGATTATATTTCGCGACAACGGATGATGATGTTCTTGAAGGGTCTTTACCCTGCGTTTGAGCATAGAAGAAATGTGCTCCTAGCACAGCCCGTGCTCCCAACCTTGGAAGAAGCCATAGCTGCCATGGCACAAGAAGAGGCTCGATTGAAATTGATGCCCAACAAGGGTTCTTTCCAGGGGGAGCAAGCCGCCACTACAACAAAATAGGTTAATAACGACACTTTCGTTACGACACTTTCTAAATAAGTGTCATTAATTTTTTGTATTGATGACACTCTACGAAAACATGTCGTTGTAATTAAGTATTTATCATAATCTATGACACTTTATTAAAAATGTCGTAAACATAAATTTAACAACAGTTTTAAGGACACTTAAAAATGTCGTATAATATTATATACTAAATACAACACTTTAAAAGTGTCATATAATATTACATACTAAATACAATACTAAAAAAGTGTTGTAAAAATTTTTAATTTTCAGAATTTCATTTTCAGTTTCCCGCTTCTGGAAAAAAATGGCGCTCTTGGCAGCCATAACAAAGCCTTTTCCCTCTTTTTTTGGTGGTCTCTCTTTCTCCCCTTTCTTTCTCTTTTTTTTCGGCTGGCCGCCGCCACCCACGGCCACGCCCTCACCATCCAGTTCCGCCAGATCCTCAAGCTCATCGTCTCTGCCAAGGAGTCCATGGGAGACACCATGCGCGCATCCTTCTTCACCATCGCCAAGGTCGAGAAGCCCATCGACGAATCCGTCCGCCACTTCGTCCTCCACTCCGTCCGCTCTACCTCCTCCGCGTCTGCTCCCGCTAGGACAACGTCACAACCAAAAAAAAGAAAAAAAGAAAAAAAGAAAGAAAAAGAATTTCTGTTTTCACTCGCCGCTCTCCTCTTCCTCGCTGTGGCCATAGTTCTCCTCATCAAATTCGCCACAACATATGGTAAATTTTCCTTAAACCCCCATCAATTTCTAACCCAAATTCTCTAAAAAGTAGTCAATTTTGTTCCTAGTACTGTGGAAATTTCAGAAGATTTCAGAGGTGCATGATGTTTGTTGTCCTTATAGACAAAGAGGCTAATGAAGCCCATTTGGATCCTTAATTGCTACATCCCATTGATCTCGAGTCGACTCACAACACATATGGATGCATCAACAGTATATTCTTTTAAGTTCTGTTACTATACAATTACGAGGTATTCTACTGTTTGGGTTTCCTATGGCTGCATACTTGGTAAGAATGATTAAACTAGTTATGGACATGGGAATGAGGATAAGTTGGTTGCTGATGGTGATATTGACATGGATGTCAAAGAAGATGTTCCATCCAAAAACAGACATATTCAGCCGAATTTATTTACTAGAGGGACTCTATTATTCTCACCAATATACCAGGTGTTATTTCTAACATGTTTATAATTGATGATAAAAGCTCGACACTGGCATCCTGGAGAATGCAGGTTTGTCACACTCGAATGTTATATTATTTCTTATCTATGGAGGAGTTATATTTTTGTTGTATAAATGAATCCAAGGAAATTGTTGCATTAGACTGTTATTTTACCTTTTTTAGAATATGGTTTCAAGTTCTCCTAGCTATGAAGCATTTAGCAATGTTCTGTTCCTATGTCGTCAAAGTACTTGCATATTTGCATGTGAGCTTTTCCATGCTTTACAAGGGAACTTTCCGCGTTAACCTGGCAGATTAGGGGTTGGAAGGGATATATCATGTGTAACATATCTATGTTCTTTATTGGTTTGCTAATATCTTCTTTCTCTTGCATATGCTTTTTTTGGAAAACAAAATAGGACTTCTAAAAATAAGCTATCTCGTCTAGCACATCATTTTAAGTGGATTAACATATAGTTATACCTATTTAATAGTTGATAATTTTACTGGATTCCTCGTTGTAGGAGAATTCTCTCTCTCTAAAGTTTTTTTTCACCTCCTACCCCAGCATATAGATGTGGGCAATAATTCACCTATGGTAACAGGTTCCTCTTAGTTTATCCTACATATTATCATTTTCTTTGTCCTATTTTTTTTATTAACGTCAAATATAAGGAGACTGGACCTGTGTTAGTTTATAACTTTTATATTACCCTAATTTTCATAACTAGGATTACCTTCGATATATTCTATGTTTGCTACACGTAAGTAGACCCTTTTATCTACAACTCTAACCCAAAGGAATATTACAAGACCGTATAGAAATTAACAATACAAGGAAGCTTGGTTGCAGGGCTTTGTCAAATATTTAAGCATTTGTTATAAAAGCAGAGTATTGAATATATCTCTATGAAGACTATAGGATGTAGAGGTAGGTATAGCTTTGTAAGAAAGAATGGTAGTGAAGAATTAAAGATCGTTGCCTAACTGATGAAAGCCAACTTATACATATGCCAAATTCAGGTAAGGCTTTCTGTCTAGGAAGCACAGACAAATTTGGTTGCCTAACATGTCCACTTGTACTATACAATGTTCATGCAGGATACATAATGGACACAAATCAAACACTCCAAAATATATACAAACTGCATCGGTATCGGCCGATACTGCAAACTATATACAAATTTACATAGGAGCAGTTTCTCAATCAAGATGATTCTAAATTTTTGCATCATAACACATGTCTGCATCAGTGCTAGAGCTTTCGTTCTTTCTTTTGATGCGGTGCTA
Organism: Iris pallida; assembly: GCA_029216955.1. Classification (NCBI taxonomy): domain Eukaryota; kingdom Viridiplantae; phylum Streptophyta; class Magnoliopsida; order Asparagales; family Iridaceae; genus Iris; species Iris pallida. The sequence continues at coordinate 1,708,747 of JANAVB010003598.1, forward strand.
GATACTTACAACGCCTGTTAATATTTGGATCGATTTTATGTGTGCTAATAAGTCTAAACTTCAAATAGGTGTACCAAAGGATAGAATAGTAAAGCCACGTTCAGGCATGCAATGAGGATAAGTTGGTACTGATAGTGGTATTGATGCTGATGAAGATGTACCATGTTGTAGAACCAATCAATTGTTACCCATTTTTATTGAAGAAATCCAGGACCAAACCACTATTATAAAAGATTAGACGGTTTGTTATTTCGGAAGGAACTACAAGTGTAACTTTACTATGAACCAGGGGCAACTACCATGCCAATTCTTGCTTTCTAATAATGTTTTATGAACAGACATTGAAGCACTTATGAACAGACACTTATGAACAGACATTGAAGCACGCTAACATGACACCAGTAAAGTGTCGTGGAATAAGCATTACATGACATTCAGAAATTGTCGTCATAAAGTTATTAAATGACACTTATTGAGTGTCGTTGAAAGTCAAAAACTTTCTATGACACCCCCTCTAGACAGCACCAAAAAAGTGCCATGGAAAGTCATTAACGACACTTTTCGAGTGTCGTTAAAGCACTTTTTTGTTGTAGTGCGCTGTTGACAAGTCTGCCCTTGCCGCCTTCAATCAACCTCCCTCTGTGGCCGGTGTTTGCCACAACTGTGGTGACTCAGGGCATTACATCAGATTTTGTCCAAAACTCCTGTCGAGTGATCGTGGATGGGGCCGCGGAGGACGTCGAGGTGGTAGAGGCGATTATGGTGGAAGACGGGGAAATTATTCTGGCGGCCACAAAGCAAATCTGGTGGAAGAAGGAGGCGAACATCACCTGGCTGAGATAACCCCTATTGAGAAAGAGTTCCTCGAGAGGTTACGCAGTACGAAGCTGGGTTCGGACGGCAGTCCTGGGACGTCATCTACCTCGGGGGATCACATCACTTGCTTTGCCCAAACCAGCACAGGTATTCCTGCGCGTGCTCTTGCAGCAGCTGTCCACCAACCAGGTTGGATTATGGACTCTGGGGCATCTCGCCATGTCACGGGGTCCCGCGGTGAGTTCCAGGACTATACTCACCTACCGACGCCGGAGAGCATTCAGACTGTTGATGGTAACTCCAGCCCTGTCATGGGTAAAGGCACTGTCGCATGCACCCCTTCTCTCACTCTCACCAATGTCTTACATGCTCTGTCTTTTCCTGTCAATCTTCTTTCTATTAGTGCCATTATTTTTTATCTGAATTGTACTGTTTCCTTTGACATTCCTATACGGTGACTTTTCAGGAGAAGGGGACAGGACGACGACTAGGGACTGGCACATGGCATAAGGAGATGTGGTACTTGGACAGGACTGGACTGGACAAAATATTGGCATCTTTGGTAGCAGACACACTACCGGAAGATTCACGACGCAGTGTAGAAGATGAATTGCTACTCCACCACCAGCGTGTCGGTCATTCTTCTTTTAAAATTATTAGTCGAATGTATCGTCCTTATACCAAAGGGCAAATAAAGAGAAGTTATTTTGTAATGCATGTGAGTTAGGTAAACATACCAGAAGCACGTATGTGAGTTCAGGAAGTCGAAGTTCAGCTGCATTTGATATGATACATTCGGACGTATGGGGCCCTTGTCCTACAACCGGTATTAACGGTTTCCGATGGTTCGTCACTTTTATTGATTGTTATACTCGCGTAACATGGGTCTACCTTATGAAGAATAAAAGTGACGTCTTTGAGGCGTTTTGCGAGACTTTCATCGCCGGATAGAAACACAATATGGCACTAAAATTAAGTGCTTACGGTCTGACAATGGGACGGAGTATACAAATAAGACGGTTGCTGAGTACTTATCCACTCATGGAATACTACACCAAACTTCATGTGCCTATACACCGGCACAAAATGGTGTAGCCGAACGGAAGAACAGACACCTGCTGGAGGTCGCACGGACGATGATGCTGGCTATGAATATCCCGAAGCACTTATGGGGGCAGGCGGTGTTAACGGCCTCTTACCTCATCAACAGAATGCCATCTCAGGTATTGGACTGGAAGACACCGTTGGAGATGCTTACTGGTGCAACCACGTACACTGTTCCACCAAAAGTATTTGGGTGTGTATGTTTTGTCCAAGATAATAGGCTAGGAGTTGGCAAACTGGATCCTAGAATGGTTAAATGTGTCTTTGTCGGCTACACGGCAACTCAGAAGGGATACGCATGTTGGAGCCCAGTTGAGCGGAAGATGTTTATAAGCATGGACGTTACATTCAGAGAACTGGAACCATATTATGGTTCGGATGACGGTTCAGCGTTTGGTGACACACCTAACACAGAGGGTGTTAGATGTGAGGGGGAGAACATAAGTCCATCTGTGGTGGTCGGATCGGTCCCATGCCCGGTCGTAGAAAACTGGACGAAAGGGGGAGAAAGCAGTGACTCCGATACAGAAGATGAAGAAGATACATATGTTAAACAGGGGGAGCAGCAGACAATGGAAAAGGAGCTCCAGGTCTCCAGAAGGAGACAGCAGAAGTCCAGTACTGTGTCTGTACCGTACCATGTGTCTACTGTACCAAGTCCCTCGTCTACTCCTGCTCCAACTCTTGAAGATGTTGCCTCCGCACAGAATCAATCTGATTCTGATGCGGATCTCTCTGACTCTGATGGTATGATCTCTCTACCACCTATTGCTCCCTTAAGGAGATCTTCTCGCATCAATGCGGGTAAGGCTCCTAGTCGTTTTGATGATTATGAACATGATATTGCCAACTACCTGTTGTTTGCAAAAACAAAAGTTGATTTTTAGCCTTCATTGCATCATTAGACTCTACTTCGTTGCCCAAAAGTTGGCAGGAAGCAAAGAAAGATCCAAGGTGGAAAGCTGCAATGATGGAAGAACTTGGGGCACTGGAGAAAAATAAGACGTGGGAGCTGGTTCCATTACCCAAAGGGAAGAAAATTGTGGGATGCAAATAGGTGTACACAGTAAAGGAGACGTCAGAAGGAAAGGTGGAACGATACAAGGCGAGGTTGGTGGCAAAGGGATACATACAATCATATGGCATCGACTATAATGAGACGTTTGCTCCAGTAGCGAAAATGAGCACCGTAAGAACTCTGGTCTCCATTGCAGCAAACTATGGATGGAAGCTATACCAATTAGATGTGAAGAATGCCTTTCTCCATGGGGATCTACAAGAAGAAGTGTACATGGAACTCCCGCCAGGGTGCTACGCTACAGAATCAGACGGAGGGACGTCGCATAGAAAAGTGTGCAAACTAAAGAAGTCGCTATATGGGCTCAAGCAATCTCCTCGAACCTGGTTTGACAGATTCAGAAAGGCTGTTACAAGCATGGGATACCATCAAGCAAATACAGATCATACGGTCTTTCTTCAGCATGCAAGAGGCCACATCACTATACTTGCTGTATACGTGGATGATATAGTAATCACAGGTAATGATGAAGCCGAGATCGCTAAACTGAAGTCAAAACTCGCGAAGGAGTTTGAAGTGAAGGATTTAGGAGCGATGAGGTACTTTCTAGGTATCGAGGTGTGTGAAGGCGAACAAGGAATTGTTCTCTCACAGAGAAAATACACACTAGATCTGCTGAAGGAGACAGGGATACTGGAATGCAAAGCAGCAGTCACTCCAATTGACCAGAAGTTTAAGTTGGGAGCAGAAGCAGGAGAGCCAGTTGATCGTGAAAGATATCAACGACTTGTAGGGAGATTGATTTATCTGGGGCACACTCGCCCTGATATCTCATTTGCGGTGAGTGTAGTAAGTCGCTACATGCATGATCCAAGAACGGGTCATATGGATGCAGTGTTTCAGATCTTGAGATATATGAAAGGGACGCCGGGAAAAGGGCTATGGTTCAAGAAGAATGGATGTATAGAAGTCGAAGGATACTGCGATGCAGACTGGGCAAGCTGTATAGACGATAGAAGGTCTACCACGAGATATTGTATCTTTGTAGGAGAAAACTTGGTCTCATGGAGAAGCAAGAAACAGTCTGTGGTAGTACGGTCTACAGCTGAAGCAGAATACAGAGCAATGGCTTTAGGAGTGTCGGAGTTGCTGTGGGTGAATGCGTTGCTGACAGAGTTGAAGCTGGACAAGGGAGCACCGTTACGTCTTCTGAGCGATAGTCAAGCTGCAATAAGTATAGCTAACAATCCAGTTCAGCACGACAGAACGAAGCACATCGAGATCGATCGATTCTTCATCAAAGAAAAGCTGGAACAAGGGATACTGAAGATTGATCATGTTCGCTCAGAAGAACAAGTGGCAGACTGTCTGACTAAGGGTCTTAGTTCAGTGAGTCTGTCGAATCTATGTAACAAGATGGGAATGATTAATATCTATCGCCCTTCTTGAGGAGGAGTGTTGAGAACTAATAAGGGATTTAGTCCCATATTGGAAAATGTAATATGAAGAGGAGCTAGACTCCCTATAAGTAGTGGAGTAGTCCATCAATAAAAAACACACAACAATTATTCTCTACAATATCCACAACTATTTCCGTTTTTCAAGTTGATACCCTAAATTTTTTTTTTAATTTGATATCCTGAAAACTTTTTTTCCTAAAATACCATTATTCTATCTCTCTTCCCCCACCCCACCCCACCCTCCCGTTGCCCCCTCCCTCCTCCTCCCACCGCCCTCCGCCTCTGTTGCCGCGCCCCCGCCCCATGCTCCACCCCCTCTCTCTCCCCAGTGCCGCCGCCGGCTGCACGCGCTCCCGGTGAGAGAGGGGCAGGGGGCGGAGGGCATGGCAACGGAGGGGGTTGGAGGAAGCCGTGGGGGAGAGGGGGCGGACGTGGCCGTGGGGTGGGGGTGGAGGGGTGAGGGCAGTGGAAGCGGGGTGGGTGGGGTAGCCCTGGGGAGGGTGGCGGGTGGCCGGTGGGGGGTAGCGGGGGTGCATCCATGGGGGAGGGTGGGTGCGGGGATGGCCGGAGGGGGGGAGGCCATGGGTGGCCAGAGGGGGGAGTTAGGGCACAGGGTTATTTTTGGGTTTTTTTTTTAATTTTAAGGTATGAAGTTGAAATATATAATAGTTGATGGTATTAAATTGTTGAGTAAAAAAGTTTATGGTACCAACTTAAAAAATCGAAATAGTTGAAGGTATCAAGTTGCAATTAAGCTTATATCATTTCCATAACTTTCATAATTAGAAATGAATAGTGGGAGACTCATTTGATTAGATCTTCCGAGAGTGATTAATAGATGAATACTAGTAGGACTAGAATCAAAAGGTTAAGTGGAATACTAATTTAATTAGACTTCCATAATCAATTGGATTGATTAACAAGTAAAATAATCAGTAAGAATGATTAGTAAATGAATACTAATAAGATTAAAATCGAAGGATTAGTTAAAATTATAAAATAAAAGCTTGAAATAAAATTATTCGAATTAATAATTTCGTGACAAATCTGTTAAGCATGCAAAAATTATTCGAGCTTTTCCGTTTTACTCTATAAGCATATAATCATCATTGCGGAGTATCAGCAGTACTGAAGGAGCTCAAGATTGTGCAGCTCTTGTGACAACTTTTTGAAGAAACGTAACAAAGTCACACGAGATGTAAAAAGAGGGGATTTTTTTTTATTATTGCAACGTTATCTTGCATTTATTGTTGATATTTGTGTTGATATTCGCGAGGAATTCCTCTTAAGGGTGTCTTTCGAGAGCACCGCTAAGTATGTCATCTTTCTGTGTTTGACATCCTTCTTGAGTTGAATGGTCGAGAGAACTTTCTCCTCTGATGGTTCATCCCGTGCAACATTCACCATGCACGGCGATCCCTCCTCCATAACCCCAACGGCTCTCAAATCTGGCATTGGTATCGCTTTCATTGAAATAAGAAAATCCATGTTGACGATCATCTTACTGGTGACTCCCGTCCAATCTTCCACCTCTATTTTCACTCATTTGGCCACCTCTGCTTGGGACGAGCCGTCAAGTTAACTGTCTTTATCTTGCTCAAGTCCTTCTCTAGCACTAGACCCAAGTGTTGGACATTCGCATTCGAGATGAAGTTGTGTGTAGTCTCAATATCGACCATCACCCTCATAATCTTGTTGTTGATCTTTACATCCACGTACATGAATTCTCGACTCAAAATCTTGGTCATGACGGAATTTCTCCTCTAGGTACTGAGCAAGCATAAAGCTCCCATCTGAGTCCCATTCATAGTTCCTTATCCTTGCTCTCCTCGCCTTTGACTGTGGTCACCTGCTTGTCCTTGTTCTTATAATCTCGTGCAAAGTGGTTTCTTCCTCGCACATAGCACGAGATTGTGCACTCCATCTGAGGCTTCGTTTGCTGATTGTCCTTCGATGAAGCCTCCTTTTTGGTTGTTGCTCTTCTTCTCTCTCCTAACATTGGCCTTTGTGGTGGTCTTTGACTTTAAACGTATCATTCTGTCGATACTCCATAAGTTTCTCAGCTACTGAGGCAGCAATTTCAACTATTGAACATGTTGCCTCTACACTCTTGTGCGCCCAAGATTGCAACCTGTCAAGGAAGAATAATATGCAATCTTCCTCACCTATATTGGTGATGGCAAGCATAGGTCGAGTAACCTCCGTAGCATTTTTCTTGAGCGACCTGGTGCGCTCGAGTTGTTGCAAGCTCCTTCTAGCAACGAACTTGACATTCTTTGGGCAGAACTAGGTCTTGATTTCCTTGTTGAGATCCTCATATGTCTTAATCGAGCACAAATCTTTTCATTTTTATGCACCTGCAACATCACAACAGCATAGCATCATCCATCAAATAGAGTGAAGCAGTGGTTACATTTTCTGCCTCATCCTTGATGTGAAGTGCCTTAAGTTACCGCTACTCGTTCCATTGGAAACTTTTTACTTCCATTGCATCTCGCACATCAGTGAAGAATTTGAAGAATTTTTGGCTCGGAATATTTTGCCTTCAATGGCTCCCTACATCTTCTCGGTCTTGAGTTTCTCGCGCAACTTGTCAATATATGCATGAGTCGCCTTACGATCCTTGCGAAGTTCCGCAATCTCCGCCTTTTGTTCCTCCTCGAACTCGTCTTGTGTTCCTCCTCGAACTCGGCCCGACACACTCCCAAAGTTGCTCTGGAAATAACGTAGCATTGGAAAGGCATCACTTTCCAATCCACGAGAAAACTCTTTCCAATTCGCATTGTTTTGCTTCATTTGTAGCTAGGGGTGGCGATTTTGCCCTCATACCCTCTACCCTAGCCGGGTACCCTGCACCCTCAGGTGCCCACGGGTACCCTCTACCCTTCGAGGGCATGCCCTACCCTTACCCTCTTGGAATTAGGGTAGGGTAAGGGTTTTATTCTGTTACCCTAGTGCAATTACCCGGGTACCCGCCCTACCCGCCCTACCCTCTGCCCTGTAACCCTACCCTGAACCCTACCCTACCCTGAATCACTACCCTACCTACTACCCGTTAACCCTAACCCTTTAAAACCCTCGACCCTACCCTTCTCCCAACCCGCTTTGTAATTTTGTATAGTCCCACTGCCATAGTATTACTACTACTTGTAGTTTTTTGTAATTAGTACTTGGGATTAGGAGAACTACATGGTGCTTGATCCTAAGGAGTCAGGTCTAGCCTCCTCCTTGGGTATGTAGGCAGCCCAGGTTCTACTATATAACTGGGTTCAGCGCCTTTAGTAAAAAAAAAAATATTCTCCTTGTTATTTCTTGTTAAGTTGTTATAATTTTTGAATGCTGTCAAAATCTGAAAAAAATAAAATGGAAAGAAAAAAGATTTCCCCCCCTGTTTACTAGCAAAAAATTTGATTTTCAAAGTTAAAAAAATGAAATGGCAAGGGTAATACCCTTACCCTCCCTACCCTGACCCTCAGCTACCCTGTGAGGGTAAAGGGCAAGGACGGGTAATGGGTATTGGTTTTTTGGAAGAGGACTACCCTACCCTACCCTACCCTCATGACTCCCCTAGGGTATCAAAAAAAGGTCAATACCCTACCCTACCCTGCCCTCTTCCTACCCTTACCCTACCCTACCCTACCCATCGCCAGCCCTATTTGTAGCTTCATGTCTATCACGTCCTCCTCCAGGAGTTTCATACACTACACAACTCCAACTAGCCAAGGGCACGCTCTATCGACAGCTCTTTGCTCTTGTCCCCTTGGTGTTCTTGGGCCTCTCTCCTTGGACGATCCTAGATATGACGAAATGATGATTGACCTTTCCTTTGACCACTTGCTATTTCTGCTCGAAGCTTTGTGCAAGCCTTGCCTATACACTGGAACACCACAATCAGTGCAAAGTCTCTGTAAAATTTAAAATGTAGATAAATTCATGTATGTTAGCAGTAATTGCAGGTTATTATCAGAAGACATCATGTAGTTGGCAGAACTGGATTGCAGTAGGCCAACCTGGTATCAAATTTTTCAGGCAATAGTAAATTAGTAATGGTGGTCAACTGAATCCTGCTAATTTTCTCCCATATACTTGATTACATATATCAAGTCAAATTCATAACATAATAGCCCGGTAACAAATTACACTTGACCATAAAAAATAAATACGAGAAAATAGGTAACAAAATATATTTATATAATTAGTGTCGATGCCTTATATATTACCAAAATTATTGCAACAAATACAGGTCCAAAATATAAGTATCATCTGACAAACATCAGATGTGACATCCAACTTATAAGCGCCACAAATTTTACATCATATAAAAAGGACTCGAAACAAATACTCTTTTCAAGTTTTTTTTTGCCAAATGCACTGTGTACTCTGATCCTGCCAAACGCAGCTCATGCAATGCCCACTACTCCGAGTCCTGCAAAATTGTACAACCAAGTTACTAATATTACAGAGGTGAAATGTCGCGATAAATGAAGACAAGTAAACATGTATATCAAGAGGATCTTCAATGTATATAATCAGTCAGAGATCCTTTGTCATCTACATATATCAGAAGTAAAAAAAATAATGAAGATTCCTGTTGGCTACTAGGAGTAAAAACAGAACAAGTGCACGGACAGGATTGAATTTCGTTTTGTAATAACACTCAGCATTGTTTCAGAGAGTGATGAAGACCAAAGCATTTTTCATAAACATAAAGACCATCCTCTTCAGTCTTCGTAGCAACTTCCAGAATTCAGCCCTCCTTTGATCGCTACATGAAGCCTTCCACCACCAACATTAAGTTGATATTTATCTACCATCCTTGTCGTCATGCTGGCCACTTTCTTGCTGTATCCAGTTCACAGGCTTCATCCAACAGTGCCCAATGACATCAATCCAAGATCCGCATCGAGAAGAGGCTTGTACTTACCGGGCCTAAACCCCTCCCCAACTTGAGTCCAATGCCCATGGCTGTTAGTCATAAATACTTTTTGTAAGTCCTCTTCTCTCATTTGGCTTGCTGGGTGTTAGTCATAATTCCTTTCTCATATGCTTCTTGTCCTAGTTCTAAAACTGGCTAAAACTAGACTCAAGTTCCATGTTAAGTCAGGAAGATAGTTTCTTGACCTAACATGAAGAACGGACACACTGAAAATCTGTGTCGTGTCACATCGTGTTGGATGTATAATGGACATGGCACAGACACACCAAATACACACGGATGTTCAAAAATCAATGTCTAGTCCATGTCGCCGTGTCCGTATCATGTCATATTTGTGTCAGTGCAATATAGAATTTCTGAGAACATGTGTTGAGTACTAATAGTGAGTAGTTACCCTTGTTTTAAAAAAACACAGGACATAAGCTGACAACAGATCCTAGCCCACCAATTCTCCAAATTTAAACCAAGGACAAGAGCTTAATTATCAACAGATATTCACCTTAGAGATGGTAGTAATTAGAGCCTTAACTGTGTGAAACTGGTGCTTCTCAAAACGAACAGACCATAAGAAATATTTACTAATATCAAAAGGAATTCCTGGAAAGAGAGAACATTTGCTCAAAAAAACAAAATAAAAAAAAGGGATAAAGCATGGTGTTAACGTCTTGAACAAATGTACATGGCATGGAACTCCTTACTTCCTTAGCATTCCAACAAAGCAGTAATGTCTCACCTTCTAGACCTGTTGATACTAATGTCTCACCTTCTAGACCTGTTGATACTCGTTAAGATATTTATGTTGAGTGCATGATTAAATAAGGCCAGATCAATTTTCAATAACTGAATACGTTCTTATTGGAAGATACCTTTGAAGTTGAAAGGAAATTTTATAAGACAGCTCTAAGACCGCCATACTTTATGGATCAGAGTGTTTGACAATTTAGAAACATGTCCAAAAAATTAGTGTAGCACAGTAGCAGAAATAAGAATGCCAAGATGAATTGAGTGGCTAATACATATTGAAAGACGGGATAATAAATAAGCGTAATCATGGAGAGTAACAATTGAGTACAAGATGAGAGAAACTAGTCTTAGGTGGTTTGGACATGTGCAACATAGACCAATAGATGCTCCAATGGCCTAAAAGAATATGGCTTGATGTTTTAAAGAAGGATATTTTTTGTTATTGTTAAAGACATGGCCCTTAACAGAGCTGAAGAAGAAAATGAACATCATACCCAAAATTTGGGTTAAAGGCTTTGTTGTTGTGAATATGTTCTTTGAAGTCTACATAGTAATCAAAGTTAGCAAGGAGTTTCCAGTGAAGATTTCACTCGTTCTGCGACCTTATGTGTTCTTATTATATTAGAAGATATTCTCAATTGTTTAATTTGGCCTGTTGTGTCTTCAGTAGCTCTACTGTTTAGGAGACAACACATATCAAGTTGGACGTAGGATGCAAAGTTTCCTAGACATTTGAGCTCAAAGAAGTACACTGACTGCCATGCAATTGTGTAAAGAACCATACAGCGGTACCACCAGTTTCATTCTTCCTATCCAGAGCCAGAACTTATGTGGAAATTTATATTTCCTTCTCAAATACTTCAAACAATGATATTTGTGAGAAGAGATGCTCATTGGGCAAATCAGCACATTAGACCATATTAACAATTTCAAATATGTCAAAGATCTTGTTCTGTAATTACAATTAAAGATGAGACTATCATACTTTCTTACTGGATCAGCTTACCAAAACTTATCTCAACTTGTCCTTACGCTAAAGACAGTAGTATATGTTCATTCTACATCTAGATTTACTAAGTTCCAAAATATTTATAATAATATCTTAAAACAACCTACCAACATTTGCTACAAGACGAGACATTCTGTTATACTGAGTAGCAATGATTGTACGCACTTCTGCAGCTAGACACCCATGTTTTGAACTTGAATAGCCATCATTATCATCACATAAGACTTTCCTGGCACAAGGAGCCTGCTACGGAGGATAGCCCTACACAAACATTAACCAAGATTCATAGTGGCTATTAACCTTGAGATCTACCCCCTCTTATTTGGAGCCAAGAAACTGTAAAATTCGTAGCAACATAATTTATTCCATTGTCTACTTAATTTAGGAAGGAAGCAGGATAGTTTAGTGTTCTCTTTCACAATGGACCCAAAATATGCACTTATCAGCGCATTAAGAAAAATCCTATAGCTAAACTTTTCAACTTTTTTATTCGACAAAACCGAGTGGAGCTAAAAATTACTTTAATTGCCTTCTTAATACATCAAATTCTTTCTTGATGCCAAATATAAAAGCACCTTTTGGTTGGACAAAACCAAGTAGGAAAGTATATATTACTCCAACAATATAACACCAACTACAAAAAAATGGCGGATCCCATTACTCACGAGCTAGGAAGCATGAGCACTCTGAAAAATCAGTGTGATGTCCTGTGTCGCATCGTACCAGACACGACAGGACACAGACACTCAAAATACACTAGGGCACGCCAAAATCAGTGTAAGTGGCCATATCCTCATTCTGCCTTGTTCATGTCCGTACAATAGAGATCACGAGACGATTCTAGCAAGCGCCATTTTGCTATCTATGTTTCCCTGACATCAATAAGACGCAACACAAAATGGCCGCTGTGATAAGGGCGTGACACCAAATTGTTGGCGTGTCCAATACAATAGGTAAGGCATAACCCAATTACTTATTCAAAGAAAATATATGCTACTCTATGTCGCAAGGACACGGATACGACACAGCAAGGACATACGACACGACACAGCAAGGACACCGGCGCATATTTCTGTGTTCTAGTGTATTTTGGAGTGCCCGGGTTGGGTCCGGAGCGACACGGCCCACATTTCTGGAGCGCCCGTGCTTCCTTTTGCTACTCGAACTTATCTAACGAACACCAGATAGTAGCCCATGCCGCACGGACACCAATCCGACACTGACACAGACACGACGCTGTTTTCGTACCGTCGACAACGAAAATGACAGCAAGATCGAAGCTTTTACCGCTGTTCCGCCATCAAGCGGCGGCGCCGCCGCCGACCTCCATGATGCTCTTCACCTTGGGGGCGTAGAGCGAATACACCACCGCCTGCCTCTTCGCCACCTCCAGCTGAGCCTTTCCTTCCGCCAGAGCCGAAGCCACCGAGTGCGGGTCGGTCAGGAGCCGGTTCTCGCGGAATCCGTCGACGGCTCTCCTCCTGGCGTACTTCCTCACGTTGTAGTCGGAGAATTTGGCCGACGTGCGCAGAAACGAGCGGTAGAGTGAGAGAATTTCTGCTCTCGACGCCATTAGAGAGAGAGAGAGAAAATTAGGGTTTCGACGGGGGAGGCGTGGGTCTGGACCATGACCGCACAAAAAAGTTAAAGATGTTGCTATTGGGTCGCATTCGGCAGTGGATCCGATAACCCGAATTCTGGTAGGGCCCGGGTATACATCAATCCTATCAGCCCAGCCCAGACCAGACCGGTCCGGTCCAGTCCAAAAAAGAAAAGTAAATATAAAGGTATATGAATTATGGGTCCGGGTCGGGAGTCCCGTTTCCGAAGCCCGGTGGCATCGCGCGAGCTCCGCACGGCCCGCTCGATCAGATGGTGCAGGAGGGCAGGATTTCGCGGACGGGTCTTTTATCCGTGCCCATTATAGTGTTTTAGATGTTCTATTGCTCAAGTTGTTTGAGATATCATGATCCGATCCGGAACAACCTATATCTTGCACATTTTAGAGAGGTTTGGATCAATGTATTTATTTCTTGTCGTTTCAAATTCCAAGGTCGAAATTGACATAATAGAGTAAATTTTAGATCTTGGAACTGGATCCGTGCTACGAGTACACAATCTCAACCAACGATTGCGGATAGATGTCATATTTCACACTAAACTAAACTCTTAGTGCATTACAAATTATGAACACATAACATCCATCGATAACCACCGTTGTATCCTGGGAGACAAAATCGCTGCTGCTATCGAAGGAGAAGTACCGTTGTATCCTGGAAGACAAAGTCGCCATCAAACCGTAAGCACCCGTGCGGGACGAATATTATCTTAAGGACATTGAACCAAATTCACGTCTCGGTCTCGGTCAGATTATTTATTTACATTATATTCTAAGAGTCCCGTTTCCGAAGCCCCCGCGCCCCTTGGCCGGTGGATCACGCGGCATCGTGTGGGCTCCGTTCGATCCGATGGTGCGGAGGGAGCTTCACGGATGGGCCTTTTGATCCGTGCCCATTATAGTGTTTTAGATGTTCTATTGCTTAAGTTGTTTGAAATATCAAGATCGGATCAGGAACAACCTATATCTTGCACATTTTAGACAGGTTTGGGTCAATGTATTTATTTCTTGCCGTTTCAAATTCCAAGATCGAAAATGACACAATAGAGTAAATTTTCGATCTTGGAACTAGATCAGTGCCACGAGTACACAATCTCAACCAACGATTGCGGATAGCTGCCATATTTCACACTAATACTAAACTCTTCGTACATAGTACCAAATTATGAACACATAACATCCATCGATAACCACCGGTCGGTCACATCATATCAAATAAATAAGAACTCGTGAATACCAGAAATATGAGTACGTTTGGACACACCATCGGTATCCCGATGTGTCCCATGTTAACTTCCAGGCCTACTTATCAGGACTGGACCCTAACTATCAAAAACCAGGTCCAGATCTGATTCATGTAAATAATCCACAGATTATATGGAGTTGGAACAAATAGAGCAACAAACATTAGTAATGACAATCATAGAAAACCTGTCTAATTTACAGAAATCATACTAATATAGAGAATACAAGATGTTCTTAACGAGACACAAGAACATTTTCTTCCTTCTTCCAGCCACTGAATCTCCACAATCAACCTCAGCAATCAATAAATCAATGATACAGAAGCCAAAACTCCTCTGTGATCAACAGAAGACATATCAAAGCAGAACGACGAAAAAATGTGTCAAAACTATGTCAAATCTGTAAACATTTGAAGAAACGCCATCTTCCTCCTCATCGCCTTTACACCTGGGAGAGAGCTTCCTACGAGCATGGCCACGACGCAAAACTACGACATGACCAGATGATGTACCTCCGTTGTGGGTGAACGATGTCGAGAAAGTATTATCATCATCAGATTGCCATTTTGCGAGTGTACGGGTGAGGCTCATGCTTTTGTCATCCTCGTCGAAATTGCAGGCCATGACCAGATGGCTATCTTCATCAGGAACGGACTCGTCGAGTGCTTTTCTTCCAGTTATTAGCTCCATCAAGATCACACCAAACGCATAAACATCAACTTTAGGTCGACACCTTTCCCGTAACTGCAAGAAGACGGACAATATGTGTTCTAATTATTAGTTAGAGGTTTTGCCACAGGTAGAAGAAACACATACTACATGATAACTCGGATTCAAGAATGAACATCTTAATAACAATTTTATAGAAGAAAAAAAATAAACTTAATCCCCAGGATTTTGGCCTACCATGTAATGGATCTCCAATATTTATATGTTAATTTAAATATCAAAATAAATACGTAGGATAAACATACTAGTCAACATAGTCTCCACTTATCATAGTAGTGATGTCTCTCAGAGTGATGTCAGCTTAGATGGAAAGGATTATACTTCACTATCTATAGTAGCATTTTAGATACCCATGAAGCACTTTAGATACCTAAGAAGCACGGATACTCCAAATTTGGTGCTTAGGATGTCTGCTAGTGGGTTATCCATAACCATGCTTGCAATATGCGTCTTAAAGAGTGCAACTCCAGCATGACAACATTTTGTTAGCTGATCTCGGTCATATAACTCAAGTACTTGTTTCCAGTGGTCCGATGTTATGATAACATCTTAGGACCTTCAAGACGGTCTAGAAAGTTTTCAACTTGGTAGGAACGTCATTATAGTGTACTACATTACCTCAAAAACCAACCATCCTCGACGTAACTTTATGTCCCATTAGAACTGAGACTTAAGTTTATAGCATGTTTCTGTGTCTGCTGAAACTGATAATGCATAGGCCATTTCATTTATGTTTCTGCAGGACCTTATCCATGTCTCTGAAGTGATATTGATATGGTACCTAAGATTCCCCTAGAAAGATTATTCACTTAAGGAAGAGCAGCATGTGACCAATATAGTCAGTCCCTCCTGTTACTAAGACATGTTCCACTAAAACCAGGGATTGCTTCAGAATGACTATGCACAGGGCTTATGTCAGCCTATTCTTCAGTGTGTTACTGGTACTCATGAAGGTGATCGTCAGACTCTTCCATCCATACCTAGACTAGTAGTGCTTTACCAAGTGCCAAGATAGCTGGTTGTCTAATATTCGCTGCTCAACTGGTTATTACAGAATCTCATTTCCCACTGAGGCTGAGTCTAGACATTGATAGGGGTGTCAAAGGATGCTTATCGGTACGGACAAGGTAATATCCGTATCCGTATCCGAAATTCTTTTGTAATATCCGAATCCGATCCGATATTCGAACGGATATCTCTTTTGACACTTCGAATTCGTATCCGTATAGTTTAACGGATATCGGATAATATCCGATCCGATTAGCTAAAAAATTTGAATGCTATTATTCGAATATCCGAAATCCGAAATATTAAAAATTTAGTTATTATCCGAATATCCGAAAACCAAATTCAATTGCTCTACATATTTGAGTCCTTTCTTCTTCCATTGTAAATTGTAATTAATATATATTACTATTATATATATTATATTACGATTGATTTATGTAAAAGTCAGTTGAGAATAAAATCCTTTAATCTTCTGTATTAATTAATATATATTACATATACATTATACTATATATATATATATATATATATATATATATATATATATATATATATATATATAATTTCGGATATCCGAATCCGATATCCGAAATTTGCAATCTAAAGTCGGATCGGATATTAACGGGTTCGAATATCTTAATATCCGAATTTGTATCCGAAAAATATTCGGATATCTGAATCCGATATCCAAAATTTTCGAAAAATATCCGAAGTTCGGATACGGAATCGGATCAGATTCGAATTTTCGACTATCCGTTGACAGGTCTAGCCATTGATCACAAGAGGGCAGAAGTGACATGAGGCATGAACCTTGTTTTAAAGATTCTCCTTTTTACATCCATCTCCCAACCTTGAGACAAAATTGGTGTGACGTACCTCACAGTCAACTCGGTGTATCATTCATGCCAAAACCTAGAGAGAGATTTCCATCTTATTCAAGAATGGGTTGCTAAAAGTTCATTGTGGATTAGCAAGATACCTATCCGAAATGAAGTTGCTCATTAATCCAACCAGTCCACCTTCAGGGGATGTGTTGCTTTGTATTTTCTTTTTCATTTTTATTCCAAGCTGTCCTAGCTTAACTAGGTTCACACTATAACCACCGAGGGGGTGGTCATGTGGTAACACTGGTAATGGAGGGGAGGAGTGGGAGTGGGCATGGGTGTGGGTTCGAATCCCAGTCCAGGCAAAGTTTTAATTAAATGGGAGGGGGTCTTGGTGGTAGTGGCCCAGGACAGGGATGGTCATTAATGACTGGCTACCGTATCTCAAAATAATAATAAATAAAATAAAATAAAACAAAACTAGGTTCGCTATATATTGTATTTGCTACCATATTATTTTACCTTTCTATAGCTTCTGCCTTTTGGGGTTTTCCTTGGAATGTTCATCCTTTTGTTAGTCTATCTTGTTTAGTCGTTAGGTTTCGCTAATTGTACAAGCTTCACAGCTAGATGTCTTCTTAGTAATAGGCTCTGTCCTCTCCAACCTGAATCCTTTCTGGCTCTCTGATGGTTCCTTAAAGTTCCTATCCAGACTTCTCATACATACTACAGATGGGTCAGCTCTTATCACTAACTTTAATAAATGATGTTTACTACATGAATTTATATCACTTCTCTATATAAATTTTCATTTTATTTCCAACCTGGGACGTATTTTTTGGTTTCCGCACTTGATTCATATCGCTTCCCTTGCTATCCTCTACAAATCCATAAAGCTTCTCATTAGATTTTTCCATTGCAATCCATATCATTTTCCATTTCACATTCCAATTAGCTTTTACCATGTTTCCTGCTTCCTTTTCGAAGAATGGTTAACTATGGTATATCCCCTTCTGTCCTCCCTCCCTTAGTAGGCTGGCAGACTGCCCTTCATTCCCTTCCTCACTCCCCAATTCCCGGCCTCACTCCAATTGCAGTAGCCACTCACCAGGCAACTTAGACAACTAGTGTTGCAACAATATGATGTACGGTCAAACTATAGTAAATCTACACTCGATTGTCCTGATAATGATAAATGCTCATCCCAACTTCAACTCAACTGGATGGGACTGAAGCTAATATTTTGCTGTTCCAACACATACTTTTGCATTAATCTTGTTCTTTTATTAAAATTCACTTCACAGTGCACAAGTGTCGAAGATTTCGAAACATTAAACCAACAATCAAGCGTAGGGTGACTACGCACATAGCACTGCACCTTCACAAGTAGTGCAGCAACAACTTTTGTATGTTGTTATTGAACAATAAAGGACGCCTTCTGCATCAAATCACACACCTCAAAGGTAACTCAAGTATTTTCTTCTAAGACCAAGTATGAGGAGAATACTACATAGGGTATGACCGGATTATGAAAGATGCTTGAATCATTACCACGATAAGGAATTAGATGATTCAAGCACCTAAATGCTAGGAAGCACGGACACTACAAAAGTGTGGCCCGTGTCTTATCGGACACGTATCAGGCACAACCCAGACACCCTAAGATACACTAGGACGCAACCAAATATGTGTCGTGTTCGTGTAATAGTGTCCTTAGCATGCAATGTTATATCTGTGTTTGTGTAACAGAGCCAAAACAGTATATCACTACAAATTATATGCAATCAGTAAGTGGAAATGGTGATTCTTTTGATAAAGGTAACTTCAATATACTTACCATGAAGATTGCTGGAAAGAAGCTAATATGGTGCAGAAGACTGCCACCGGAATTCAGGTCATTGAGGGCTGGAATTCCTCATCTCAACTTCAGAAAATTCCCCTAACACACTTGTAACTGCTAAATGTTGTGTTCCCTTCCTAGGGACAATACCAGAATTCTAGTTCTTGAGGTGTGATTTATAACTCCTATAAATTGGCAGGTGTACTTTTTGGAATTATGACGAGATACCCTAATTTCTTGGTGCCTTTTTTCGTCTTCCTAATTTCTTGGTGCCATTTTCGTCTTTCTTGTTTTCTTCTCTAAATTAGTCATATTTACCCATGAATCAGATAAACAACAAAGATTCAAAGAGAAACAATGTAGGATGCTTTACCCTCATGTTTTGAACTTAGGGCCGTGAAGGATATATCATTTTTAAGTGTGAGGACATGTACTACTTGATGATGGTATCTGAGCTGGTAATTATGAAAAACACTTTCAGTACTGTAATGACAGAAAAAGTGTAAAGCTAGACATGGACAACATTTATGGGCTCTACAAAAAAATTAACAACAGCTAAAGCTGATGATTAAAACAAGTCGATCTGAAGAGGAAAAGGATAAGTTAGAACAAAATGGCAAACCTGATCTTCCATGAGAAGTTTATGGGATATAGAGTATATATAAAGAACCTAAAGACAACAACTATTGCTAACGACTGAAACAAGTCTACTATCTTTGTTCTTTTTTATAAACTGATACAAGTCTACTTCAACATGGGAACAAGGATAAAGAAGAAAAATCCAATGTAATGGATCCATTACAAAGTTGTTGATGTCAGTACCTATGTCCTATCTTATACAAGCAATCAAGCAACTCTGAGCAATATATCTTCTTATTTTATCTGATCTTTAAAAGGAAATGTTTTGTATCCAAATCAAGAAAGTTTATGGGGCCATAATCTTTGTCTACCGTGGAATAAAGAACAAGAAACAAAACAAGACAAGAACTTATTCCACTCACACAATGCAACAAGCAGAAATCTCCAAAAGACACTTTCGAAAAAGAGAAATCTATATCCAGTGAACACGAGTGGACCCAAACATCAGTATTATCATCTTCCAAGCCATAACCCATAAAAACTGGATGGTTTATTGGGAAGAGATCTATATCAGAAGGGGCACAGAAGGATTGACCAAAATGGTGCCAGGTGATGTCCACCAGGCATGCCAGCTGATATCCACCAGGAATCAACTCTTAAATCTTAATGCAAGGTGTCACCTAATGTCCTACCTATCTTTAGTTGAGTTTTGTGATTCTGGAAATAACACTCATGCTAGACTTTGAATGTTTCTGGAGTATTTATATAGAAGTAAAAGACGACAAGATTTAAATACATGGAACTACTCTATAGACGTATACTAAGACAAAGCATCCTTAGCAGAAGAAACAAAGCATCAAGAAACATGTAACACCCATAAATTTTAACACAATTGATGGTCAAATCCGCAAGACCTCGCATTATCATCTTTGTGACCTAAGAAAAACATGCCAACATTTTCCTTCTGGAACTCTTCACCATAAAGAACCTTAAGGACGTTTTCACAATAAAGAACGCAATGCATAATGTTGCAACTTGCAACTTTATAACTTTTATTATAGGCTATATCATATCAGATTGTGAACTGAATCGTGGAACATAAGATCCTCTCTGATTACCCTTAAGATTAAGGTAGCTTACCTAGACTAATTAACAATGGCACAATTACGGATTCACATTGTCATGGAAATACTAGTGAAGCTAAGTAGACGACCGCATAATATGGCATAAGAAGTCAACTTCTAACATGATTTGTTTTTGTTCTCCATATGAATCAATTTACTTTTACAGTGAACAAGATTCAACTCTCATGCTCACTAACACTAGACAAAGTAAAATTCCTACAAAAAACAATATACAAAGAGATGGGTGAGAGGTCAAGTCATACCAGTCAAACTAGGAGACCTTATTCGTAATCGTACCACCTCCAGTTGGGGGCTCCTAGGGTATTTTATCTGGATTCTGGAATAACTAATAAAGTCAACACATAGGAGGGACCGCATGTCGTTAGGTGAGTACTCTATGGGACCTGAATACTCTCCAATAGCAGAAGATTTCCTGTAGGGTGCTGATATTTAAAAAAAATTGTCGAAGAGTAACATCTTTGGAAAAATTATTTAGGGGGGGTCCATTCCGTCAGATTGTCTGGCGGAAATTGGACAGACGAACTGGCTGAATTTGCGGAGAGGGGGTGGGGTGCTCTCTACAGCTCCTACATATATAAATATATATATATATATATGGAAAGTCTTCCTATGGAAAGTCTTCCTAACTTTTTTTTTCTCCCTCAAATGAAATTTCAAGAAACAAGCACCAAGGGTTTGGGCCTTGGCTGCAGACCCCCCCCCCCCCCCCCCCCCCCCCCCCCCCCTGCGGCGCAAATTCAGCCAGTCCGTCCAATTTCCGCCAGACAATCTGACGGAATGGACCCCTTCTAATAATTTCTCTAAACATGTTACTCTCCGGCCAATTTCTTCAAATATCAGCACCCTACAGCAAATTTCCTGCTCCAATAGCAAAAAGAATCTAAACCAGGATAAATCAAACAGAAGCCACACGTGCCTATTTAATTAATAGAAAGTTTTTTTTTGGCAGAAATTAATAGGTGTATTGTTTCATCTGAACATTTCTAGGCTAACAAGAACTCTATTATTTGTAAAGCCGCATTTGATTGTTAGCATAACTTGAGACATTTGTATGAACAAACAACATTGAGCAGTGTAGTCTAAGAGGTATCTTTCAAAAGATGAGAAATAAAAGACTTACGAGCATATTCCGGTGCAAGATAGCCGAATGTTCCAGCCAAGCGCGTCATCACAGACTTCTCCTTGTCGGCTAGCTTGACCAAGCCGAAATCAGAAACCTTTGCTCTCAAATCCTTGTCCAAGAGTATGTTAGACGGCTTCAGGTCCTGTGTATGAAGCTCTCCTGCGCCAAGCTATGCAGGTACTCGATCCCTCGTGCCACATCCAAAGCAATGACAAGCCTCTGCCTCCAGTTGAGCGGACAATACTTCCCCCCCTCTCGATCAAACAAGTGTTGTCCTAGAGTTCCCTCGGGCATATATTCAAACACCAAGAGCCTCTCGCGATTATCCCGACAATAGCCCAGAAAGGAAACCAGATGCCTGTGACGGGTCTTCTGCAGAACATGAACCTCGGCTTCAAACTCCGCCATCCCCGTCTTACGCATCACTCCCGACTCGTTCCTCTTGACCGCAATTGGCATCCCATTCAGAATACCCTTGTAGACCACACCAAATCCACCCCTTCCGATAACATTGCCATCGTTGAAGTATTCTGTAGCTCTATGAAGCTCCTCGATGGGGATGGTATTCACATTGTCGCTACTCCCTTGGCTATGAAGCTCGCTCCGAGCTCCCGTGCTCACTTCAATGATTCCAATCTTGACCGCATCCAGCTCATTTGGAGTGGTCTTTGACTGCGCCTTCCAGAACTCCTGATCGCACTTCCTGCGCTTGAGTTTGTAAGCAAGACCGGCCAAACAGCCAACGACAACAATCACCGCAACAACTATGCCAACAATAAGCCCAGTCGAAGACTTCCACTTACCAGTAGACGAGTCCGAAGAGTCGCCACCGCCGTCCCCAGACGCCGGAGAACCCGAAGAACCTCCATTTCCAGGACTCACGTCCTTCTGTATCGAAGGGTTCCCTGACAGCTTCACCGTGACGGACTTGCCAAAGTCGGGAACCTTCCCCGACAGGTCGTTGTTCGGCACGTCGAGCAGCTGCAAGCTCTTCAGCCCCGCCAGCGAGCTCGGTAGCGTCCCCGTGAGGTTGTTGTCACTGAGGACCAGCTTCTGCAGCGCGGTCAGCTTCGCTACGTCCGGCGATATCGTCCCGACGAGCTTCTGGCTAGCCAGGTTCAGCACGACCCACGACCACTCCCCCCCGCACGGCCCGTTCCCGCCCCACGACCGCGCGAGCACGAGGGGGTACCCGAACCCGCCCGCCACCGCGAGCAGGACGTCCACCCTCGGGTCGCACCCCTCCCCGCTCGCGCCGCAGAACGCGTTGCCCCTGCCGACGTCCGCCTCCGCGACCCCGCTCCGGAACGCCGGCATGGGCCCCCTGCAGGCGGTTGTTCGCCAGCGACGCGTTCCGCAGGGTGCCGCTGCGGGCCAAGGACGCCGGCACGGGGCCCGTGAGCGAGTTGTCCCTGGCGTTGAAGGACGCGAGGGCCGTGAGGTTGGCGAGGTCCGGTATCGGCCCCGTGAACGCGTTGCTCTGCAGCCAGACGAGGGACAGCTGGCCCATCACGCCGACGACGTCGATCGGGCCGGAGAGCCTCCCGTGGGACCTCTGGTTGTTGAGCCAGAGGTTCCGGATGGCGGAGCCGGCGAAGGAGGCGGGGAGGCCGCCGGTGAGGAGGTTGTAGCTGAGCCGGAGGTCCTGGAGGCCGGGGAGGCGGCCGAGGAGGTCCGGGAAGGGGCCGGAGACGCTGGCGTTGGAGGCCGAGAAGGCGCGGAGGGAGGTGCACTGGGAGAGGGCGCGCGGGAGGGGCCACGGCGGGAGGGGGTTGTCGTCGAGGGAGACATCCTGGAGTTCGGAGAGGCCGGCGGGGAGGGAGGAGATGAGGTTGCCGGCGAGGTGGAGGGTCTGGAGGGAGGTCAGGGAGGAGAGGGAGTCCGGGAGGGAGCCGGAGAGGGACCGGGAGGCGAGGCTGAGGGAGGTGACGTGGCCGCCGGTCCACTCGCAGGGGTCGGACCCGGGCTTCCAGTCCGGCGGGGCGTTGGTTATCGACCGCGCGAGGTCGGACATCGGATCGGCCGACACGTGGAGGAGTAGAGAGAGGAGGAAGAAGAAGAATTTGGGGGCATTTTGGGAAGACATTGCTAGAGAGAGAATTTTTTAGAAGGGGAAGGTGGGGGGAATGAGAGGGCGGGGTGGCAGATGGAGGAGAGAGAACCAACTGTCTGTAAAGGAACATTAGTTAGTTGATATCTTATAGAATTTGAGATTATGTTTATGGCAGTACATTATTTGATATCAAGACATCCAATAATGTACTGTCACATCAGTATAACTATGGAGTGTGCCCAAAAAAGTGTGTCCCTATAGCATTTTGAAAGAGGGAGGAAAGGGAAGGGAAGATTAGGAAAATGAGAGAGGGGCGAGATAGGATGAGAGATATTCGAGTAAAGGGTAGGAGGGGGGTTATATTGTCTGCATGCATGCATGCTTGCTTGTCTGTAAGGTTAGATTGGGTTGGTGAAAGCCCGTTTATAAAGAAAGATCTTTTTTTGGTATATCTTATTTCTGATTGAGATAGGGGAAAGATTGGTGATTTTGACTTGGGAGCGAGGACTGATAATGATAGTGGATTAAAGAGAGAGATGAGTCACAGTCGGTAACCATTTTATAGAAGGGTCCTTAGCGGTAGGTTAAAGTCACAAAGTCCAAGAATCGGCATATTAGTCATGTTTTTTCAATGATATATAGTAGTTTAATTGCTCGTGTTGGATTGGCCGGGAGTGACAGCGATTTGGATAAAATGTTCTCGCAATGGAAGTAAAGGGAAAGGAAGAATAAGGAAATTTGAGGGGCCAATAAAGGAGGGAAATCCAGGTAAAGGAGTATGAAGGGGTATATTGTTTACCTGCATGTCTGTTTGTAAGGTTAGCTTGGGTTGGTGAAAGTACGTCTATAAAGAAATACACTTTTTCGTATATCTTATTTTTTATTGAGATAAAATAAGTGGTTGTTGACTTGGCTTGTGAGGGAGGATTGATAATTACAGTGGCTTAATGCGAAAGAAATCTCAGTCAATTGCTATTTTATAGAAGGGTCCCTAATAGTAGGTTCAATTAATCAGGTCCGGGTACATGAACCGATATTACGCCTATTTTTGTTGTTCTAGAGTCTTTGCTCGTATTGAATCATTCGGGAGTGACAATGGTTAGAATGAAAGTTACTTGTGGAAGTTATGTACCAAGGGTAAAGAGAGAATTGATAATAATAGTGGCTTAAATTATAGCACAACAAATACGATTCTTTGGTTCTTCAAAATGTTGACTTTGGCTTTTGGGTTGTTTTCTTTTGTTCTAATTTAGCTTAGCTAGGGTGTGATTTGTGTTGGAGTTGGGTGGGGTTCTCAACCTATATGGAGAATACTCTGAAGTGTGACGATCGACGAGTATCGTCCGTATGTCGAAGAAACTCGGGAAGCTGAAGGAATCAAACAGAGTTCATAACATAATAGTTTCAGATTCTGCTCAAATTTGACTAAGTTTGGTCGGACTGAATTCGATCATATTGAGTTTGGTCTGAAATCGATTACTTTAAAACAAAACTCTTTGGCATGGGGATGACCGAGCTTGGTCCAAGTTGAGTATAATTGTTTTGTTAAGTCATACTAAATTCGGTCGTCGGGCTGAGACGAATTCTGGATGTTTTAATCAACACTGTCGGATCAAATCAGTCGTCCGTAGTTTATAGGGGTATATATGTGGTATTTACTAACCCTAAAAACCATCCACCAATCTACAAGATAGAGATCAATACTTTGCAACTTTTGGAGAGAGATAAATGGGGACTGAAGGTCACAATGAAGCAAAGACAGTTTTGGGTAATTCTTCTTATCGTTTTTGTTCTTCGAGAGTATGTAGTCGTCATTCAACCAAAGATCAACGATAGATGAGTGTCAAGTCCATGACCAATTTGTCAAGGTACCATCGACTTATTTTTGCTCCTATATAACAAAATAGTCTTATATGTGACCGAAAAAATATTATTCAGTATTTGCACCCAAAATTTTATTTATTTCATGTCACGACCCGATCCCAAATTATTGGGTCGAACCGGATCATGCCCAGCCTGCACCGTTGTGAGACAGCGGCAGTAAGCTGTTCTATATGCAGGTATTCACAACAACATCTATATATTTGTCACAACTCGAATATACGAAAATTTAAAACTTTTATTCAACAATTGAAAAGTACAACTGGAAATGAGAGAACTGAAATAAAGTGCTGAATTCAAAATCTACAAAACTCCAAAACAATAAAACTAGAAAAACTGGAAACGACTAGCTAAGCGGTCGGCTCGTCGGCCTCAGGTCCTGTGTCCTCCAAGGGGGACTCCGGCAACACCACAGGGTACAAAACCGGGTCATAGTAGCTATTGTACAATAGCTCAGCATCCTCAATGTCACCTAAAAATGTGGTCTCCACTCAGGAGGGAGCAAGTACGAATATGTATCTCATATTTCAAGTAATAATGGAAAAGTGCAGGCTAAACAGTTGAAACAATATTTTTCAGCAATTTAACAATTAAAAATAATGTGATTTGAATGTGCAATCGTCTATGACCGGCTTGGGTTATACAATAGCGTCCTAGCGACGCGATACGGCTTATCCCCGTGTGTAAGAGGGGTAAACTCGCACAATCATGCAATATGAGGGGGTATTGGTCATAAACGTTACACTATTCCCCCAATCCCCCCAATCAATATCAATCAATATTTGAACCCTAGGGGAGGGTTCCGTGTAGCTATGTGGTTTAACATGCAACTTGACAATTACTAAATAAAATGCAAGAAAATATAACCGTAACTTGCCTCTGTTAATTGGCTGGATCGGGAATGTCGGTACCGAGGAGGAAGTCAAGTTCGTCTTCGGGATCCTACAGTTGAGAACCTTGACTTAGAACCATAATGAAACCATTCTAGGTGTGCTAGTTACAATCTCTAGAAGCAGACCCTAGTCAGATTTTAAGTTATTAATTAATCTACCGAAAAATTGTCCAACGTCGCAAACTGTGTTCGTTTATCATTTTAATTAAATAAGTCGGTTACTGATTAATTTGGGAAAAATAGCAATTACCGATTAATTTGACAAAACTTTGTATTTTAAGTATATATATATATATATATATATATATATATATATATATATATATATATATATATATATATATATATATATATATATATATATATATAACTAAGCTTTTTCTTTTAAATGAGAAAATATGTGAATCGCTAAATTACCAGATTATTTATTATGAGAAAACTTATTAATTTTCTTTATAAAATAAATATATCCATTTTATATTCTACGCGTTTAACGGCGAAATCAACGTTCCAGAAAAATAAGAAAAAGCTACGCTACACAATACAGGGTCACAGAGAAATAAAGGAAAAACTGGACTTATGCCCTTTACAAATTGTTTACATAAATTAATTAATCCTAAGGCGAGCTCTTAGTGCCGCGAACGATCCAAACAGTAGGCCGAAGCCCTGCACCAAAAATACTAATAGCAGTAACACGTTCTAAAATAATTATAAATTAAAGATAGTTTATAAAACGCGTCTCAGACTTGGTCATTAAGTATCACGTCGTTGGCTAACACCTCAACGTACAGAAAGGTCCTGTAGCGTTTGCGTTTCGCCGAGGCTCATTCGACCGATACGGTCGTCACCTAACCGGGGATACGTAAAATCTCGAAAAGCCGCAAACCAACCAACAACCAATTTGGAAAACCTTTTACAAAGACCGAGTTTGAAAGTATATTTTGTTTTTATGAAATTAATTTAAATACCAGTATACAAAAAGGTTTTACTGAAAATTTGAGTAGCACCTCCTCTGTAACTGGACAACCAGCCACATAGGCGATACAAATCCCTGCACAAAGAAATTCCCAACCATGGAAAACACCAACCAATCCATCAAATATTCCAACCCAAAATAATACTTCCACATCCAGCACCTATATAAAAACCAGTATCACAACCCAGAATAATAAATCGAAAATAATGTACGCGTCCATCGTCGATTATCCAACTATCAAAAATCACCGCAGCGAAGTAAACGTCGCGCATATACCCTATACGCAACGAAACTAAAATTCGATCCCCCGGAACAGGGTCGGGACCGCGTCATCACAGACTATCTACGGGAGGGACACGTGGACACGAAAGTATACCTCAATTGCTCGGCTAGAGCTCTCAGATGCAAATATTAGAAGAATAAAATCCACGGACAGTGGAAAAGTGCCGGAAAGCGCACAGAAGGTGCGGACAGCGGGTCGGGCCACGAGGAATGCGCTGGACAGCGTCCGAACAGCAGACAGTGCTGGCCGGATGGCACGGAGTCGCCGGGGGAAGTCGGCGGGAGGCGCTGGACGAGGCAGGTCGGCCTCGGGAGGCGCGTGCGGGGCTGCTGGGGTCGAGGACGGCTGGGCGCGGCCGGATCTGGCCGCTAGAAGGCTCGGGTGGAGAGGGGTTCGGCCGGGCGAGCACGGCGGGGCTTGGGCGAAGCTCTGGAGAGGGGGAAAAAGGGGGTGAGAGTGAAAGGGAATGATGGAGATGGAGGGGTGCTGGGGTCGAGGACGGCTGGGCGCGGGTTGGCCGGAGCTGGCCGGAAGTTGGGCGCGGCCACGGGCGGAGGGATCTGGCGCCGCCGGAGCTCGACGGAGGCGGGCGCGGGCTTGGGCGGTCAGCCAGGGTGGCTCGGGTCGGAGGCGTCGGAGTTGGCCGGCGGCTAGGGCACTCGGAAGGAGCTTGGGGAAGAAGTTTGAAAGAGAGTGAGATGGGAAAAATGTGGTGGTGGTGAGGATTAATAAGGAGGAAGGAAAGAAGTGGAGGAAGCAGAGTAATAAGAGGAGGAAAATAGGGGGTGTGGCTGTACGTAGGATGGGGTGAGTTTTTTTTTTTTTTATATATTAACAAAATGGTATATATATATATATATATATATATATTTTATATATATATATATATATATATATATATATATATATATATATATATATATATATATATATGGTCGTTCTACCATACATCCCCTGGAAAAGGATGTATCGATACATCCGAAATTTGGACCGTTGGATGTTGATCCAATGGTTCGGATTGAATAATAGTGTAGAAACATCATTTAATGCTGATTTAGACTTTTAACCTGTTGGTAACTTGCTTTAGCAGGTCATTCTTTACTTTAATTTTTTCAATGAACACCCTAAATTAACTCATATTTACTCTCTCTTTCGTCCATCCAATTTAATATTTCGTAATTTTTTTTGGTTACAGGTCGTCGTCGTGGTGGTGTTGGTGGTTGTGGTGGAAAGAGAAACGGAGATGAAGAAGGAAATAAGAATCGGTCCGGATCGCGTCGAACGTCGTCGAGCCCTCCTAGAACAACGAGGAGTACCAGTTGCGCCGAGAAGAATCGGTCCGGTTCGCGTCGGACGTCGTCAAAACCTCCTCGAACAAGAAAAAGTACCAGCGGTGCCGCTCTAATTTTACTGTCCATGCCATTGTCAAAAATCTTATTTTTCATCTAATAATTTAATATTTTGTTAATAAAGCTACATGTCATGGTGGTGGTGGTGAACTGAGGAAACCTGCTTCTGAGGTCGGGCGGATCATCTGCTCACATATTTAAAAAAATAAATCTGTATTGATCGGACGAAATATTTTTTACTTTTCTAATGATAATATTTTTGAAGAGAATATTTTTTTGGACAGTGAATGGCCATTATCTTTGCTTTTAACACGAAGAATGGCCATTCTCTTTGCTTTTAACATGGCGAATGGACGGAGAATGGTCATTCTCTTTGCTTTTAACACGGCGAATGGACGGAGAATGGCCGTTCTCTTTGCTTTTAACACGGAGAATGGCCATTCTCAAGGAGAATGGCCATTCTCCGTTCCTTTAACATGGAGAATGGTCATTCTCCGTTCTTTGAAAACGGAAAATGGACACTCTCTGTGCTTTTAACAAAGTATGGTACATTTAGGACTGGAAATGTTCAAGTATCTCATATTTTTTTACCAAATATTTATAGTACTTTTAATATCATTTACCATAGTATATTTATTTAATATTAAATCATTTTCAAGAAAATTCGAATATCATTTTAGCAGGCTTCCACTGTATGGCTGCACAAAATTTCTTGCGAGTGTTTGAATATAATTAGCCTACTATCAAAGAGAATTTTTCTTACATTATATTATGCATACACTGGCATCGACTTCATACTGATGGCATCGATATACTGATGGCAATAACAAAGGATGAACATGTAGGATTACAATTATGCTTTAGCAATAACAAGGGATGAACAGGCAGGATTATAATTTTGCTTCAGCAATAACAAGGGATGAACATGCACTGGCATCGAATTCATACTGATGGCATCGATGTAATAATTTTTTACAGAAAGCAAAACACTTTACAATCAAATAAAGTTTCAGTGATCCCAGGAATGCATCCATAATGAGGCCACCTGTAAACCCTAGGAATGCACCCAGGACTCATGAAATCTGTGATGGACATCTGCAAATCAAAGGAATACACCAAAATATTAATATCATCTATGAAGGCCAACTGCCAATCAAATAAACGCTTCAACCAAAAAATCATAATCAAATTAAATATACTTCATTCCAAGTCCAATAAACTGCATAATTCACGTTACAGTAATCTGTCCAATCCACGTTAGTAATTTAACATAGAACCTGCATAATTCACAATACAATAATCCAAATAAATATCAGACCTACTCTAAATTCAAGACCATATTACATTTTCAAAACAAATTACGAACTATGCACTTAGTACAAGCGAAAAGTTTAGTCTTACAATATTTCAAACACAAAATTTAGTTTGACCGCCATGACCAACAAATATTCAGAACCATATTACAAGTCAAATATTACTTCCAAATTGAAATAAAAGATTCAAAACTCAAAAGATGGATCTTCATAGCCATCTCCATCTTCTTCTTCTTATTTCTTTTTTTTTCTTCTTCTTCTTCTTTCTCAAAGTATCCTTCACCTACACCTTGAGAGACGGATTAAGAAAAATTATAGTTATTATGGACTCACTGTATATGTAGAAATGACATCCAGAAATATAAATAGAATTATCAAAGTGATGGCTAGCATTAAAGTGTCAATGTGCACAGTGTGTATTTTTACATAAGAGTTTGGGCTAGTCCCATTTACCTTCTTCACGAGGGAAGAAAAATCTTATTCTTGGTCAGCAAATTCAACCTCTATCTGGTTAATCTTATCCAGAATCAATTTCTGGTTGTCGGATATAGTCTTCATCTCTTTGAAGACATTCTTAAAGTTTGCAGCAACAAAATTGTATAGATCATCAACCATGTCCTTAGTGTTTTTGATTCTATAAGTTGATGGTTTTCCAGATGTTGATGGTTTGCTTGCAGCTGCTGCCCGTTTTCCAAACATTCGAGTGAAGGTTAGTTTTCTCATGGGACCTTTGTTTTTAATATAAACATCCCCTGCTAAGCTTGGGACAGAATGTTTATTAGCCATCGAGCATACAAATCCTCCGAAAGGGAGAGCTGTCCTTGCAGTTGATTTTTCCACGAGATGCATCATTCTACTAAACATGTAGGAACCTATATCCATCCTTTTTTTCTTCCCCATATGATAAAGAAATTTTACTCTCTCGGGATGGATGGAAAACTCATGTCCAGTAGGGTTGAGTGTTTGAGATACGTAGGCATGTAACAATTTATACAAAGTTTTTAATTGATCTTTGTATACATTTTGAGGGGTCTTGGCACCCATTGAAGCACCTGTAATCTCATGAATTGCATCCGTTATGGAAACATTATCAATATCTTTCATATCAAACTCAGGAACTGGATTAAATCCATAAAATTCGTTGATGACAGCAGCATTTACCCTAATCAGTTTCTCTCTCAGAAACACCAGTTATTGATCCTCTTCTTTTTCTTTAATTTCAGCCGAAAGATTTGAGTAAAATTCTCTTACTATTGTTTGGGAGATTTTCTCAAGACAGAATTTGTTCAGTTTCTCCAATTGATAGAATTTCAATATATCCAGGAAAGCTTCGTCTTCGACATCATCCATCTTAATTGATCTTTCAGGCATAACAGCCTTTTTCTTGAAATATTTAATGTAAATCTTCTTAGATTTAGAGTCTTTAAATTTTTTTACCTCCTCTCCAGCCTGGGACTTATTTGATGATTGCTCTTCCTCTTCATTTTCCTCTTCTGATGAGGATTCAAAATCCTCAGAGTATGCTGATGACTCTGTATCCGTTGCCACCTTAGCCTTCGCTTGAATACGCCTTCGATCTTCATAAGTTGAGTCTTTCGACGACTCTGTATCGAAGATAGATTTTCCGGTCTTTGTCGAGCAATGAGTTTTTTTAGCCTTTTTTGCACGTGGCTTGGCTGTCGCCTCCGCTTTCATCGTCGCTGTTGTCGCTGCCCTTTCGGCCTCTGTCCTAGCGACCATAATCTTAGTTTTCGACGCCCTTGCAAGTTCTGCCCTTCGGGCCTGTATCGCATCCCTTTGTGGATTCTTTCCCTTCGACGACGGTCGTTGTTTCTTCGGCGGCATTTTGATTATAAGAGGGTTTGGGAGAAGGAAGAGGGTTTGAGAGAAGAAGTGGGAAAATTCGACCGTCTTATATGACCTTGGGAAGTGGAAAAAATTAGAATAGCTTTGAGTCTTAAATTAAATTTATTACTAGTATAAGACGGTCGAATTTATTACTATTAAATTTAAAAAACTACTTTCCAAAATTAAATTTATTATTATTATTACTAGTATATATCCATGTGAAATCACTACATAAACCTTTGGGATTTTGAGACCCTAATTTTAAAAACTACTTTCCAAAATTAAATTTATTACTATTATTACTAGTATATATCCACGTGTTCCGTATAAATTATTGAAAAATTTGGCAGAAAAAATGTGGTGGAAACATGTTTATTTAAAAAAATTTGACAACATATTTAAGAATGTAAAGTTTAATCTCAATATTTCTATTTTTCGAATATTTGATTAAATTTTTGAAAATAAGAAGACTATGTACTTGAAAAGAGTAAAATTAAAACACTCAAAGTTGTCCTCTATTTTACTTTGTAATCATATTTAAGATGGATTTGACGGCAAGATTGACGCTGGCAGCATAATCAATTCTATGACGTAACAAGTCATTGATGGGGATATCGTCGCTGATATATGGATTTGACGTAACAAGATTTGTTAATTGAAAAATATATAAAGAGCAATGCTATAGTTAGCAAATGGGTGTAAGTTGTAAGAAGGTTGTAAAAATTTGATTGTAGCTGAAACCAAATTGAGTTAACAAAATATTATATTTCATTAAATTCCAGCTTCGTCGCCGGAACATTCTCCGGCGAAGTATACAAGAGGAGGACAAAAAACTGTAAAAAACGAAAAAAAAAACCAAAAAAATAAGAGGTCTACCCCTCACTGGCCTCGCGGAGGATCTCCGCAAAGTCCTGCAGGGTGCGCACACCCGCCCTATGGCACAGGTGGCGAAACGCTTTCCTCTTCTCCAGAGAATCCCGTTCCTCCGGAGTGATCGACAACAGGTCAAAGTTGGGCGCCGGATGAAGAGGTCGAGCGATGACCTCCAGTGGCAACCCGCAGGAGGTCAGGAAGTCCGCAGCCGCTGCCAACCAGTCATGGGCCGGACGCGGCGCAGAGGGTGCTCTATGCGGAGAGGCTCGACGACGACTGGAAGAAGACTCTGGCAATGGTTCCCAACCAGATGATCTTTTTGGAGCCATGTTAAATGTGCAACCTACTCAGATGAATGGGGACCCCTATGTATATATATACACGTTCCTCACCGACTCTTCTTATTCCTTATTGGAAGTTGGGGATATTCAATTTCTTATTCCTTATTGGAAGTTGGGGATATAATGCTACAGTTACAACCAAATGCTTACAACACTCTTACAACCTTCACCCATTGCTGACATGTGGGCCATGGCCCATATGTCAGCAATGGGTGAAGGTTGTAAGAGTGTTGTAAGCATTTGGTAGTAGACTTAGCATTATTGATGTCTTATTCCAAGCTTAGTTGGTTGTGTTGTTTGGCTTTTACATGGAAGGCCTAGGTTCGAGTCTGGTGTTTGGGTTCTGTAGAACTTTTCTATTGTTAACATTTTTTGGGTGCTATTATATGCTTTTAACTTAGTATGGAACAATTTTTGGGACTGTTAATGGCCATTCTCCGTTCCTCTAACACGGAGAATGGTACATTTAGGACGGAGAATGGTACATTTAGGACGGCGAATGGTACATTTAGGACGGAGAATGGTAAATGTAGGACGAAGAATAAAACATGTAGGACGGAGAATGGTACATATAGGACGGAGAATGGTACATTTAGGACGGAGAATGGTATATTTAGAATGGAGGTAGGACGGAGAATGATACATGTAGGACGGAGATGGTACATATAAGACGGAGAATGGTACATTTAGGACGGAGAATGGTACATTTGAGACTGTTCTGTAGGGTTGTAAATTTTAAATAGTTTGGCTGTTTAGTTTTGTTTTGAATCTATATAAATTGGTTTTGAAGGCTGGTGAAGATGAATTAGTTTGGCTGTTTTGCTGTATAAATAGATTTTAAAGGGTTGTGAAAAAAAAAACCAATGTTTTCGTATCGATCACCATTAATTATGGTGAATGGCACTGATACCACTAATATGAGTAGAATTTGCACCGCCAGAATTCATTTTGAATAAGATAAAATCTGTGTTGGGAAATGTCGAAATCTCTTGGATATGATTACACTGAGATGTTGTATTAATGGTAAAATCTGTGTTGGGAAATATCGAAATCTCAGAAGTGAGTCGTCTTAGGCGTCATTATATCACAGTCCATTTTATTTATAAAAAAATTAATCATGTAAAAAATTATTGACAAAAGTAAAATTTTGTCAAAATGGATAATCGAACTCATAAAAAATATCTTGTATGTAAACTAGTAAAAAATATAAAGAAATGCATGCATGCATGCATGCTAATGTTTTCACCATTCACCCCAGGAATGATTGATGATATCTAAATCATTATACATCTCGTATCCAGGTTCCCCTGGGACTGGGATTACATCATCAAAGGGTTTTTTAAACGTCTGTATTGAATAACAAATTTTCCATAGTTCGTCGTCGAAGTGCACGTTGAAGCACCCACGTATGTCGAGCACGCGAAGACCCTTGCAGTTGCATATGATAGATCGCAGCGTATCTCCATTGAACATACCGAATCCCATATGTAGGTGCTCGAGACGCGGCATAGAATCAGCCACGGCCTTTCCCTCCGTCTCGTTTTTCGTGTCCAGCACGAATCTGTTCCTGAGCATGAAATCTGGAGGGGGCATGTTCCTACTCAGCTTGACCAGACGGTGGCAATACTTTCCGGCAGAAAATATTCCAGTCGACGTGATATAGAGGCAGTAGCTAATGTCGAGTTCTTCCAGCACCGGGAGAAACTCCAAGTGTCTCACGAAAGTTTCATCACTCACGTCGCACTTCGGAATGCGCAGCACCCTTAAAAATTTCCTACTGTATTATAAAAATGGGAAAACATCAATAGAAATTAACAAAAGTATACGTAAAATTTTGTAATAGAAAAAATAAAGTATTAGAATAAGACCAAATAAAATTTTGCACTGGCCTTAAACATGCAAAACAGAAGGCTGCTTCGTCGAGCTTGTACGCGGAGAAGGACCCTAGATATCCCCCACTGCGAGCCACGAGCTTCATTACGGTCAAACTAATCTCAGCGGTTTGCTGGGTCCTCCGGCACCACTGTACCAAGTCAACGTTAGACCAATAGTCTAAGGGACCGTTGAGCGCCTTTCACCACGAACGGCAAACTGGGGCCATGTTGCATATTACCTCGTCCGCCGGCATCCCCGACAGTACCAGTATCATCGAGAGAATCTCGGTAGGGATGACGGCCCATCCGCTGCAGTTGATCTTGCTCTTGCTCCTCTCCATTACGACTGTTCTTCTTCTTCTCTCCTTTGTTTCTCTCTAGTCGGATGGGTTTTCTTCTTTGGAAACGGCTATTTAATCCCTCGTTTAGGGGGTGTAACCCGCTCGTGGAGGGGTGTGACCGAACAAGGCACGAATCTATTGGGAAATAACGGTAATGCCTCTGTATTAATATTAGCAATTAGTCGTTTGGGCTCCCAACATATTTGGGTGATGCCATCTCCCATTATGTGGCATCTGACATGGCAGATGATATAACAGCTGACATGGCAAATTTTAACCCCAAAAATTAATTACCCAAATTTTTTTAATGTTAATGTTAATGTTAATGTCAATATTAATATTAATATTAATGTTAATGTTAATGCTAATGCTAATGTTAATGTTAATATTAATATTAATGTTAATATTAATGTTAATGTTAATATTAATTAATGTTAATTTAATATTAAATTATTTATTTACTATTAATGTTAATTTTAATATTAATTTTATTGTTAAATTTTGCCATGTCAGCTGTCATGTTAGCAACCATGTCATATGCCACATAATGGAAGATGGCATCACCCAAATTTTTTGGGAGCAAATAGCATTTTCGTAATATTAGTTTTAATTATATTGTAAATTTTAAATTAACAGAAAAGCCAATGTATATTTAATATTATTGCTACTGTTAAATTTTCTCGATCATACCTCGATACTTACGATTGTCGACCGAGTTACCGTCTTCATCATTATCAAGTTTTCACCCGAATTATCGTCCTCGCTGGGGCGTGATGCTGCACGAGCCTGGAGTTGCGTTCGTGCAAGGCAAGATAACAGATTCACAATAGTGTTTATAGCTCAAATGATAACATAAGCAACGGAAGTAAAACGTAGTATACAACAAGAATCCCTTTTATTGATAATAAACTGAAGGTTACAATGGCTCTGAATAGCCCAACTTAACATGCCAATTGGCTACAACGCTCATGATCTCTCTAGCTCACAAAGGAGTACATTGTTCCATACATTATGCCTCTTTATAGCCAACAAGTAGTCTTCGGCTGAACATCTCCATGCCGCAAGTCCGAACGCCAATGCGGTAGCTCCTCTTGAACACTAAGGACTCCATGCCTCGGCACGTCCAAGCCGAGCCCCGCCTCGAGCCGAACATATCCTGAACTTGTCCACTACCGTGTCTCTGCGGCAGATACAGTTAGACATA
The DNA here is from genome assembly GCA_029216955.1 of Iris pallida. Classification (NCBI taxonomy): domain Eukaryota; kingdom Viridiplantae; phylum Streptophyta; class Magnoliopsida; order Asparagales; family Iridaceae; genus Iris; species Iris pallida. The sequence goes on from JANAVB010003598.1 coordinate 1,745,172, forward strand.
ATCTTAACATAAATATAGTGATCGTGCTCATCTATGTCCCATTTCGCCTAGCCTGCAAGGTTAGAACTTTACATAAGAAATCATATCATTTCACTCAACCAACCAACCGTAAACTTAAACATATGCATAAGGGTGGCAGGCCCTGCGCCTGCACCCAGCGCTAATCTCGGCCCACCGGCCCTATCTATATGAAGGTCACCGTAATGCATCTTTGGCATCCTTATGTGTAAGACTTTGATCGCTTCGATACGGGTTGCTAGCCCAATATCCGAAGGATCCCAAACTTACTGATATCATAGCTTATCACAACACTGGACGATCGTAACCCGTCCTAATGACGTGCACCATAAATACCATACATAATTCCCTCCTTTGAACTACTCGGTTGAATTAAGATGATGTGCACCATAAATACCATACATAAATACCAATACTGGACGGTCGCAACAATATCATAGCTTATTGAGTATATTATATTGTCATTGCTTGTCCTCCATTCGGAGTTGACCGTTCTCGACAGGTTTTGATATTATAAATGTTGTTAGATAGTAGAACTAGACAACGTTATACGTCATTTCTGCGGTGTATGCTGGGACGCTGTCACGCACTCATGCCCTTACTCCGGGTGTGGGTCGTGACAGGGTGCGCGAGAAAGGAACAATGATGCTACCGATTCGGTTGGGACCGATATGTCAGAATCGGTCGGGTCGATCGAACGGGAACGGTTGAATTAAGATCCATTCCATGTTATGGAATGGCTTCTCTGGAACCAAGTCCCATATTCAGCGGGTTGCAGGTGATCGCATAGGCGACGTCAGCACAGCCAACCAGTCGCTCGCTTGAAGCAAGTCTAAGGCGAGTGACTGACCTCCTTCGCCTCGTCCCTCTTTGACGTCACTGGCATCACAAGCCATCCTGGACGTTTAGCTTTGTTAATCGGGGTCCTTTCAACGCAATTAGCTGTAGTGTCCCACTCCGCGAAGGCACTAGATAGACAGAAAGATCGGATTGCTGGCTCTGCAACAGAAGACGATTGATCTGGGTGAGTGGACGAAGTCTCATTTGCTGATTCGCTTATGCCTAATAAGAATATGAGTTTTTGATTGAATGCTATTGTTAATAACAAGTCAGTAAATCATTGAGTATGCTTATAAGAGAATCCATATGTTGCCATGCTAAGAACAAAAAAAGGATAAGTTGTATGCTAAAGAAGAATTGTTGCCTGCTAATAAAAAATGAACTGATGCCTGTATGCCAAAAAAAAGCTTGCTGCCTGATAAAAAGAAATGAATATTTGCTATGTTAAATCAAACAAGATGCCTGCCATGTTAAATAAGAGATATTGTCTCAAACGAGAGAACTGCTGCCATGCTTAAAAAGAGAAGAGATTGCTCACATGTCCTGAATTCGTATGCATACAAAGAAAGAATGTTTACGCTTAATCTGAAAGAAGGCAGAGTCATAGCTCTGTTGTTACAAAGAGAGAAGACAGAGTCATAGCTCTGTTGTAATAAATATTGATATAGAGAAAGATGAATCATTGCCCCTCAACGAGTTTATCTGCTAGATGTTGTATTCATGCATTGGTCTCGGACAACTTGTATACAAGGTCACTAGATCTCTCGACGGTTTCCAGGGCACTGGAAGCTAATTGGCCTAGAAGAGATTGTCTAGACACTACGAGGTACAAGGGCCTCGGGTGTTGCATCAATGTCCTTAGCGACGAGCTGAACCCAAGAGTCACAACGGCTAATCATGGGTTTCCTATGGACCATCATATAGATAAGTATGGATTGGTGCAAGAGCTGAACCGGAGAGTCACAGCTGCCAATCGGTCTGTGTGTCTCTATCATATGTTTTGCTAAGAGCTAACGATGCAGAGACGAACCGAGAATAATATGGGTTTTTATCATGTTTATGCTAATCCTTGTCTTGTGCAGGGATGGACGGTCGGCTATGGTAAGAATCACTTAAAAGTGATGCATATGTACTGCTTAAGTCTTTGACATGAATTGTTAGCAGAGATTTATCTATGCAAAGAAATGATATGTTCTACTAAATAAAATATATGAGATCGTACTTGTAATTGTCCCTAACAGTTGCTTGAATAGAGAAATGATCATACTCATGAAACACGCTGCGCACTCCACAGAAATGAGTAATCATAGTGAATGAATTGATTAGTCCTTGTATGCTTGAGATGAAATGAAATAAATGTTGGCTTTTCAAAGATGTGTTTTCAAAAGAATGTAAACTGACTCTGTATGCATGGAATTAACATAGGTAAAAGTAGCAAGATCACATCACAAAGAAACATTTTCTCACTAAATGAACAGTGATCATTTCAGACAAATGCAGCTCTTTGTTCACAATCACCAGTATGCTGATATACTGACCCACCATCAGTCTGCATACAGGTGCACTATGCATCGAAAAGGATAGTCCGAAGCGATAGCCCGAGCCTCATCCTCAGGAGCCAAAAATCAGAAGAGATGCCAAGAGATGACATCTGTTGCAAGAGTTGGTTTTGTATATATAGGGATGTAATGTATGGGAACGGAATCATTGTAATCTGTAAAGTTTTGAGAGATTATAACATTGTATCAGAGAGAATCGAGAGCTTGTAATCTGTTCAAATGAAATCAATAAAGAGAATTGTTTCTTGTTACCATTGTGTTCAATACATGTATTCTGAAATATGTCCGCTACTGCTTCAATTATCTACTTTACGTTCCGTTGCGTATTGCCAACCTTGTCTATCTTGTCTTGCTCCAGGTCTTGGCCTTGTGCAAGCGCAACTTAGGCTTGCACGACATCACGCCTTAGCGAGGACGATCGGTCCCAAAGAGCCCGAAGCGAGGATGAAGAGACTCTGCGGGATCGGAGCGTGACAGTAGCTAACTCCGATGCAAGTCCCCGCTTAACCTGTGCTGAAACCTTATGCACGACTATACCCTGTTTCCTCCTAGGCCGAAACGGTCCCGTGGTCCCGGGTGCTGCTCGAAGAAACTACCGTCTTGTCGACAAGTTGTCCATAACCGTGCGAAGACATATTTTTCTTTTAGTTATTAAGACATAGCCTACATTATCTTTGAAAACTCAATCCCTTTCCCGTGTTTGTGCCCTTGCATTTATCCTTTCATTCGCAACAACATTATCGATTTACCTAGGAAGGGGGTCGAGAAGAGAAGGGTCAGCCACTCACCATGAGTTTACTTCAGGCGAGAGAATGGATCTTAATTCAATCGTTCCCGTTCAATCGAGTCAATCGATCCCGACCTATCGGTTCCGACCGAATCGATAGCGACAGTGTTCCTTTCTCGTGCACCCCGTAGACGGAGTACGGGGCACGATATAGGGACGGGGCACTACAACTATAGACTAAGATGTCGTCTATGAACACTATCACGAACTGATCCAAATAGTGCATGAAGATACGATTCATGGGGTCTATGAATACGGCTGGCACACTGGTCGCTCCAAATGGCATAACAAGCAAATCCCAATGTCCATACCTCGATCTGAATGATGTCTTCAGGATTACTTGCTCTCTAACTCTGATCTGATGGTACCCTCATGACCGCAAGTCAATATTCGAGAATACAGCCGCTCCCTTGAGCTGATCAAATAAGTCATCAATGTACGATAATCAATACATAATCTTGACGTACCGTCCTTCTTCTTCCCAAGAAGCATCGGTGCTCCCCAAGGCGATCCACTAGCACGAATGAATCCTTTGGTTCTGAGTTCTTCAATCATCTTGTACAAGATTTCCAACTTTGAAGGTGCCATCCTGTAGACTCTCTCCGATCCCGGTGCCGTCCCTGGAATCAAGTCGATGGTGAAAATTCTGCCTCACCGGAAAATAAAAACTTTGCCTCATCGGGAATACCAAAAATAATCCTGCCAATATGGCAGTCTATTCTTGTGTATTGCTCATTCAACCAATCCATTCCTAGGCCAAGGGACCGATTCGGTCTGCCGCAAAAGGGTCGTCGTCTAACCCAGCTATAGTCCGTGATGGCTTGACATTGCCAGTGGCCTTCACACCCTTTCACTGCTTAACAAATGCACGTGACACGGGACGGTTCTTGCTATACTTCGATAGCCCAACAAAACTCTTTTCTTATGTGTTCGTGCAACGACTTGACAAACAAGGGCTATGTCAAGCCTTGCATCGAGGGAACGTGCTGTGCACGCGTTCGACTTGAACAATCAAGTTCTTTGGGTGCATAGACTTAAGCAAGAAGCAGTAAAATACGACTTAAACTACGGGACAAGCGAATGTTAATATTAATTGTAGTTCCAATTATATTTTAAATAAAAAAGAATGTAATTTTAACTTTAACTAGTTTGAAGTAAATGTTAAATCAAAAACTATTTTAAATTTTAGTATTAATATTAGTTTCAATAATATTGTAAATTTTAAATTAACAGGAATGCCACGGTATCAGAAACCTAGCTAGCTGATGTCACGTTGCTCGGGGCTCGGTTAATGTTCGTCTAAACTCGTACGTGCGAACTAGTTATTAGTAATGATAACCAAAAATTGAATTTTAAGTTTAAAATCTAGTCGAGCTCGATCCTTCCTCTTTATCCCATCTCCCACACTCTCCCTTTCTTTCTCTCTCTCTCTCTCTCGGGTTCTCTCTCACAGGTTGTGTTCCTTACACAACAAATCCCGTAGCATTAAATGCTCTGCATGCGTTATTGTCACGCCCCAGAACCAGAATACTGGAGAGCGGGGGACGTACATAGCCAGCTACATATATTGAAATAGAATACATCTCAACTATACGGTCACGGCTGTCTAGATATGAGGGTTTACTACAAGCCAACGGTCTCTTATGGTCAAGCCTATTGTCTCAATCTTAAGCAAGTAATATGATCACAAGATGTTTGACCACCAAATATATAATAAAAGGCGTCCCAAATATTACATATCAGCTGATCATGAAGCTAGTCGTACAAAATGCTAGGACTAGCAAGAGTTAAGTCATACATGATCAACCCTAGGATTTGTTAATCATGTTTACAGCCCGTAGGCAGACAGTAAGTAAAGTGCATCGAGCTAACAGGTGCTCGTCGGCTAAACGTCTCAAAAGAATAACTTTACAATAGAGTGAGCGAAACAAAATAGAAAATCCACTCGTAGCCCGGGTTCCTTCTAGTCGCCACCGTCGGGCTGGAGGTTCGGAAGATCCTCGGGAGCTGCTCCGAAATCTGGCCACACAAAACCAGCTGGGTCAAACCCCAGAAAGAGCAAGTGCCACAAGGAGGCCACGAATAAGAACAAAACCAGCATATCAGAACATAAGAAAATGAAAGAAAAGTACAAGTAATAAAGAGTGCAACAGGACAATAAACGACTAGTGACGTGGGACCATTCCGGAAGCCAGATTACAACCCTTAAACCAGACAAGGACCGAGGTTATAACCATTCGCCTGAACAGCACTCTGTCTCTATCCATTTATTGTTAGAGATAAGTAAAACAAGCATGTACAAGAGTAGCCAGGTACAAGGACTAGACAAGACTTAGACAAGGCTGGACTCCATCCATTCACAAGCGGCCAAGCAATTACTACGGCTTACTACTTAACTAACTAGGGTTATCACAAGCGTTAATTACTAATAAGATGCAATGAGAATTTTCCAGTCCCAAGCCCTGCAGACCATCCAGTTATCCTTCCGCGGGTTGAGAGTATGGTTGGGTACATCGCCCCAGAGACGATATACCCTTAGGTGACTTAGAGGGTGCAACACATGACAGTGTGCTGGAAATGTGCTCTACTCGTCGGCAAGCTACAAGTCCAATTAAGAGCGCCCAGATAACAAGATTGCCTGTGACTGGAAATTCTCCATGAACTATAGTTTGATCTAGTCATTAGCCTAATCCATATTCAGTATGAATCCCTGACCATGGGAACCAGGGAGTCACGTCCTAGACATGATGCAAGACAAGACAAGTGGATTGCACAAGCAAGCAAGCAGGAACACCCACAGTGTCAAGTTGATTATACGAGTCAAGTTAGCCGTCGCAACAGCATCAAGATAAATTATGTCAGGGTACTTGTCAGGAGTGCGCCCCGACGGGCCACTATCATGTCAGGTTGGTCATGTTTGCCATTAAAATCGTTTGATTGCAAATCTTAATACAAACAGAACAGTGTTACAATATAGGACTTAGATGTAGTCCTAGGAGTACACTTTTGTTTAATCTGGGTCCTAAGTGCCAATGGAGCGAGTGGTAATGCGTTGACTCCGTTGACGGGCTGACGACGGTTATCGGTTCTCTGAAGGTGTAGATTGCTCTGGGTGCTGGAGCTTGCTGAGAGGAGGAAGACGTTGAGTGTCTGTATCTGCCTCTTTGGTAATATCTGCCTGTATTGTCTGTATGTGTAGGTCTGTGTGTGTGTAAGAAGAAAATGATTCCTCTATTTATGACTGGGCAGGTTGGCTGCTCATGCGCGCATATGTAGGATGTGCCGGTACGTGGGGACGCCACGTGGAGACTGCTGATGGAGGCGCATGGATGATGCGCCCTACTCGAGGGGTTGAATTCTTCATGCTGCTGTTGTGAGCCGACACGTAGCAGAGGAGAAGATCTTTCTGTTGCTGAAATCTTGGATGAGTTGAGTCAAAGGACACGTGTCGTCGACTCATGGCTCGGAGATCTCGGATCTGATGGGGGGGATGATTTGGTGGGATGCACCTTGGATTGGGCGCATGATGAGACTTTGGCTCGTGACCTTTAGGAGTCACGAGCGGTTCTAGGCGCATGGCTTTTGAGGCGCATACAAAGCTTGAACTGGAGACTCTTCTTCTGTCTTTTAGGGATCAGTGAAGGATCTGAGGCGTATGGCTTTTGAGGCGCATGCGGATGGTTGGGTGGCCACGTGGCAGTAGCCGTCGGGGCAAAGTCATGATGATGCTGACGTTGTGGACGCTTTGTTTTCTGCAAAAGCTGTCCACCGTCCAGACTTGGGAAGGCGTACTGCCAACTCTGTCAGTCCAGCATTTAATGTTTGTGACATTCGATAGACAGCTGAGTGGGCACGTCGGTTGATGTTCCACTAAGCGTATGAGGACGTATGGGGGCGCATCCCCTGTGATACGCTTGGTACAGGGCGCATCTGTTGAAGACGCTTGATGTTTGGGGGTGCGATGCGCTGTCCAGCCGGCGCATCCGACATGTCTTTAATGATGCGGCTGTTTTGCTTCTCGAGTGCTTTTAAATAGCCGTTTGGCTGTAGTCGAGGCGTCTGGTTCATCCATTTAATGTGAGTTCATTGCTCGAAACTCGGAGAGCCATCCATTTGGCGCGTGGGTTTGATCTGCCCGGCCTATAAATAGTGGCATGGAGAGAAGGTTTGCTTCTCATTCCCTCACGTACCTCCAACATGAACTTGGTGCATTCTGTTGACGAAGTGTTTCCGAGGGTGAAGATGAGACGCCTTGTCGTCGTTGATGCACTTGAAGGTGACTGTTACTGTAACGCCCCAGAACCAGAATACTGGAGAGCGGGGGCATACACAGCCAGCTACGTATAATGAAATGAAATCCATCCTACTATACGGTCACGGCTGTCTAGATACATGAGGGTTTAACTACAATCCATCAGTCTCTTATGGTCAACAACAAGCCTCCTTGTCTCAATCTCAAGCAAGCAAGTAAAGTTACAAGACGTAAGATCACCAAATATACAATAATAAGGCGTCCCAAACATTACATATCCAGCTGATCATGAAGCTAGTCGTTACAAAATGTGATGACTAGCAAAAGATTAGTCATACATGATCAACCCTAGGATCTGTTAATCATGTTACAGCCCGTAGGCAGACAATATTAAGGTATGCGATACGAGCTAACAGGTGCTCGCCGGCTAAACGCCTCAAAATATAATTTTACAATAGAGTGGGAGAGCAAAAATAAACCCACTCGTTGCCCTGGTCATGCCTGATGGTCACCATCGGGCTGGAAGGTCGGTAGAACCTCTGAGGTAGCTCCAAAATCTGGCAACACAAAACCAGCTGGGTCAGATCCCAGAAAGAGCAAGTGCCACAAAGGAGGCTTCACTTAAGAACTAAAACCAGCACAACAGAAAATACACTAAAGCAGTTAAATAACTTGAAGTAAAAGAATAACAACAATCATAATGGAGTGCGAGGGGACTATTCAAGCAGCCAGGTCATAACCCTTAAACCAAACAAGGACCGGGGTTGTAACCCTTCACCTAAATAGAACCCCGTCTCCAATCTTGTTGGTAAGGTAAAGCATTACAAGCATGACGTGGGGTGCAATAATACAATAAATGAAGAGATGACTCAGAACTGCTCTGGGAGCCAGGTTACAACCCTTAAACCAAACAAGGACCGGGGTTGTAACCCTTCGCCTGAATCGAACTTAGCCTCTGATCTTTATTGTTAGGAGTGACAATCATGCGATCAAGCTTGCAATAATCGAGCACTGAAACCACACCATACAATCGATTCCGGCCAATCAGTGTCTACGGCTTTCTACATTAGCTAACTAAATTGCCACAACATGCAGTGAGATAATCCTCCAGCCACAAGCCCTGCAGCTAATCCAGGTTATCCAGGCGACTTGGGTTCATTAAACAGTGCATCGTTCTTTTCCACATATCAGTAAATCTAGACTTGTGCCCTACTCGTCGGCAGGCTGCAAGTCCCACAATGGTGGCCGGGATAACGGGATCGCCTGTAGCTGGGGAAATCTCTCATGACTACTGAATTATTCTAGTTATTAGTCTTAGCCATTACAGTGGGTACCCCTGACCGTGGTACTCAGGGATCCCTGTCCTAGACATGATGCAACCACTATTGGTTTAATTGTACGAACGCAATCATCCACGGTGTCCAGGCCATTCAATCTTGTCATGTCATGTTCACTGTTAGGAGTGCGCCGCGTCGGGCCACTATCATGTCTTGTCAAAAGTGCACCTCAACGGGTCACCATCGTGTCAGGGAACACACTTAAAATTTAATATGGCACAATCAGACGTGCAACCGAATTGGCCGTATGCGACCAATATATGAGCTTTCAAGCAATTTATGCAAGGCCATGCAACAGTGCATATGCGGCTGCAGCAAGCTGCCTGTAGTGCATGCAAGCGAGTAATACACATACGGCTAACAATTAGATGGCCATGCAAAAAGTGCTTAATTTAATGCATTAATGCATTAAAGTAATGCTTGAATAATTAATGTGTTAAAATAATGCCTAAGCAATGATAATGCCAAAGCATTAGAATAATGCCAAAGCATTAAAATAATGCTTAAGCATTTGCTTAAGCCAATGCTTCAGCCAAAGCATTAATTTAATGCTTACGATTTGCTTTTCATCCCAAGCATTAAAATAATGCTTAGGAATTGCTTTCAGCCAAGCATTAAAGCAAGCTTAAGCTAAAGTGTTAAAATAATGCTCTGCGGCTGATGCTTTGGAGGCTTGTGGACTTAAGTGCAAAAATGCATTTAATGCATTTCTCATGCGGCTCGAGGCATTGGAGGCTGGTGGACTTAAATGCAAAAGATATTAATTAATATGTATGCGGCTCTCTCTCCAGAAAAAGGCCATACAAAAAATGCATTAGGAGAAAACAAGCTTTACATGCATTTATTAGGGGGAGGGCTATGCGGCTCAGTAAAAATTTGCATGCGAAAATGCAATTCAGGAAAGAATGCATGCGGCTTGGGATGTATTGTATGAGGCTATGCATTGGCAGCCCAAGCAATGCACAAGCAAGTACATTGGTGTTAAGGCATTAATTGCCTGGGGCACGTGGATGCTTGGGAGGCATCCATTCTTACTGCTCGGTTTTCCAAGCACTTGTTAATTGATTGGAAATGCTATATTATTTAATGCATTAGAATGCCTTAGTGTGAACGCATTTATTGCAGTCATGATAAAGCCTATGCGGCTCCTTCATGAAGCAAGCCATATGCGGCTCATTATTAGAGTAATGCAACAAATGAAATCTTGAATGCTTATGCGGCTAGTCTTTTACATTTACATGCTGCAAGGGCCATGCGGCTCAGTGCTACAATGCCCATACGGCTCATGCAAAAATTCCCATAGGTCAAATTGGACCTAACGAACTTCTCTGCAATCATGGTATCATCAACTTAGCAAATATGCAAGTGTGATGGATCAAAAGCCCTAGAAACCAAAAATACCACAAAGCTAGATCTACAAAATTTAACCATGGAAATGAAAAATAACAAGTACTAAAGTGGTTTAGAAACACATGAGGAAGACAATGGAACAATAAAAATGGACTTCCTCCATGAAGCAAGGTGCACTTGCCTAAGCTCTCCCACTCTCTCTCTCTCTGGTGGTTGAAGAAGAAGTAATGAAGAGAGAGAAATGCTAGTGGAATATTTATTGAGAGTGGTGGTGGTAGGTGGGATATTTATTGAATGTGGTAGGTGGGAGTGGTTTGGTTCATATATATATAAAAAGAACCGAACCATACAAAACCAAGCCGAACCAAGTCAAGATAAACCAATCAAGAAAATGCCAAAATAAATCAAGCTTGTAACACGGGTCTAAATACGTACACATATACAAAATACGTAATACGAAAATGGTCATTACAACTCTACCCACCTTAAAAAAATTCCGTCCTTGGAATTTAATCAAGTGGCTAGAGATTGCAAGGACAAGCTATACTACTCACAGGCAAGCTATACTAGTCAAGCAATCAAGCAATTATTCGTACAAGCAAGGAATCGAAGACATGAGGCATAGGAAAGATATTATATCTCACGAGTCAAACAGGTCGGGATATCGCGATCGGATATCATCCTCACGCTCCCACGTTGACTCTCCCAAAGAGTGATGACCCCAAGCAACACGGACTAACTTGATAGTCTTATTCTTGAGTATCTTCTCTCTTTGGTCCAATATGGATACGGGCCTCTCCTCATACGAAAGGTTGGTACCAACAACCAATTCCGAATGGTCCAGGATGTGGCTCGGGTCCGGGATATATCGTCGTAGTTGGGATACGTGGAACACGTCATGCACCTCACTCAGAGACGGTGGAAGAGCGAGACGATAGGATACGTCTCCTACTCGCTCCAGAATATCGAACGGCCCTATATACCTAGGACTAAGCTTTCTCCGTACGCCGAAATGAATGATGCCACGGTTAGGCGAGATCCTCAGGAATACATGGTCGCCGACCGAAATTCAAGGAGACGCCGATGAGAATCGGCCCAATGGCGCTGACGATCTTGTGCAACGCGAAGATGATCTCTAACTCTCCTGACCACTTCAACTGTCTGAGCGATCATCTCTGGACCAAGCATCTGTCTCTCTCCCACATCGTCCCATGCTAGTGGGGATCTGCACTTTCTTCCATACAGCACCTCGAACGGAGCCATCTGGATACTGGCTTGGAAACTATTATGGTAAGAGAACTCCACCAGGTGCAGGTGATCTTCTCACGAACCACCGAAGTCGAGTGTGCAAGATCTCAACATATCCTCAAGAGTCTGGATCGTGCGCTCCGACTGACCATCTGTCTGCGGGTGATATGCTGAGCTGAACTGGAGGCGAGTTCCCAAACTCTCTTGCAAGCTACGCCAAAAGTGTGACGTGAATCTCGAATCCCGGTCCGAGGTGATACTAACTGGTACTCCGTGGAATCTGACAATCTGCCGGAGGTACATCTCTGCTAGCTGAGCTGTCGATTGACCCACTCTGAACGGGAGAAAGTGAGCCACCTTTGTAAGCCTGTCAACTATAACCCAAATAGCATCTCTACCGGCTGGAGATCTAGGTAATCCAGTCACAAAATCCATGGTTACATGCTCCCACTTCCATTCTGGAATTGGCAAGGGCTGAAGAAGTCCAGCTGGCCTCTGGTGTTCAGCCTTGACTTGTTGGCAAACTAAACACCGAGAGACAAACCGAGCTATCTCCCTCTTCATGCCATTCCACCAAAAGTGCTGACGGATATCACGGTACATCTTCGTGCCACCGGGATGAATCGAATACTGAGAACTGTGGGCTTCCGTCATTACCTCCTGTCTGATATCTCTACTAGGTACACAAAGACGCTTACCATGTCGCAGTGTACCATCTTCATGAAGGCATAATTCTGGTCGTTGTCCTGCTTCACATTCTGCTCTAAGCCGCTGAAGCTTAGAATCGGAGGACTGAGCTATCTTGATCCTCTCAACTATACTGGACTGCACTTGCATGCTGGCCATCAATGCCATATTGGTAGGAAGGACAACTTCTATACCCATCTTCTGAAGATCTACTAACAACTCTGGTTGCGCTGTCAGAAGGTAAACTCCGGCTCTTCTGCTTAATGCATCTGCCACCACGTTGGCCTTCCCAGGATGATACTGTAGGTTGACATCATAATCCACAAGTAGCTCTAGCCATCTTCTCTGGCGCATGTTAAGGTCCTTCTGGGTGAAAACATACTTCAGGCTCTTGTGGTCGATGAATATCTCCACCCTATCTCCATACAAGTAGTGTCTCCATAACTTAAGTGCAAACACTACAGCTGCCAGCTCCAAGTCATGGGTTGGGTAATTCCTCTCATGATCACGAAGTTGACGTGACGCATAAGCTATTACCTTCCCATGTTGCATCAAAACACACCCTAAACCCTTGCCTGAAGCGTCACAGTACACTGAAAATCCTCCAGTCCCATCTGGAAGTGTGAGGACGGGTGCCGTCATCAAGCCTCACTTCAGCTTCTCAAAAGATTCCTGACACTCTGTTGTCCAAGCAAACTGCACATCCTTGCGGGTCAACTGCGTCAATGGCGCTGAAATTCGAGCAAAGTCCGAAACAAATCTCCGGTAATAGCCGGCTAATCCAAGAAAACTGCGAACTTCTGCAACTGTGCGGGGCACTGGCCAGGTTTCGATAGCCACTATCTTCTGAGGATCCACTTCTACTCCACCCTTGGTGATGATATGACCCAAGTATGAAATACGATCGAGCCAAAACTCACATTTACTAAACTTGGCATACAACTGGTGTTCTCGAAGAATCTGGAGGACAACTCTAAGATGCTGCTCATGCTCTGCTTCACTCTTGCTGTAGACCAGGATATCGTCTATGAACACGATCACGAACTGATCCAAATAAGGCATGAAGATACGATTCATGAGGTCCATGAATACTGCCGGCGCATTGGTTGCTCCAAAGGGCATAACAAGGAACTCCCAATGCCCATATCTAGATCAAAAAGCTGTCTTCGGGATGTCCTGCTCTCTGACTCTGATCTGGTGGTACCCTGACCGCAAATCAATCTTCGAGAATACTGTCGCTCCTTTGAGTTGATCAAACAAGTCATCTATCCTTGGGAGGGGATATCTATTCTTGATTGTTACTGAGTTCAAGGTACGATAGTCAACACATAATCTGGACGTACCATCCTTCTTTTTCACAAGAAGCATCGGGGCTCCCCAAGGCGATCCACTTGCACGAATGAATCTCTTGGTCCGAAGTTCTTCAATCATCTTGTACAATACCTCCAATTCTGACGGCGCCATCCTGTAGACTCTCTCTGACACTGGTGCTGTCCCGGGAATCAAGTCGATAGTGAACTCGATCTCCCGTTCTGGTGGTATCCCTGAAAGCTCTTCCGGAAAAACGTCTAGAAATTCCTCGACTATCCGGGGTAACTGCACTGCTGCTACGGCCATCCGTAATACTGGGAGAGAAGGTTCAACTTCGCCTCGAGAAAAAGAAAACTCCGGCTCACCTGGAATGCTAAAAACAACCCCGCCAATATGGCAGTCTATCCTAGCATACTGGTCTCTCAACCAATCCATCCCTAAGACCACATCATAATCGGCCATCGGGAATTCTATCAGCCTAACGGGAAACTCTCTACCGCTAACCACGGTTCGACACGAGGAAAATACTCTATCTACTCCCACAAGACCATTACCAGTAAGTATATTGAGTCTTACTAATAACGACTCGGGCTCCAGTCCTATCCGTGTCGCAAATCGTGCAGACATGAATGAATGTGATGCACCAGAATCAAATAACACTGAAGCGGGAAATATGTTGACGAGAATAGTACCTGCCACTACCTCACCTGGTGCCACTCCTTCTTCTCCCATGGTCAAAGCCAATACTTGACCATGTCCTCTGGGTGCCGGCCCTCCCTGCTGGAATCCTCGCTGCCTATCTGGGCTTGTGCCTGGGCAAACTGCTGAGGCCTTTGCTGATGAAAGCCTGGGTCTGCGTCGGCAATGGCCTTGGGGATGGAAACTGCTGCTGGACTGGTAAAGGGGCTGGTCCCCTCACTGATGAACTGGTCCTGGCTGGTGATGAGTCAGTCCTGAACGGGCATGACCCTACCTTGTGGTCTGGCGCTCCACAAAGCAAACACAATCCTCTAGCCTTGCGACACTCTGAAACAACGTGTCCAGGCTTCCCACAATAAGAGCAGCCCATGGGGGAAGACTGCTTCTGCTTCTGCTGCTGAGGGTACGTCGGCATTGAATGCTGAACTGACGTAACTGAAGCTGCCCTTCTCGGAGCTCCAATGGTCAAGGCTCTAGCTGTCGGGGCTGGAGCTGACGACTGATTCATCTGGCCGTGAGATCGCTTTCGACCTCCGGTCCTGTCCACAATTCTCTGGGAGGTATACTCATGCCTCCTAGCTGCCCTCAATACCGCATCAAAAGTCTGATGCTCGAACTGCTCCACCGTCAGCAAAATCTCCAGGTGGAGTCCCTGTTGAAATCGCTGGGCTCTATCGAACTCGGTCGCCACCAAGGTGGGAGCAAACCGACTAAGCCTGGAAAACTCGGCCGCATATCCATCGACCGTCCTGCCCATCTGCTTCAAATTGGTGAACTTGGTCTGAAGATCGTACCGAGCCACCGCATCGAAGTACTTGGTCCGGAACCGCTCACGGAATACTGCCCAGGCAATAGGCGTCACCAACCCAACGGCCTGCGCCGCCCACCAGCTGCGGGCTAGATCCAATAACTGCAGGCGCACCACGGCTACCTTATCTTCTTCTGGGGTCTTCGCGGCCTCCAATACCACCTCTGTGTCCTGAAGCCATGCATCAGCAGCGATAGCGTCTTCGCTGCCATCGAAGAATGGAGGATTCAGGCGCTTGAAACTGTTCGCCGCACTGTTTCCATGCTGTCCACCTCTGCCCAGAGCATCTGCTACAGCCTGATGCAAGGCATCTCCTCGACGATCCTGCGATGTAAGCAACTCCCTGATAAGTCCTACCAAGGCTCCATCATCCTGCCTCGCGGGCTGGGCTGACTGCACCGGGGGTTCTGGATCTCTGGAAGGCATGGCCCTGGAGGCTGCTCCTGAGTGCTGGGCCTGGTCTTCTTGTTGCTGCTGGTCCACGGGAAGTGCTTCACCTTGTTGATCGGCAGGTCCAGAAACAATGCCGCTGAAGAAGACGACATAGGGAACAATAAGGAAGGACCAAGACAGATTCAACGATACAAGCATGTGTTCAGGTTGAGAATATCAGGGATTAGAAAATATGGGCAGAGATCAAAGGCGAGAGCTGATTGAGACATCTATTCGGTAAACCCTCACATATCTTGATCTTACAAGACCTGCATGGGCCACCACTTAAACCATGTAACGCCCCAGAACCAGAATACTGGAGAGCGGGGGCATACACAGCCAGCTACGTATAATGAAATGAAATCCATCCCACTATACGGTCACGACTGTCTAGATACATGAGGGTTTAACTACAATCCATCAGTCTCTTATGGTCAACAACAAGCCTCCTTGTCTCAATCTCAAGCAAGCAAGTAAAGTTACAAGACGTAAGATCACCAAATATACAATAATAAGGCATCCCAAACATTACATATCCAGCTGATCATGAAGCTAGTCGTTACAAAATGTGATGACTAGCAAGAGATTAGTCATACATGATCAACCCTAGGATCTGTTAATCATGTTACAGCCCGTAGGCAGATAATATTAAGGTATACGATACGAGCTAACAGGTGCTCGCCGGCTAAACGCCTCAAAATGTAATTTTACAATAGAGTGGGAGAGCAAAAATAAACCCACTCGTTGCCCTGGTCATGCCTGATGGTCACCATCGGGCTGGAAGGTCGGTAGAACCTCTGAGGTAGCTCCGAAATCTGGCCACACAAAACCAGCTGGGTCAGATCCCAGAAAGAGCAAGTGCCACAAAGGAGGCTTCACTTAAGAACTAAAACCAGCACAACAGAAAATACACTAAAGCAGTTAAATAACTTGAAGTAAAAGAATAACAACAATCATAATGGAGTGCGAGGGGACTATTCAAGCAGCCAAGGCACAACCCTTAAACCAAACAAGGACCGGGGTTGTAACCCTTCACCTGAATAGAACCTCGTCTCCAATCTTGTTGGTAAGGTAAAGCATTACAAGTATGACGTGGGGTGCAATAATACAATAAATGAAGAGATGACTCAGAACTGCTCCGGGAGCCAGGTTACAATCCTTAAACCAAACAAGGACCGGGGTTGTAACCCTTCGCCTGAACCGAACTTAGCCTCTGATCTTTATTGTTAGGAGTGACAATCATGCGATCAAGCTTGCAATAATCGAGCACTGAAACCACACCATACAATCGATTCCGGCCAATCAGTGTCTACGGCTTTCTACATTAGCTAACTAAATTGCCACAACATGCAGTGAGATAATCCTCCAGCCACAAGCCCTGCAGCTAATCCAGGTTATCCAGGCGACTTGGGTTCATTAAACAGTGCATCGTTCTTTTCCACATATCAGTAAATCTAGACTTGTGCCCTACTCGTCGGCAGGCTGCAAGTCCCACAATGGTGGCCGGGATAACGGGATCGCCTGTAGCTGGGGAAATCTCTCATGACTACTGAATTATTCTAGTTATTAGTCTTAGCCATTTACAGTGGGTACCCCTGACCGTGGTACTCAGGGATCCCTGTCCTAGACATGATGCAACCACTATTGGTTTAATTGTACAAACGCAATCATCCACGGTGTCCAGGCCATTCAATCTTGTCATGTCATATTTACTGTTAGGAGTGCGCCGCGTCGGGCCACTATCATGTCTTGTCAAAAGTGCACCTCATCGGGTCACCAACGTGTCAGGGAACACACTTAAAATTTAATATGGCACAAGCAGACGTGCAACCGAATTGGCCGTATGCGGCCAATATATGAGCTTTCAAGCAATTTATGCAAGGCCATGCAATAGTGCATATGCGGCTGCAGCAAGCTGCCTGTAGTGTATACAAGCGAGTAATACACATACGGCTAACAATTAGATGGCCATGCAAAAAATGCTTAATTTAATGCATTAATGCATTAAAGTAATGCTTGAATAATTAATGTATTAAAATAATGCCTAATTAAGCAATGATAATGCCAAAGCATTAGAATAATGCCAAAGCATTAAAATAATGCTTAAGCATTTGCTTAAGCCAATGCTTCAGCCAAAGCATTAATTTAATGCTTACGATTTGCTTTTCATCCCAAGCATTAAAATAATGCTTAGGAATTGCTTTCAGCCAAGCATTAAAGCAAGCTTAAGCTAAAGTGTTAAAATAATGCTCTACGGCTGATGCGTTGGAGGCTTGTGGACTTAAGTGCAAAAATGCATTTAATGCATTTCTCATGCAGCTCGAGGCTTTGGAGGCTGGTGGACTTAAATGCAAAAGATATTAATTAATATGTATGCGGCTCTCTCTCCAGGAAAAGGCCATGCAAAAAATGTATTAGGAGAAAACAAGCTTTACATGCATTTATTAGGGGGAGGGCTATGCGGCTCAGAAAAAATTTGCATGCGAAAATGCAATTCAGGAAAGAATGCATGCGGCTTGGGATGTATTGTATGAGGCTATGCATTGGCAGCCCAAGCAATGCACAAGCAAGTACATTGGTGTTAAGGCATTAATTGCCTGGGGCACGTGGATGCTTGGGAGGCATCCATTCTTACTGCTCGGTTTTCCAAGCACTTGTTAATTGATTGGAAATGCTATATTATTTAATGCATTAGAATGCCTTAGTGTGAACGCATTTATTGCAGTCATGATAAAGCCTATGCGGCTCCTTCATGAAGCAAGCCATATGCGGCTCATTATTAGAGTAATGCAATAAATGAAATCTTGAATGCTTATGCGGCTAGTCTTTTACATTTACATGCTGCAAGGGCCATGCGGCTCAGTGCTACAATGCCCATGCGGCTCATGCAAAAATTCCCATAGGTCAAATTGGACCTAACGAACTTCTCTGCAATCATGGTATCATCAACTTAGCAAATATGCAAGTGTGATGGATCAAAAGCCCTGGAAACCAAAAATACCACAAAGCTAGATCTACAAAATTTAACCATGGAAATGAAAAATGACAAGTACTAAAGTGGTTTAGAAACACATGAGGAAGACAATGGAACAATAAAAATGGACTTCCTCCATGAAGCAAGGTGCACTTGCCTAAGCTCTCCCACTCTCTCTCTCTCTGGTGGTTGAAGAAGAAGTAATGAAGAGAGAGAAATGCTAGTGGGATATTTATTGAGAGTGGTGGTGGTAGGTGGGATATTTATTGAATGTGGTAGGTGGGAGTGGTTTGGTTCATATATATATAAAAAGAACCGAACCATACAAAACCAAGCCGAACCAAGTCAAGATAAACCAATCAAGAAAATGCCAAAATAAATCAAGCTTGTAACACGGGTCTAAATACGTACACGTATACAAAATACGTAATACGAAAATGGTCATTACAGTTACATCCAAAAGACGGAGTCGAGGGCTTCTGAGGCAGGCGGAAGGTGCATGTTGCATCCAAAGATAGGGATGCTCGGGCCTCGTCTCCGTTTTTTCGGAAGAGCCGTAGATCGGAATGGCGGTGCTAGGCTCTCTCTTCCTTCAAAGTGGGTGCTGCCCACTCTGATTGTGTTGAAAGCTGCTCCTTTCGCCGTGATTTCGATCACGGTCTTCCTTGGTCTTTGGAGGCTCCTTCGAAGCCTCCCCTGGCCACAGATTTGCGGTGCTCTTCTCTCTCTTGGTTCCAGCCAGAGGGTTAAATGCTTTGTGTAATCGAAGCATTTATCAGGTGACCCTGGCTGGAAGAGCGGCATATAACTGGACTTCTGCTCGGCCAGGCGAGCCTGGTTGGAAGAGTGGCACATAACTGGGCTGCTGAAGGGATGCACATAACTGAGCTGGATGCACATAACTGAGCTGCTGAAGAGATGGTGGGATGCGCCTGGTTGAAGGCGCATGACATCTGCTGCGCCTAACTGGCAGCGCATGGTGACTGCTGCGCCTATCTGAAGGCGCATGGTAGCTGCTGCGCCTATCTGGAGGTGCATGGTAGCCGCTGGCTGTAGACTTAGGATCTTTTCTTTGTAGAAATTTTCCTTTGTACAACCTTTTCTAGACATGTAATAGACTTTTATATATAAATAAAAAGTCCTTTTTCAAATGTCTATGGTTATTGACTTTGCTGTGAAGTGTTCTGTTCGAGTTCCGGTGCATGTAGTGTCTGGCGCATGGGCTTTCTGGTTGTGAAATTCCATGCTTCTACAAGACCCCCTTCAAAGTTTTCAAAACTTTTGAATAAGTTTTGGAATACTTTGAATAAGAAGCATGGCGATCAGGGCGCATGACTGTTGGGGCGCATGCCTGTTCAGCCGCACGCTCTTTTAATTAATAAATATGATAATGCCTCGGTAACCGAAAAGATTAATGATGATCTTTTGGTTTTATCTGCTGTTATCTTCACAAGACCCAAGGCGACGGCTGAGATCACTCGTCATCGGTTCACGCGTGCGACCATGGCCTATAAATAGGTGAGAGATGGAGAGAGATAGAGTTCTTCTGCTCTGTGCCTTTGCCACCTTTAGAGTTCCTCTAAAAATCCTAATTTCTTCTTCTCTGATAGAATGGCTCCCAAGACTCCTCGCGGCGGTGCCGGCAAAGGAAAGGGGAAGGAGAAGGAGCCCGTAGAGGCTGTCATGAGTGACATTCCTCGCCCGCCTGTCGAAGTTCGGCCGGCGGTAGTCGGTGAGCTTTATTGTCTCCTATCGATGTTGAGAACTTTTCCGCCGACGTGCATAGGCCCAGGCCTTTATCATGCACCGTGGCTTTAATTGCTGACGCACATGGGTTTTACACCCTGATGATGCGCCGAAGCCTTCGCTGACGCGCATGGGCTCACGCCTTGATGATGCGCCGAGGCTCTACCGCTGACGCGCATGGGTTTACACCCTGATGATGCGCTGAGGCTCCTTTTTCAGATGCGCTTGATAAGCGCATCTGACGAGCATGAAGCTCTGATCTTTGTGTTGTCTCTAATATCTTTGCATTTTTTGTCAGTATCGATGACTATCCCACTCTTGAACGAAGTGCTCCTGGACGCTGCGCTCTGCCAGATGGGAGTAGATTATGATGAAGAGGTGATAAACCCTGCTCAAGCGGCTATTATGTTGGATCAGCATCCCGAAAGAATGATTCAAATTCGGGAACAACATCACGGGTTCCTTAAACAGATGATGGAACGTGGCGTTCTGAAATCTGCTACTTCCGATAAAGTGACCTTCTTGAAGCCCGAGTTCCTGTTCGGAGACCGCCTTTCTTTTACTGAAGCCAAGGTGCTGAAGGCCAAAGAAGATTGGTTCTTTACAACCAGGGGTGTGCATATGACCGTCAGGCAGCTTGAACGTCAATGGCCTTTGTTAACTTTCTGTCGTCTTGCTTCCAAAAGGAGAATGTCCTGGGACATTACTCCATCTCAAGGAGGAGTGGTAGTGGGCGTCATCAGAATTGATTCTTCTTCTGATCAGAGGGATACTCTGGCCGCCTCGCGAGCTGGTACCTCTTACACCTGGCGGACCCTTCGTCCTGGGAGTATTTATAGCGATGTTCCCGTCAATACTTTTGCCTTGAGTGCCTCGACTTTTGCTCATCGCATGTTGTTGATGGAACAATCATACCCCAAGGAAGAATTTCGGGTAGAGGGTTGGTGTCATTATGTTTCAAAATGGGACAAACTGACATACTGGATCCTGTCGCAGTTTTAGACTGAGCTCCAAGAGATTGGGCTGACCACCGCGATCCGCGCCACTCAGGCAGGTGTAGAGATTAACAGGCACATGTTCCTTGCGCTTTTGGAAATGTTTGATACCCATACCGGGACCTTCTTCACTCCAGTGGGGGAGCTAGGGCTCGCGCTTCATGAGATGTACGCGGTATCGAAACTCCCCTGGGGATCGGAACCTTACGAGGAGTACTTCCCGACCAATGAAGAATTCCAGGTCTTGGGAGACAAAGCTGATGAGATGATGGCTGTCTTCAAAGAAGTAGCGAGTCATCACTACTATATACAGAAGAAGGACAGGGGCGGGACGCAGCCTCATGTGACTGCTTGGAGAGATCACATCTTTAGGCAGGACAAAGAGGATCCTTCTCATTTTTCTACTCCGCCGGCATTTTCTCGTAACGAGGTGCTTTCCGAAATGAGCAGGTTAGGCGAGAAGAATCCCTTGGAGAACGAGGACCAGCAGTCGGATGAACGCTCCTATAGCTATTTTTTGGCATCTCACCTATCGGATGTCACCAAAAGCAGTGTTAGTCGCGTATCTTATGATTTGGCTCCGGGACCACGTCTTTTCAGGCGGGTCCGGCTCTGTAGAGAGGGTGACTCGGAACTTAATTCTGCCGGCCGTAAAGTTGGCCTTCGGCCGTCCTTTAGCTTTACTCCCCGCAATGGTGTGTAACATGTTGTGGGGTCTTCGAGAGTTTGCAGGAGATGTCGTTCACGAGCGGGGCAAAAACAACAACTTCCCGCGTGCCGAACTGCCTTTTCATTATTTGATGGGGTGGTTAATTTTGCCCCATCCCAATGTGATGAGCCCGGGTTCGGAGGAAGACTACAGGTCCGGAGATGCATTCCTCCGACGTTTCCACCGGAGGAATTGGTTACACACCGGTGTTCCTGTTTGCAGGAAAGTTTTATCCCATCTTCAGGGATGGGAGATCGCCAAAGTTGGTCATGTCTTCTCCGATTTTGAGGCCAACGAAGATCTAGTGGACTCGGGTGAGGATGCCACCACTCTGTCTCCATGGGGATTCCGCTGGTTGCAAAGTATCCGGCCGTCCCATTTGGTATATCGGAACAGGAACCAGTGTTACCTGGAACAGGAACCAGTGTTACCTGGAACCATATCTGCCTTTTTTTTTGCAATCCTTTGCTGGGGGATAGTGTAGTTTTTGTACTCTCTCTTTTCAGAAAATAAAGAAGTATGCAACTTTTTGTAATGTGTTCATTTTTTTGTTATTATGAACTTGATGATTTGTGTGGACCTATTATCTTTTGCGCACCTTAGTTTTTAGGCACAGATAATAAGTTTGAAGGAACCGACATGTTTGCTCCGAGGTAATATGGACGTGGCAATCATTAGGGTTCAAATGATAGAATCATCCTACTCAGAGGTGTGATGGACGTGGTAGGAATGATCCTGAGGGATACGCTGAACAACTCAGAGGTGATATGGACATGGAAGTTCTGCGATCAATGTACGACAACGCAGGGGTTGTTTGTACGAGATGTTTACTCAGAGGTAATGTGGACGTGGTAAACATGAAGGGTAGCGTCGGCTTACGTAGCGTAAGATTCCGCTTTGTAGGGTGTAAAGGAACAACTCAGAGGTGATGTAGACGTGGTTGTCTTTCTACTGAAGGATGCCACGGAATAGCTGGGTTCCAGAAGCGTATGAGTTTGTGGAAGGAGATTGTGTGTGAGCCCTGATGATTGGGCCCACAGGTCCCCTTTGGAAAAGTGCATGTCTGAAGGATGTCAAGAATAGTACTTCTTTAGGAACTTGCCGTTGATGGGCATCATAAACAAGTCTCCATTGGGTTTGGCGAGGCGGTAAGCACCGTTTGAGTACACCGTCTCTATGATGAAAGGTCCTTCCCACTTAGGCTCGAACTTTCCTGGTGTCTTGTGAGTTAACACCATTGGCCTTCTGACTGCTAAAACCAGGTCGCCAACTTGGAAAGTCCTCTGTTTGACCTTCTTGTTGAAAGCCTGTGATATACGGGCTTGGTAGAGTTCGATGCGTTGTTGAGCCAGGAGACGCTTCTCATCGAGTGCCTCCAGTTCCCGTAGACGACGACATTGATTGTCCTCTTCTGTGAGTTTGTTTGTTATTGCTACGCGGAGTGAGGGTATCTGGATCTCGAGAGGCAGTACCGCTTCGCTCCCGTAGACCAGAGAGAATGGTGTGTTGCCTGTTGGAGTCCGTACCGTTGTGCGGTAGGCCCAAAGGCATTCGCCAAGCTTTTCGTCCCAGTCGCATTTGTTGGATGACACGATCTTTTTGAGCAGCCTGACGATAGTTTTGTTGAACGCCTCTGCTAACCCGTTTGCTGCCGAATTATAGGCGGTGGATGCCACATTTTGAATGCGATTCTTGTCACAGAACCTGCTAAAAATATGGCTGATAAACTGAGGACCGTTGTCATGAATGATCCGTCGGGGTACTCCGAAACGGTAAATGACATGGTGTTTGATAAAGCTGACCACCCTGAAGCTCTTTACTTCCGTGAGTGGGACTGCTTCTGCCCATTTGGAGAAGTAATCGGTGATGGCCAGGATGAAGCGGTGTCCTCTTGATGAAGGAGGGGTGATTGGTCCCACAATATCCATGCCCCAGGCTTCAAAGGGCCAGGAGGCGACTGTAGGATGTAGCGGTTCAGACGGTGTATGTATGAACTCTGCATGAAGTTGGCATACGTGACACTTTTTAGCATATTCAACAGCGTCGGCGGCCATGGTTGGCCAGTAGTAGCCCATACGCCGCAGTCGATCCTGCAACTTAGGACCGGGTTGATGAGCTCCGCAAGTTCCGTCATGAGCTTCTTGAAGAGCTTCAGCTGCTTCTTCGTTGGACAGGCATCGAAGGAGGAGCCCATCGAAGGAGCGTCGGTACAACGTTTTGGTAGCTGTATCGTAGTAGAATCGAAGAGAGCGTCTTCTGACAGAGACAGCTTCCTTCGGGTCCTCTGGAAGGATTCCGTAGACAGCAAAATCGATAAACGGGAACCTCCAGTCTCGAACATTAACAACAGTGTTCGTTGGCATGGCGTGAGCCACTCGCAAATACAGGTTGTTTCTAGGACAAATCAAGTCTCGGCCTGTTACCGTGACATAGTGTTGAGTCCCAAAGGGTGCTGCCAATGAGGCTGCGAGGCCAGCCAGAGCGTCAGCCTCCAAGTTTTATAGACGAGGTACGTATTCGATGAAGAACCCGGTGAAGGTTGAAATGATGTTCAATACAACTTCATGGTAGGGGATCAAATCCTCATGACGAACCTCGTATTGCCCCCGAATTTGGTTCACGACGAGTTTTGAGTCGCCGTAGGCTTCCAGATGGTCGACCCCCAGCTGTTGTGCGAGCTGGAGTCCCATGACGAGTGCATTGTACTCGGCAACATTGTTGGAGCACGGCTTCGAAAGGGAGTAAGCACGCTGGATGACCAACTGATCGGGGGAGACTAAGACTACCCCCACTCCTGCGATGATTTGGCCTTTGGGGCCTGTTCTTGAAGCGCCATCGAAGAACATCCGCCAAACGAAGCTTCCTTCGGTGACGTTGGATTCTTGGACCTCATCCGGGATATCTTCATAGAGCTTTGAGGATTCTGGGATGGGGTGTGCGGCTAAAAAGTCAGCCAGAGCTTGACCTTTAACAGCTTTTTGTGGGACAAACACCATATTATACGGTGTTAGCAAGATCGCCCATGTGGCTAGCCGGGAGTTCAATGATCCTGGCTTCGTCATGAGGACTCTGAGCGGATTGACTCGAGAAATGACATGAATTGTCTGGCCCAAGACATAATGACGAGTCTTCTGGATGGCAAATACCAAAGCCAAGCACTCCTTCTCGACGGGGTTGTACCGGTGTTCGGCCCCGATGAGCGTTCGACTGAGGTAGTAGATTGCTTGCTCATAGCCTGTATCGCTGTTTTGAGCCAGCAGAGCGCCAAGAGAATGATCCATGGCACGGACGTAGAGGAGAAATAGTTTACCGGCGACTGGTGCTACCAGGACTGGTGGGCTCGTCAAGTAGGTTTTGATGTCGTCGAAAGCCTTTTGGCACTCCTCTGTCCAGACATAAGAGACTCCCTTTTTCATGAGCTGAGTAAAGGGTTGACATTTACCGGAGAGGTTTGCTATGAACCTTCGGATGTATGCCAGACGTCCCTGTAAGCCCCGAAGTTCTCGAAGATTCTTCGGAGGGTCCATGTTGAGGATGGCTTTGGTCTTCTCGGGATCAACATGAATGCCTTTCGTCGTGATGACAAAACCCAAGAATTTGCCGCTAGAAACCCCCAGAAAGGATTTAGTGGGATTCATCTTGAGTTGATGTGCCCGCATGAGATCAAAGACTGTCTTCAGGTCCTGTAAGTGATCTCCTTTGAGGCGGCTCTTGACCGCGATGTCGTCAACGTAGCATTCGACTGTCTTGCAAAGATGTTGACGAAAGATGGTGCTCATAGCTCGTTGGTATGTCGTACCGACGTTCTTCAAGCCGAAGGGCATCACTGTGTAGCAGAAAATGCCCTTTGGAGTCCTAAATGACGTATGTTTTGCGTCGTCGGGGAACATCTTGATTTGATTGTAGCCTGAATACCCGTCCATGAAGGACATGTGTTCGAAGCCACATGTGTTGTCGATCATCACATCGGTGATCGGAAGCGGGAATTCGTCCTTCGGACAAGCAGAGTTGAGGTCTCTGAAGTCGATACAGACTCGTATCTTCCCATTCTTCTTGGTGACAGGCACGACGTTGGCTACCCAATCTGGGTGCTGTTCCTCACGGATGAAGCCGCTAGTCAAGAGTTTGTCCACCTCCTGATCAATGGCTTTCATGATGTCCGGCCGAAAACGTCGCTGTTGTTGTTTGATAGGTTTGGCATCAGGTAAGATGTTCAACCTATGCATTGCGATCTGTGGATCGAGTCCCGGCATGTCTTCGTAGCTCCAGGCAAAGACGTCGATATACTCTTTAGCCAGCTGGATTAGAGACTCTCGGGCTTCTCCTTCTAGGCTTTTGCTGATGAAGATGGGTTTGGAAGAAGATCCGTCCCCAAGGTCGATCTGCTCGACTTCGTCTTCGGTGGGAGGTTCACGTAACTCAAAACGAGACTCCCATTGTTCTCCTAGGCGTTGAGCCCAGGGTTCTTCTTCGAAGGATTCCGGCGTTTGGTCTTCGCCTTCACCTTTTTGAGGTTGTGCTGATGTCATATTAGCTGACAGCACTTTCCTGAAAACTGATCCGATACTGGTATCGGAATCCCAAGTCGACGCTTCGGACGAATGGGAATGTTCTACGTCTTCTGCGTCTGAACTCTCTGGAGTTGATGGTGGCGTGACATAGCCTACCCCCCTTCGAGTCTGATTGTAGTAGTCCTGCGGCTTTTCCTTGGGGATTGAAAATCGAAGAGGGAGATGTCGACCTTTGCCGTAGTTTAGGCCTTTGTTGCTTTTTAGGTCATAGCCCATCTTTTGGATGATGTGCTTCGCCGTATCTGTATATCGGTAGACTTGTACTCTGCCTGTATCAGGTTCTGGCTCGAGTAGCGGGAGGTCTTGATGACGCTCGACCTTGCCCAAAATGATGGATCCTTCGTCTCGACTTCGTAGAGGGGTTATGAAACAGACTCCTTGAGACGGGACTACTTGATTTACATGGACGGTCATTATTTGTGTTTACAACGACCGTAGAGCGTTATCTAATGTATACATAGCATTCCAGTGTGGAAGACAAGAATAATTAAACGACACTCTATTATTGATAAAGTACGAGATCTTATCCCGTGGGATTACATTGTCTAAGGAGGGTGCATCTATATCAGCAGAGATATATTCGCCGAGCTCCTCATCTGTAAGCACTGGGGTCGGATCAGGAGAATCCACCACAGCTTTGACTCTGGGGTCTGAGAGGGCGATGTGAGCCTTCTCTAGCATCTTGGATGACTGCGGGGGCTTGCCTTTAAGACGCACCTTCAAAGGTGCCTCAACTGCGCCTCCTGTGAGTGGTGCCTTCCCCTGTAATTTTGCCACTAGGGGAGCCGATGTTTGAGGCGGCTTTCCCTTGAGGCGTATCTTCAGGGGAGCCTCAGGAATCGGTGCTTTCCCTGATAGCTTGATGCTCATTGGAGGCACCTTCTGGGGTGGTTTGCCCTTCAGTCGGATCTTCAGTGGGGCATCTGGATTCGTCTCAGGCTCCGTGTCCGGCTCAGTTGCCGTCTCTGCCTCATCATCAGCATCGTTGGCTTCCTCCTCGTCAAGTGGCTTGTATAAGTCGGAATCGGTGAAGTAAGCTTCAATCCCTTTGAAAGGATCGATGTCTGCGAACTCCGTCCGGATGACGCCGTTGGTGGATACATATTTCATGCATTGGTGGAGCGTGGAAGGCACCACCATGTACTCATGTAGCCATGGTCGGCCGAGCAGGATGTTGTAGTTGACCTCGGCATCCACCACATAACAAGTCACCTCGGTTTTGAGGTTGCCTATGTGACACTTCAGTCGGATCTTGCCCAGTGGCTCGCTTTTGCTAGCGTTGAAGCCACTGATGGTTGTGTTGGAGGGCGTCAGCCGGTACATTGGGATCCCCAATTTTGATAGCAGCGCCTTCGGGATAATGCTGAGGGAAGACCCCGGATCGATCTGAATCCGGCTCACCTTGATTGAACCGATGTACCCTGTGTAATACAGCGGTCGGTTATGTCGGTGGTGCTTGAGCAGCATGTCCTGTTGGGTGAAAGTTATGTTTGGGATAACTTCCTCCGCACAATGACAGCGCGCACAAGTAGTTGGGAGGTCTTCAGGCTGCTTGACCTGACTGAGAAAGGATTCAGCGTCCTTCAGAGCTTCACATAGAGCTTCTCGGGAGTCTTTGGAAAGACGCAGGAGCTCAAACAAAGACAAGCGTGCAGGAGTACTGGCCAGTTGTGCCAGTATGTCAAAGTTGTGGGGCTTGGCTAGCCCCGAAGCAGTCTCCTTCCGTAGAGGTCTGTCGAAACGAGCCTCCACCTGCTTCTGCTTATTGGCTGCTGAGGGTTTAGACGGGCCCTCCTCAGGGATGGTGCCAGGAGGCACCACCTCGGCGGCAGCTTCGCCGGGCTGAGCGTTCTGTTGTGCACGCGTCTGCACTGGAAGTGCCTCTTCCGTTGAAGAAGAGACCGTATGGCAAGACTTGATCTTCCTGCCTTTTGATTTGGAGGTAGAGCGTACCTCCGGTTGAGTCACCTCGGAGACGAGGTCGGGATGAACCCAGAGGACCTCTCCTCGAGATGTGGTGAGTGGAATGAGTCCACTCGCATTGTCACGGGTAGGTGGCAAGTTCACCACCTCCATTGTCGCCTTAGGGATGGGGACGACGCCATCTTGTGTGGTGGTCGGCGGCAAGGTACCGAATTGGAGTGACACCACATTGGCTGACACCGTCTTCTCTTCGTAGTCGACGGAGATTACATCCGCATTGATCATACGCTGGATGTAATTCTTGAGGACGTAGCAGTCCTTGGTCGGGTGTCCGACAAACCGATGGTAGTGACAGTACCTCGGGTTGTCCACTTTCCCGACTTCATCGGGCCACTTTGGGTCCGGAAGTTTGATTTTGTCACCCTGCTTCAGTATTTCAAAGAGTTACAGGGTGTCTTCATCATTGAATGAATACACCTCCTTGGGTCTCGGCGCCAGTGGAGGTTTCTGAGTAGGCGCAGATGCGCCCTTCGAGGCATTAACAGTCAATGCCTGTTTCTCCTTTGCTTCTCGCCCGGAGTTGTTGGCTGCTGACTTTTTCCCCTTATCATCAAAGGCGGGGAAGCTGACACCCAGAAGCCGTGCATTGGCCGCCTTCTTTTCTGCGGCTTCAGCTTCGATGATCATGGAGCTCCAGTCGGGAGGGAGAGTAGAGTTGAGCCAGAGCTTCACTGCGGGCAGCATGTTCATGCTGCAAGAGGATAGGAGCGCATGTTCTGGCGTGCCTGGAGGTAGCCTGAAGCAGGCTTGTCGGAAGCGTTCGATGAACACCCGAACCGTTTCTTTCTCCTTCTGGCGTATCTCTATGAGAGATGCCATCGTCATGTCCTTCCTACCGTCGTAGAAGCGATCAAGGAAGAGGCGCGTCAAATCATCGAAGGACGATATAGAATTGTCGGGGAGGCTGCAGTACCAGTCATACGCTACCCCTTTTAGGGCTCCAACAAAGATGCTGGTGAGGAGCGCGTCCTCCTTTGGAAACCACCTTGTTCCACTCAAGGGGATAAGGCTGGGGAATGCCCATCTTCTGGCGCTCCTCTTGCCTGTTTTTGGACTCGAAGCGCTCCCGCAAGTCCTTGATCATTTCGACCACATCCTCCGTGGAGCTAGGAGTCGGAGAATGTGGTACTACCTGGAGCGAAGCGTCTGAGGGTTCCGACGTCCGAGGTGCTTCTGTGTCGGAGGGTGCCCGTTGAAGGGGTACACTCGACTCCCCATTGACTCCTGGGTCGGGACCGGTTGAAGGTGCTCTGGTCAAGGCCGACCGTATATCAAACACCGCTTGAGTCAATGCTTGCATAGAGGCAGAGAGGGTTTTGTGTCCTCCCTCTAATGAGTCTATGCGTCGGACAATGTCCTGCGGTGGCGCATCAGACTCGGCATCATCCCCAGCCATGTATACTGTCCTGACACGGCCAGGAGTGGATGGATTGGTTGAGGCTTCGCTCTTGACCTCACTTTCATGTGGGGGAGTCACCTCTCCTAGTGTTTCACCTTGGCCACCCCCAGCCACATTCTGGAGGTCATTCTCGACGGGCGCATCTGCAAGGGCCTGATTGTCCTCAGCTCCGTCTTGAAGGGCCTCTTCATCTCTACCCCCAGCTATGTCCTGGGGGACATCCTCGTTTCGAGGGGCTTGTAGGAGGCTGACTTCGCCTCGAGGATGAAGATCCGCCGCAGCTGTGCTTTGGACATCTTCGTCTTCGGAAGGAGGCTCAACAAGGGTCTGACTACCCCCAGCTTCCTCTAAGAATTTCTTCTTCGACCGAGTGCCTTCGAACACCCCAGAGGTCGAGACTGCTGCCTTGATTTTCTTTGGCTGGCTTTTGGATGAGGAATTACCAGTCGTCTTCCGGAGTGATGAGGAGTTGGAGACCACATTGCATGAAGCAACTCTTGGCTCCTCTTCTGTTGACACCTTCTCCCCAAGACGACGTCGGAGGGGTGTCGATGACTGCAGCCGCTGGAAGACTGACTGCCTTGGTGGTACTGCCGCCTTGCAACAGCAGTTGATAGTGACCACCGCACAAGTATGCCCCGTGAGAGGCTCATTGTGCTTGTTGGTCGACTCTCCCGACCGGCGCTTGTGAGCGATCACATTACGCAGGTCGTTGGAGGAGAGTGCTACCTTCACACCTCCTTCAGGCGCATGGCAAGGCCAAACGCCGGGGCAAACAGGTGAGTGCTACGCCCCCTGATCTAATACCAAGCAGGCATCATGATCAGTAGTGGAGGAACAATAATATTTGAAGTGACTTGAACGGACCTCAAACGCACAACCAGAGGAGGCGCGGGAGTTCAAGACCACTGAATTTGCCGCACTCGACTTGGTTGTGCACGCAGTAGATGCGCCCAAGCGAGATGAGGACTTTGAAGATCGACTCGTTTTTGGTGCCGAGGCACCTGAGTCGACCTTGTACAGCTTGCCATCGGCAGTGCGCGTGATTGTGAGCACGTGCCTCTGGCCTGCTGCTGGCATAGCACGTTTGTGGCGCATGGCCCGTGCCGCCTTGGATTTCTTTGTACTAGCCCGCTGGGGCGCATAGTACTCAGCATCCAAATTCTCCTCGCCATTACAGCGAGTGAGTCTGTCAAAGACAGAGACTTTTTGTGGCGCATCAGAAGTGACGCGCGGGGCATTGGCTGCGCCCCTGCTCCGTCGACGCATCTTCCTCACCTGAGAGGGAGATGGCTGGGGAACGTGGTCAGCCGCACGCTTCCCCGAGAGATACGCTGCATCAGCAGGCGCACCTTGGTTGCTGAGGACGTCAGCAGGAAGGGAGGGCTGGATTGGCGCATCCCCTTCAGTGGTGGTGCCCGAGGCGTCGACCTTGCGCACCCAGACACGGCGGGTCTTTTTCGGCTTCGGCAGCCGCTTCGAAGGACTCGCGCTTCCTTCAGAAATGAACTCCTCGTACGCCTGTTGATTGAGGCGCACGACCAGCGTCTTGTGGGAGGAGCCCACCTTCACGTCGTCGGCCTGTGACACAACTTTCTCGGAAGAGGAGAAAGAAGTCCCCAGCAGAGTCGCCAGCTTGTTTGCCATTAAAATCGTTTGATTGCAAATCTTAATACAAACAGAACAGTGTTACAATATAGGACTTAGATGTAGTCCTAGGAGTACACTTTTGTTTAATCTGGGTCCTAAGTGCCAATGGAGCGAGTGGTAATGCGTTGACTCCGTTGACGGACTGACGACGGTTATCGGTTCTCTGAAGGTGTAGATTGCTCTGGGTGCTGGAGCTTGCTGAGAGGAGGAAGACGTTGAGTGTCTGTATCTGCCTCTCTGGTGATATCTGCCTGTATTGTCTGTATGTGTAGGTCTGTGTCTGTGTAAGAAGGAAATGATTCCTCTATTTATAGCTGGGCAGGTTGGCTGCTCATGCGCGCATATGTAGGATGCGCCGGTACGTGGGGACGCCACGTGGAGACTGCTGATGGAGGCGCATGGATGATGCGCCCTACTCGAGGGGTTGAATTCTTCATGCTGCTGTTGTGAGCCGGCACGTAGCAGAGGAGAAGATCTTTCTGTTGCTGAAATCTTGGATGAGTTGAGTCAAAGGACACGTGTCATCGACTCATGGCTCGGAGATCTCGGATCTGATGGGGGGGTGATTTGGTGGGATGCGCCTTGGATTGGGCGCATGATGAGACTTTGGCTCGTGACCTTTAGGAGTCACGAGCGGTTCTGGGAGCATGGCTTTTAAGGCGCATGCAAGCGACTTTCCTTCTGTCTTTCGGGATCAGAGATCAGTCTGGGGCGCATGGCTTTTGAGGTGCATGCAAAGCTTGAACTGGAGACTCTTCTTCTGTCTTTTAGGGATCAGTGAAGGATCTGAGGCGCATGGCTTTTGAGGCGCATGCGGATGGTTGGGTGGCCACGTGGCAGTAGCCGTCGGGGCAAAGTCATGATGATGCTGACGTTGTAGACGCTTCATTTTCTGCAAAAGCTGTCCACCGTCCAGACTTGGGAAGGCGTGCTGCCAACTCTGTCAGTCCAACATTTAATATTTGTGACATTCGATGGACAGCTGAGTGGGCGCGTCGGTTGATGTTCCACTAAGCGTATGAGGACGTATGGGGGCGCATCCCCTGTGATGCGCTTGGTACAGGGCGCATCTGTTGAAGGCGCTTGATGTTTGGGGGTGTAATGCGCTGTCCAGCCGGCGCATCCGACACGTCTTTAATGATGCGGCTGTTTCGCTTCTCGAGTGCTTTTAAATAGCCGTTTGACTGAAGTCGAGGCGTCTGGTTCATCCATTTAATGTGAGTTTATTGCTCGGAACTCGGAGAGCCATCCATTTGGCACGTGGGTTTGATCTGCCCGGCCTATAAATAGTGGCATGGAGAGAAGGTTTGCTTCTCATTCCCTCATGTACCTCCAACATGAACTTGGTGCATTCTGTTGACGAAGTGTTCCCGAGGGTGAAGATGAGACGCCTTGTCGTCGTTGATGCACTTGAAGGTGACTGTTACATCCAAAAGACGGAGTCGAGGGCTTCTGAGGCAGGCGGAAGGTGCCTGTTGCATCCAAAGATAGGGATGCTCGGGCCTCGTCTCCGTTGTTCCGGAAGAGCCGTAGATCGGAATGGCAGTGCTAGGCTCTCTCTTCCTTCAAAGTGGGTGTTGCCCACTCTGATTGTGTTGAAAGCTGCTCCTTTCGCCGTGATTTCGATCACGGTCTTCCTTGGTCTTTGGAGGCTCCTTCGAAGCCTCCCCTGGCCACAGATTTGCGGTGCTCTTCTCTCCCTTGGTTCCAGCCAGAGGGTTAAATGCTTTGTGTAATCGAAGCATTTATCAGGTGACCCTGGCTGGAAGAGCGGCACATAACTGGGCTTCTGCTCGGCCAGGCGAGCCTGGTTGGAAGAGTGGCACATAACTGGGCTGCTGAAGGGATGCACATAACTGAGCTGGATGCACATAACTGAGCTGCTGAAGAGATGGCGGGATGCGCCTGGTTGAAGGCGCATGACATCTGCTGCACCTAACTGGCAGCGCATGGTGACTGCTGCGCCTATCTGAAGGCGCATGGTAGCTGCTGCGCCTATCTGGAGGCGCATGGTGGCCGCTGGCTGTAGACTTAGGATCTTTCCTTTGTAGAAATTCTCCTTTGTACAACCTTTTCTAGATATGTAATAGACTTTTATATATAAATAAAAAGTCCTTCTTCAAATGTCTATGGTTATTGACTTTGCTGTGAAGTGTTCTGTTCGAGTTCTGGTGCATGTAGTGTCTGGCGCATGGGCTTTCTGGTTGTGAAATTCCATGCTTCTACAGGTCATGTCAGAAGTGTACCACTACGGGTCACTGTCGTGTTATGCTAGTTCCTTGTCATACCATGCCATGTACAATAGTCATTCCAAACATATTAAGTAAAATCAAGTTCATGACAAAAGGCGTAAGGATATAAAATGGGCATAAAATATCTAATAAAATATCAATATACAGGGCTATAGAAGAGCCAAGCTTAAAGAAATAAAACCAAAACTCCAAGAGCCAATGGTTTGCGCAAGGGGTCAGGGGTTGGATTGCGCAGGGTGTCAGCTGCGCAGGGTGCCAAGTGCGCAGGGGCACAGGGCGCAGGGGCAGATGGCGCAGGAATGGTTGGCGCAGGCTGCAAAGTGTGCAGACTTAGACTGCGCAGGCAATGGATGGCGCAGGATGCAGACTGTGCAGGCTTAGATTCCGCAAGCAATGGATGGCGCAGGATGCAGATTGCGCAGGGGTCAAGCGCGCAGGAGCCGATGGCGCAGGGTTGGTTGAGCAATCGGGCAGCGGCCAGGCTGCGCAGTCAACGACCAACGCTAAAGAGCGCGGCACGGGGAGGCTGCGTGTCAGTGCTGCGCTAAAGAGCGCAGACTGTAGATCTTCTTCTCCAGGCCGAGAGGAACATCAAGAACACCCAAAAATTCAATCTTTCATATCTTGGTCAATTCAAAACCAAATCTAGATTTTCAAAGGTCTAACTTGAGTAAAATTGAATTCTCTTCCATATGGAAGCATCAAAACCCACAAAAATTCAACCAAAATAGATCAAAACCATGTAAATCCAAAAATAGAGAAGACTTAGATCTAGAACAAAGGAGACTCCAAATCATAAAATGTCAAGTTCTAATATTGATCACCATGGCCTAATCTAGCTAATGAACAAATAAAATGTGGTTCTCATGTGGTGGCAAGGTGCACTTGCCTATGGGTGTTGGTGAGTTGTGTAGAGGAAGGAAGAAGAAGAAGATGGAAAAATAAATGAGAGAATTATGGAGGAGAGAGAAAAGTAGGTAGAGTTTTAATGAGGGTGGGTTATGTTGTGTTGAGGGTGGAGTGTAGGTTAAAGTGTTCCAATGCATGTTAACCCAAATCAAACCAATTCTCCTCCACAAAATAGACCAAGCCAGGTAAAACCCAATTACGAGAACCAAAATCTGCAAGTCAAGCCAATTACAAGTACATGCCAAAATCCGAGAAAATAAATACAGGTCTGAAATATATGCAAGCTTGACAAAATACGTATTCAGAATATGGGTGTTACAGTTATCCTATACAATTTAATAATAAACACTGATACCATATCATTAGAAGAGTAAAAGTTGTCTTGGAAGTTGTAAAAAATTACTTTGTATTGTCTTCTCAATACTTTTTTGCATTGGAGATGACTTTTTAAACTTATTGTCATTTGTGAATATAGCCGCCTATGCAAGATATTGTCTTCTGCCTCATGCCACATAGGATACACAACACATAACAAGACAATAGGGTTTCGTAGCATTAAATGCTGCTGCATGCATTATCCTACAGAAGAGGGCCACGTGGAGAATGTTGTTGCATGCTTCCTCATACGTTATTAGCTACACAATTTAATAATACATGTACCCAGAAGACGAAAAAGTTGTGTTGTTGGAAGTTGTTTCCTTAAAATTATGCTTGCTCCTAGAATCAGTCAAGATTTTTCATGAGCCATCAAAAGAGGGCCACGTGGCGGAGTTACAAGGAAGACAAAAAGGTTGTGTTGTTGCCTTGCTGAAAGTTGTTTCTTCCTGAATAATGCTTTTTGTACCTCCAAATTGCACTTTCAAACTGTCCATCCTTACGTGGCAGCTGACGTGATATGTTGATCTGGCAGCTGACGTGGCAATTTTTTTTTAAAATAAAACTAAAAATAAAAATTAACATTAAAGTTAATGTTAACATTAACATTAATATTAATATTATCGTTAACATTAACAATAATATTAATATTAATATTAACATTAACATTAACATTAATATTAACATTAAATTAACATTGATATTAACGTTAAATTATTATGGAGAAAATTGTGTAGTTAACTTTTTGGATTAAAATTTGCCATGTCATCAGTCATGTCAGATGACACACACTTTTATTTAACATGCCACATCAGATGGGAGGGCTATATATTAGAGGGACAATTTGGAGGTACGAATATAGCATTACTCTTTCTTCTTGTATTGTTTCTTGTCCTTCGTTTCTTCTGCTGGTTTCTAACACACTCTATTTTCTTCAATGTCGACGTCACATGGAGAAACTGATCGTCGTGTGGAAGATTTAGTCGATAAAGAAAGCTTCCTTTCAAGAGGACTGTCAGATAATTTGGATGATGAGCAAAGTTTGGAAGATGTTAACTTAGGAGACAGTAAAGAACAAGATGAAGAAAACAATTGAAGAATGCATCATAACGACGACGACATCAACGCAAACAACAAAATGTTATTTCGCATCACCCTTTCTAATGGATTTAAGAAATATATTATATTTTTATATTTATTTCTCATGTTTATTTTGTTTTATTCTGTTCTTAGGGACGACGGTGAATCTCTATTGGATTTCGATGCAGCGACGATGAAAAAAATATTGTAGTCTGCCAACATTAACAAAGATCTAAAACATCTCTTAGAAGAAGATATTGTTGGCCTACAGTTCAACTCTATTGAAGAAGCAGAGACATTCTACCGGATATATTCAAAAGCATATGGTTTCAGTATTAGAAAGAACGAGGTAAAGAAAAACAAATCTGGGATGGTGATGGTCCGTAGTTGGTGTTGTTCGAATGCGGGATTCAGAAACAAGAAATACAAGGAAGCTCCTAACAGGGTTCGTGAACCAAGAAGTGAAAGCAGAAGTGGTTGTAAAGCAATTTTTCGTATTGGGTACACCGATAAAACAAAGATGTGGTTCGTCAAAAAATTTCATGTACATCACAACCATATCCTGGCGAATGATTATGAAACAGTTTTTTTGAGATCCCATCGTACGATATCACCCGCAGAGTTGGAAGAAATTAAGCTTATGAAGCAATCAGGGATGGGGACTGGACAGATATGGAATTTAATTGTCCAGAAGAAAGGTGGCTGGGATAAGGTTGGATGGACGAGAAAGGATTTATACAACGCTCTAGCTCAAGATAGTAGAGCACTAGACGATGTTGATGCTACGACAACACTTACATTTCTTCAATCTAATGAGGGCAGTGACCCAGATTTCTTCTACGCGTACAAGGTAGACGAAGATTCCAGATTGACCCATCTCTTTTGGGCTGACGGTGCATGTCGATTCGATTACGAATTATTTGGAGATTCACTAGCATTCGATTCTACATATAAAATAAATAAAAGTCAAATGCCGTTGGTGGTTCTAGTGGGTACAAACAATCATGCGATGACTTGTGTGTTTGGGTTTGCAATGATCCATAATGAGACTGCAGAGACATATTCCTGGATTCTAGAAAAATTTCTAGAGTGTATGAATGACAAATTACTAGTGACAGTTTTCACGGATGGTTGCAGATCCATGAATAAAGCAATTAAGGATTTAATGCCCAGCGTAGTTCATCGAACGTGCTCATGGCATATCCTAAACAATGCTGCCAAACATGTACACCGAGAGGGTTTTCACAATAAACTGAGTCTTCTGATTAAAAGGTACATCGCACACTTGCTACTTTACTTTGAAGTATGTTGTTGTTACAATATCACAACTTTAGTTACTGTCCATGTTTTCTAAACAGGTACTATTCAGTCGAAGAATTTGAAAACCGTTGGCAGCAGATGCTAACAGATTATAATGTAGAGAACAATGAGTGAACCACTGCATTGTACAGAACGAGGGAGCGATGGACGGACACATTCCTACGTGGAAATTATTTTGGCGGTTCTACTGCAACAAATAGATGTGAATCTATGAATGCATTTCTGAAAAGATTTTTGAATGAGAAGCTGCCACTATGGAAGGCCCTTCAAAATTGTGACTACGGTTTGGCGGTCTTACGTTACGGCCAGATGAGTAAGCATGTCACTGATAAACTCTCAACACCAGTTGTGAATCAAACTAGCATGGCCGTAATAGAAGGTAAATTTGCCACAATTTACACTAAAACGGTATTTATAGAGGTAAGGAAGGAAATCACACGTTCTGATGCATATACTGTTCCCCATCATCACATCATAAGAGAGGCAGAAGTTTGCACTGTCCAAAAGTATATGTCGTCAAACAGTGTCAACCAGAAGGTTACATTTGATCTGGTCGACAATATCATAAATTGTGAATGCTTGTGGATGGAGACCAAGGGGATTCCTTGTAGGCATATTTTTTCAGCAATGAAGAGATTGCAAATTGGAGATACTCCAAAGAACTTGATAAAATCTCGTTGGCTCAAGGATTGCAAAGAGAGTTATCTCTCCGGACCTGGCTCAGAAAGAAGATTCATCCACCCAGACAGTATTGAGAGCAAAAGGTATGGTGGTATTAATGAACAAGTTAATCTGTTTACATACTATTGTAAAAAACCAAGCAAAATTCAAGAGAGGGGAACGGAGTTGATGTCGTCTGTTCTGATGGAGTTGAAAGAAATGGTGACCGATATTGGTAAAGAAGAACAAATGGTAGCTGATGCAGTTCATGGAGTGCATGAAGCTTTAAAAGAGCCAAATCCGGTAGCAACAAAAGGAAGGCCTTCTCAAGAGAAATCAAGCCAACCTACAGAAAGTCAGCCTATCCCGAAGCCTAGAATTTGTAGATTTTGTAAAAAATTGGGTCACGATTTTTGTAATTGTAAAGTACGAAAGCGAAATAGCGACAAAGAACAAATAGAATAAAATGAAACGTCGTTGACTTAAGACAATGTATTTCTTATGTGGCAAGATGTCATTCACACGAGACAATTAGATAAAAAAATATGTTCTCCAATGCAAAAGTTTGAGAAGACAATTAGATAAAAATGGAGAATATCAAATTCCAAGTTCAAAACGGAGAATATCAAAAATGGAGAAAATATGTTCTCCGTGCAGTTCAAAACGGAGAATATCATTCTCCGTTTCAAATGACACGGAGAATATCATTCTCCGTTTCAAATTAAAACGGAGAATGAACATTCTAATGTGTTTTTAACACTATGAATCTTATTCTCCGTTTCAAATTAAACGGAGAATGTCGTTCTCCGTTTCAAATTAAATGGCGAATAGAATCCTCAATCGTTTTAATACTGGGAACGACATTCTCCGTGCAGTTCAAAACGGAGAATATAATTCTCCGTTACAAATGAAACGGAGAATATCATTCTCCGTTTCAAATTAAAACGGAGAATGAACATTCTAATGTGTTTTTAACACTGGGAATGATATTCTCCGTGTAATTCAAAACGGAGAATGCTATTCTCCGTTTAATAAAACACGGAGAATGCTATTGTGGTGTCGTGGTTACAATGCTAGACTTGTATTTAATAGGTCATTGGTTCAAATCTTGACTATAACAAAATTTTGTTTTATTTATACTTTTTTTGTAAGTTATGTATGGGGCCCATTTAAAAGGGAAAAAACTTTGATACAGTAGGGGGTATCAAAGTTTTGATACCCCCTATGTATGACAAGTGGGCCCTTCCTGCTTTATAAAATGTGTACACATATATATACACACATAAATTTTGAGAGGGCCCATATTTCCTACATAGGGGGTATCAAAACTTTGATACCCCCTACTGTATCAAAGTTTCTCTCATTTAAAAGTTAAGTAAAATTGAGGAAAAAACTTTAATACAGTAGGGGATATCAAAGTTTTGATACCCCCTATGTATGACATGTGGGCCCCTCCTGCTTTGTAAAATATGTAAACATATATATATACACATAAATTTTGAGATGGCCCACATGTCATACATAGGGGGTATCA
This sequence comes from Iris pallida, assembly GCA_029216955.1. Lineage (NCBI taxonomy): Eukaryota > Viridiplantae > Streptophyta > Magnoliopsida > Asparagales > Iridaceae > Iris > Iris pallida. The sequence continues at coordinate 1,784,657 of JANAVB010003598.1, forward strand.
AAACTTTGATACCCCTACTGTATCAAAGTTTCTCTCATTGAAACCCGCATCAAAGTTGGCAGAATTCGAAGGTGCAGATTCATTGGTATTAATGGCATACAAATGGCAGTAGTTGGGAGAGTTTGTTCTAGTCTTACTTAGCTTTACTTGAGAAGGGACAGATGTATTGGTATTGATGGAAATTAATTGAATTGAATTCGAAGTGGCTGCCACTTGGCGCATGAGTCTGAGTTGTTCCATGCCTATAAATGGCAGTAGTGTAGGGAGAGTTTATTCTCGTCTCACTTAGCTTTTCTTATGAAGATGGACTCTACCGATTCCCCGCCTTGGCAAGACGCTTTCCTCTTGGTTGTCGATCTCCTCATTCGAAGAAGCTTTGGTGGTGAAGTCCTTCAGAATACTGAGATGTGTCTGGGTTTGGATTTATTGCCAACCCACGCTCTGTCGAAGCGCCCGTACGTTGATTCGCTCGGACTATGCACAGTGTTCCTTTGCCGTAAGGAGTTCCTTTGTTCGACGTGTTCCATTGGTCCGACGATGCACGGTGGTGAAGTCCTTCAGAAGACTGAGATGTGCCTGGGTTTGGATTTATTATCGTTCTACGCTCTATCGAAGCGCCCGTACATTGATTCGCTCGGACTATGCACGGTGTTCCTTTGCCGTAAGGAGTTCCTTTGTTCGACATGTTCCATTGGTCCGACGATGCACGACGAAGTGATTTGCCTCAAGGAATTCCTTTTCCTCAGGGCGTTCCATTGCTCGGAAGAATGCAATATGAAGTGAATTCCTTTGCAGGTCCTTTGCCTCAAGAAAATAGTCTTGTCAAGGTGGGGGGATCGGTAGAGTGCATCTCCATGATGAAGAAGGATGCCTTTGCACGGTGCTCTGCCTCAAGGAATTCCTTTGCCTCAGTGAGTTCCTTTGTTCGGACGATACACGATGAAGTGATTTACCTCAAGGTGTCATCCAACGGTTTCTATGCTCTGATGATGCACGATGAAATGATTTGGCTTAAGAAATTCCTTTGCCTTAAGGAGTTCCATTACTCTGACGATGCACGATGAACTGAATTCACTTCATTGTGCATCGTCAAAGCAATAGAACTCCTTGAGGCAAAAGAATTCCTTGAGGCAAATCACTTCATCGTGTTTCGTCAGAGCATAGGAACCTTTGGATGACTCCTTGAGGCAAATCACTTCATCGTGCATCGTCAGAGCAAGAGCAAGATGAATTCCTTGAGGCACATGAACAGAAGCAAAGGAATTCCTTGAGAGCAAAGGACCTTGCAAAGGAATTCCTTGAGGCAGAGCACCTTGCAAAGGCATCCTTCTTCATCGTGGAGATGCACTCTACCGATCCCCCACCTTGGCAAGACTCTTTTCTGTTGGTTACTTGAAGAGCCGCAGGGTTTAGGTTGATTGCCAACCCATACTCTGTCGAAGCACTCACACTTTGATTCGCTCTGACTATGCACAGAGTTTCTTTGTTCATGGAGTTCCATTGCTCTGACTATGCACAGAGTTCCTTTGTTCAGGGAGTTCCATTGCTCTGACGATGCACGATGAAGTGATTTGCCTCAAGGAATTCCTTTGCCTCAAGGAGTTCCATTGCTCTGCGATGCCCGTACGCAACTCACATTCAACTTTTTTCTTGATAGTAGGATTTTATGTAGTAGTTCAGACTTTCATATGTAAATAAAAGTCAAACTTTTCGTGGTTTTCATAATGTAAATGTAACTCAAAAATGATTTTATTATAAAAGACAGAGCAGAGCAGACATTATAAAAGACAGAAGTTCCTTGCCCATTACATAATTACGTTATTGTTTTACAATGTCATTGCTAGGTTGGTGGTGTTACATATTCTCTTGAAAGCAAATGCTTAGCCCATACCAACCTCATCATTATAGTCTTCTTAGCTCATACCAACCTCGTCATATTCTCATCAAGCTCATCTTCATTCTCCTTTTCAAACTAAAAGGAGAATAACATTCTCCGTTTCAAAAGACACGGAGAATGTCATTCTCCGTTTAAATAAAAACAGAGAATGAACATTTTAATGTGTTTTACCACTGGGAATGTTATTCTCCGTTTCAAGACAGATGGAGAATGTTATTATCCGTTCCGAAATAAACGGTGAATATAATCCTCAAAAGATTTAATTTAAACGGGAAAGATATTCTCCGTTTCAAGTAAACGAAGAATGCCATTCTCCGTTCCAAATAAAACGGAGAATATAATCCGAAGGGGCAGATTCATTGGACTCTACCGATCCCCCGCCTTGGCAAGACTCTTTCATGTTGGTTCACTTCAAATGACACGGAGAATAAAATTCTCCGTCTTATTCAACTTTTTCTTGGTTGTAGGATTTTATGTAGTAGTTCAGACTTTCATATGTAAATAAAAGTCAAACTTTTCGTGGTTTTGACAATGTAAATATAATTCAAAAATAATTTTATTATAAAAGCAGAGCTTATAAAAGACAGAAGTTTCTTGCCCAATTACATCATAATTACATTGTTGTTTTACAATGTCATTGCTTGGTTCCTGTTACATGTTTGCTTGAAAGCAACTCCTTACCCCATGCCAACCTCATCATTGTCATCTTCTGGTGAGTTTCATCGTCATGTCCTCCCGGTATTTCGAAGGGAGTAGTCGTCAATATATTCATATAATACGTCGTGTACAAGAGGCAGTTGGGTGTCACCCCCAGTTTTCAAATTAGGGGTATTTTCGTCATTTTCAAGTTTTATAATATTTTAGGAATTTTATGTGATTTTATATGATTTTTAGGAATTTATTTGAGTCGGTTTGAATTTTATCCAATTCGGACCCAATTTGGAGACCCGGGTAGCCTGGACCCTAGTGGGACCCACATACTAGCTGGGCTTAGCCCATGTACCATCAAAAATAGGCTAGAAATTATTAACCTATTTTCCATGACTTAATTAGTCATTTTAGAGACTTAATTAGTCATTTAGAATCGAACCGAATTGAACCGAACCAACCCAAACTTGAAATGAACCCAAACTAGAGTTAATGGGTTGGGGGCTATTGGATCCCAACCCAATAACCCCCCCCCCCCCCCCAAGTGGCCGGCCACCATTAAACCCCCCCCCCCCCCCCCCTTTCTTCTTTCTTCTTCACAAAGTAATCTTTCTCTCTCTCTTTCTCAAATTTTCTCTCTCTCCAAGCTCTCTCTCTCCATCACCATTAGGTATGCCATTAAACCCCTCATTAACTCTCCTTTCCATTTATGACATTCACAATAAGTGTAGAGAATCCCATTCTCTACACTTTGCCCCTATCTAGTAGGTTTTTCCTTAGAATTTGGTTAAGGGGTTAATTAGGAGGATTAAATGTTAATAGTATATATATATATATATATGTATATATATATATATAGGGATATATATGTGTTTGTATATAGATATATATATAGAGGAATATATATGTATGTATGTATTTGTGTGTGTGTGTAGAGAGTGGTAGAGGAGAGGATGAGAATGGTGGTGTGGTTGTGTGTGTGAGAGTGTGTATATATATATGTATAGGTGTGTGTACATATGTATATATGTGTGTATATATAGGTATATGTGTGTGGGTGTATATGTGTATAGAGAGGGGAGAAGAGGATATATATATGGTTATATATATATATATAGGTAGAGGGATAAATAGATAGATATATAGATAAGTATATATATATAGATATATATATAAGAGAGGAGAGGAGAGGATTAAGAGGAGGAGAAGGGAGAGTAGAGCAGCAGCAGCTCGCAGTTGCAGCAGCAGCAGCAAGCAGCATAGCAGCAGCAGCAGCTTGCAGGCAGCAGCAGCAGCTTGCAGGCAGCAGCAGCAGCAGGGCAGCCTTAAACCCCCCCATTGACCCCATTGTGACCCCCCTAGCACCCTATAAACCCCCCACTTAGTATATATATATGTAGGTATATATATATAGATATATATAGGTTTATATATAGAAGATTAGATAAGGAGATTAGATAGAAAGAAGGGAGAAAAGAAGAGTGAATGAGAAAAATAGGAAAAGAGTTTAAGGATTTAGAATTAGAGAAGGAAACTAGAGGAATAAGGAAAAGTGAAGAAGAATAAGAGGGAGGATTAAGAAGAGGAATAAGAGAAGAAGAGGGAGATTAGAGGAGTTGAGAAGAAGAGAAATTAGAATCGAGAATCAAGAAGAGTTAGAATCGAGAATCAATAGAGAGGGTTTAGTTAGAAATCGAGTTAGAGGGCGAATTTGAGCCCGGAGCGTCGGATCGCGACGAAACTTGACATAGGCCTAGAATACGTGATTTAGATTTTGCGGGTAAGCTTCCGGATGGAAATCGGGGTCATAGGACGCCGGTATCGCGCCGTGTCAGTGCGTATCTCGAAATATTCGAGATTTCTGCAAAGGGCCGTAAGGTGGACTAAACGTCCGCTTTACTTAGGTATTTTGGTAGATAACGAACCTATAGGATAGTACCCTACTACCCTAGGGAGATCGGGTCAAAATAACGAGCGTAGGTGGGTTAACTAGCTAGTCGCCGAAGGGTGAAATTTGCCCTTTTTAAGGCAAAAATAGGAATTTGGCCTACGGCCGAGAAATTGAGTTTGAAGTCCGAGATGGACTTCGACATAGGTTATATAGGTTGGTAATGAGTAGGATTAGCTGTCTAAACCTAGTCTTGGACCCGGTTGACCATGGTTGACTTTTTGGACTAAAAGTCAACTATGGGTCAACACTTTACCCAATTTGGTCCCAAATTCCATCCAACTTGGACCGTTGACTAAAAGTCAACTATTAGTCACCAGTGACCTAGAGTTGACCTAGTGTTGACCTCGAGTTGACCAGAATTGACCCGTTGACCAAAAGTCAACGGTAAGCCAGTTTTCGACCTAGATTGATCCGGTTTAACTTCTAATGTTCTCCCATGACCAAGATTGACCCGACTAGACATGTCTTGACCTAGAATGACTAAATAGGGTTTATTTTGATTTAACTTTACTTCCTAAACTTAGTATTGATATGTCTTGTTCTCTATAGGTCCTCGAGACGCTGCATTTGCTCCGATTGACGTACCATATCATATTTCAGGCGAGTACATTCTCTGACACTTTTTCAATTTATGCTGACTGATATAATCCATGTAATTAGTGTAGATATGCTTGTTCTCGACACATTGGTCACACGGGTTGGTATTCATGGATCCCGACATGAGGTGTTATTCCTTGTTGTCTTGGTATGTCTTGTGCAAGCCCCCTTGTAGTTCTTGTGCAGTACATGGACGCAGATTCTCGAGGAGACTAGCTCCCTTCTCGTAGAATCCCGCGTCGTGACGTGTCTTGTTTGGATCCACTCTACCAGTCGGGGACGGGGAGTATTAGTGTAGACATGTGGTCATTATCCACCTTGTTACTCTTGTAGACCTTGTGAGTGTTAATCATACACTCCACGTATGATTAACCAGGCCAGTAGACCTTGTGCAAGACCCAAGCCGGCCACATGTTGTAGCTAGTATTCACACACTTAGATATATGATTCTTGATTCTTGTACATGCCATGATCAGTTTACTTGCCTTGTTCTAGCTTCAGTTTTACAGCTTACCTTGCCATGATTCTCATATGTACATTCCATGATTTTCTTGTATATACTCTCTATTTACAGATTATAGCTTTTGTCATATCTTGTGAAATGTTGTTAGTGGATTGTACTCGTTCCATCCTGACAGGATATGTTGAAAATATTACAGATGCAGATGAGGGAGACTACTGTACCTACTACGGTCCGGATGACGTAGTGGGAATAGACTTGGAGACTTTGGTCCAGCAGGGCTTAGTTCCGCCTGATGAGACCCTACCTATTACTTAGTTAGTGTAGGTCTTTTGTACTGGACATTGTCTCCAGCTACTTTTGAGACTGTATTACATTTTGGACTGTACTAGAGACTTGGACTGTATATATTCTTTGTGTTTGGACTTGACAGGTTATTATTATTTTATCGTCTTGTTGTCTTTACATTTCAGTCTTTACTTTATTATCTTAGAGTCGTGATTGAGTACTCGTATATATATTCAATGCTTGTCCTCCGTTCGGAGTTGACCATATTCTCGACAGGTTTTTGTTATATATATAAACTGTTTAGAGTAGAAAATACACAGCGTTCCACGCCGATTTTTCGGTAAGGGCTGGGCGTTGTCGCGTCACGTGCCCTTTTAGCGGGTGCGGGTCGTGACACGTTTTAGTGGTGGCCCATGCAGGTCAGAAGTCGCAATTAGTGCGATGTCGTAGCGGCACTCGTCTTAGAGTGTTGACTACGAGCCTGTGTTACACATAGGTGGTAGTAGGCTAAGAGTGCTCAATCACAGTAGGATCTTTCCTTGCTTATCTTGCTTACCGTCTTTGATATTGATTTACTGCATTCTAGCTGTCCTCCTTTGATATAATCTTTCTTGTGCCATATTGATATCTTCTTTTCAATCTGTCTCCAGGATAGTTATGACTCACTCTCCTGGCGAGGAGCACGGGGAGACGGAGAGGTCTGCCACCTCTGGCGGACAGGCTCCGGTCACCTCCCCTGCAGATGGGACTTCTGTTGGAGCTCTCGGAGGTACTCCTCCAGCTACCTCGATGACAGTTCCTGGGGTCATTGCGGGTACTCTTCCCGCAGTGCCCGGGGCCACGACGGGAGCAGTCGGGGGCGTTCTTCCTCCTCCTATGCAGCGGATTCCTCCGCCAGTTGCAGGCGTACTTCCACCTCCACCTCCTCTGCCTACAGATATGGGGCAGATGCTTACCTTCCTCCAGCAGATACTGGAGACTCAGAGAGCCCAGACCGAGGCTCAGCAGAGGCAGACAGACGCGATGCGTCAGGGCATGGAGGACGCCCATCAGTTGGCCCTTGTAGCCGTGGAGCAGAGGGCTCCTCATCCGGGGACGCGACCGAGGTACGGGGATATCCAGGACTTCAGGAAGCTCGGGCCCCGTGACTTTAGCGGGACCGAGGGTGTGGTCTATGCAGACGATTGGCTCGAGGATATCGAGCGGCAGATGAGGGCCTGCCGCCTGGCAGAGGACCTGAGGGTCGAGGCGGTAGGTTTGCAGTTGCTAGACATTGCGCGCACCTGGTTCAGAAACGAGCCAGCCCTAGCTGGAGAGGGCCGTACTTGGGCAGAGTTCACGCTCCTCTTCAGGGAGAAGTTCTTTTCCCCCACGGACAAGATTGACCTGGTGCGACAGTTCCAGGATTTGCAGCAGGGCAGTCTATCTGTGGAGGAGTACGCGGCGGAGTTTGGCCGTCTGAGCCGATACGCAGAGTACATGGTTCGAGACCCGGAGACCAGGGCGAGCCGTTTCAGGGAGGGGTTGGCTTGGGATATCAAGCACCTCATTCCCTCCTTCTATGAGACATATACCCAGATCTATACGGAGGCCCGCAAGGTAGAGCGGGAGTGGGGCTTGAAGCCCAAGAGGGAGCGTGATCATTTCTCGGGAGCTTCTAGCAGCGCGGGGGCTGCTAAGCGCCCTCAGCTTCAGCATCGTTCTTTCCAGCATCACCAGCCGCAGGTTCAGACCCGAGCACCAGTTCAGCAGCAGGTGCAGCACACTCAGCCGAGGCAGGCACAGCATGGGGCTCCTTGCCACTTCTGCAGGAGGCCTGGTCACGTTTGGGAGGTTTGCCGGAAGAGGCTGGGCTTATGCCTCTACTGCGGGGAGGCTGGACATCAGTTGAGGGATTGTCCTGCGAACCCTCGCAGGGTAGTCCGTGGAGCGGTAGCAGCTCAGGGGGCACCGGCGAGAGTTCCTGCAGTGCAGCAGAGGGGTCCACTTCCGACCCAGCAGCAGCGGTTTGTTCAGCACCACCAGCAGCGGGGTGGTCAGGGTAGAGCCTTTGCCCTTGCAGCTGAGGAGATCGAGCCAGTCGCAGATGTAGTTGCAGGTTCGGTTCTTCTTAATTCTTTTCCTGCCTTAGCATTGTTTGATTCAGGTGCTACGCACAGTTTTGTGTCAGTTTCTTTTGCACTTAGGCACAACATCATTGCTGGATATCTGGGTAGGACTTGCAAGATTATGACTGGGAATGGCATCATCCTAGTTAATAATGTTTGCAAGGGGCGGAGAGTTTCCTTGAAAGGCCGGGAGCTGGGTGCGTGTCTGCTCGTAATGCCACTTCCGAGTTACGATGTGGTACTCGGTATGGATTGGTTGAGCATGCACCACGCTAGCATCGACTGCAGAGGGGGCAGGATTCTGTTTAGGCCGCCGGGAGAGCCGGAGTATGAGTTCACCAGGGGTGCAGTGGAGCAGGGAGATGGTTTCTGCGGAGCGTTGTTGGCGGGGCCGGTGTTGCCACATCCACTTATTGCTGAGTACTTGGATGTCTTTCCCGAGGAGCTGTCCGGGATGCCGCCAGATCGTGATGTTGAGTTCTCTATAGATCTAGTGCCGGGCGCTGAGCCTATCTCCCAGCACGTCTATAGAGTCAACAATAGCGAGTTAGCGGAGCTGAAGAAGCAGGTCGACGAGCTGGAGGACAAGGGCTTTATTCGATCTAGCTCTTCACCTTGGGGTGCGCCAGTTCTTTTCGTCCCCAAGAAGGATGGTACGGTACGTCTGTGTATTGATTACAGGGCGCTCAACAACCTTACCATCAAGAACAAGTATCCTCTGCCGAGGATTGATGACTTGTTCGACCAGTTGAGCGGCGCGAGGGTGTTCTCGAAGATTGACTTGCGTACTGGGTACCATCAGCTGAAGGTGAAGCGGGATGACATTCCGAAGACTGCCTTTCGGACCCGCTATGGCCAGTATGAGTATACCGTCATGCCGTTTGGGTTGACCAACGCCCCGGCGGTATTCATGAACTTGATGAACAAGGTATTTCACCAGTACCTTGACAAGTTCGTGGTGGTCTTCATTGATGACATTCTCATCTATTCGAAGACACCAGAGGAGCACGAGGAGCACCTGAGGATTGTGTTGGACACTCTCAGGAGGGAGCAGCTGTACGGGAAGTTGTCCAAGTGCGAGTTCTTCTTGGATCGCGTGGAGTTCCTAGGCCATGTTGTCTCTGGCGAGGGGATTTCAGTGGATCCGAAGAAGATTTCTGCAGTGGAGTCCTGGTCGACGCCGAGCTCAGTAGCAGAGGTTCGGAGTTTTCTGGGTCTGGCAGGTTACTACCGGAGGTTCGTGCAGGACTTTTCCAGGATTGCCCAGCCGATGACCCGCCTTACCAGGAAGGACGAGGAGTTTGTTTGGTCCGATGAGTGCCAGGCCGCCTTCGAGGAGTTGAAGGCGAGGTTGACTACAGCTCCTATCTTGACGCTGCCATCTGGATCTGGAGGTTATACGATCTATAGTGATGCTTCAGGACGGGGTTTGGGTTGTGTGCTTCAGCAGCACGGGAAGGTAATTGCCTATGCATCTAGGCAGTTACGTCCTCATGAGAGGAATTACCCTACCCACGATCTTGAGCTGGCAGCGGTCATCTTTGCCTTGAAGCTGTGGAAACACTATCTGTACGGAGAGCGTGTGGAGATCTATACTGACCACAAGAGCTTGAAGTACGTGTTTACCCAGAAGGAGCTGAATATGAGGCAGAGGCGATGGTTAGAGCTGATGAAGGATTTTGATATATCCTTGCAGTACCATCCGGGGAAGGCCAACGTGGTCGCGGATGCTTTGAGCAGGTATCCCGTGGCTATGTGTTTGACGATGGATCGTCACCTTCTGGCAGATCTGGAGAGCTTGGGCATAGAGGTGATAGTTCCTGGGTTCGAGGCGCAGATGTGGGGTCTGCAGGTGCAGTCGGAGCTGATGGACAGAGTCAGGGCAGCTCAGTTTGAGGATGAGGCTCTGAGAGTCATCAGGGAGCAGGTCCAGATGGGACTGTTGGAGGAGTTCTCTTTAGCAGGGGATGGGTCGTTGAGGCATGGTACCAGGTTTTGCGTGCCGAGCGGAGGACTTCGAGAGGAGGTTCTTCAGGAGGCGCACCGTTCTCAGTACTCTATGCATCCCGGAGCCAACAAGATGTATAGGGACCTGAGACAGCATGTTTGGTGGTATGGCATGAAGCGAGAGGTGGCTCAGTTCGTTGCGAGATGCTTAGTGTGCCAGCAGGTGAAGGCCGGGAGGCAGAGACCCGGTGGATTGCTCCAGCCACTTCCCATTCCTGAGTGGAAGTGGGAGCACATCACTATGGACTTTGTATCTGGGCTTCCGCGCTCTCCAGGAGGGAAGGATGCGATTTGGGTCATTGTTGATCGATTGACCAAATCGGCCCACTTTTTGCCTTTCAAAGTGGGTTTGTCGACGGAGAGGTTGGCCGAGATGTACGTGCGACAGATAGTCCGATTACATGGGGTGCCAGTGAGTATAGTCTCGGATCGGGACAGCCGATTCACTTCCCACTTCTGGCGGAGTTTGCAGCTTAGCTTGGGCACATCGCTCAAGTTCAGTACAGCATATCACCCCCAGACAGACGGGCAGTCGGAGAGGACGATTCAGACCCTCGAGGATATGCTGCGTACCTGTGTCTTGGATTTCGGGGGATCTTGGGAGGACCACCTTCACTTGGTAGAGTTTGCTTACAACAACAGCTACCAGGCCAGTATAGAGATGTCACCTTTCGAGGCTCTATACGGACGGAGGTGCCGTACTCCTTTGTCGTGGGATGATGTCGGCGAGAGGGTTTGCTTGGCCCTGAGATGGTGGTAGATGCTGCAGAGAAGGTCAGGGTTATCAGAGATAGACTTCGGGTGGCGCAGGATAGGCAGCGGCACTGGGCCGATAGCCACCGGAGACCATTGGAGTTTGAGGTATAAATTAGATTTTCTAGTACTTGAGTCTGATTGTGATTGTTTTAGATAAGCTCTAAGTCTTGTTTTGTTCTAGGTTGATGATCTTGTCTTTCTGCGGATTTCTCCGACGCGTGGCACGATTCGTTTTGGTGGCGGCGGGAAGCTTAGTCCACGATACATCGGACCGTTCCGTATCCTGGACAGGGTCGGTGCGGTGGCTTACCGACTGGAGTTACCGCCAGCACTGGAGGGAGTGCACTGTGTGTTCCACGTGTCGCAGCTGAGACGGTACGTGGCAGATCCCAGTCACGTCTTAGACCACTCCGAGATCGAGGTGGGACCGACACTCAGCTACCCAGAGAAGCCGGTCGAGATCTTGGACCGAAGAGAGAAGGTGCTCCGGAACCAGGTCATTCCCTTGGTTCGCGTTGCATGGAGACACCACTCTCCAGGTGAGTCCACCTGGGAGAGGGAGGACGACATGCGGGAGCGATTCCCATATCTCTTCGAGCCTTGAGGTAAATTCTTTCTTTTTCTTCCTTGTTCTGTTCATGATTGAAGTGTTAGTTCTCCTTCAATTTCGAGGACGAAATTTTTTAAGGAGGATAGATTTGTCACCCCCAGTTTTCAAATTAGGGGTATTTTCGTCATTTTCAAGTTTTATAATATTTTAGGAATTTTATGTGATTTTATATGATTTTTAGGAATTTATTTGAGTCGGTTTGAATTTTATCCAATTCGGACCCAATTTGGAGACCCGGGTAGCCTGGACCCTAGTGGGACCCACATACTAGCTGGGCTTAGCCCATGTACCATCAAAAATAGGCTAGAAATTATTAACCTATTTTCCATGACTTAATTAGTCATTTTAGAGACTTAATTAGTCATTTAGAATCGAACCGAATTGAACCGAACCAACCCAAACTTGAAATGAACCCAAACTAGAGTTAATGGGTTGGGGGCTATTGGATCCCAACCCAATAACCCCCCCCCCCCAAGTGGCCGGCCACCATTAAACCCCCCCCCCCCCCTTTCTTCTTTCTTCTTCACAAAGTAATCTTTCTCTCTCTCTTTCTCAAATTTTCTCTCTCTCCAAGCTCTCTCTCTCCATCACCATTAGGTATGCCATTAAACCCCTCATTAACTCTCCTTTCCATTTATGACATTCACAATAAGTGTAGAGAATCCCATTCTCTACACTTTGCCCTATCTAGTAGGTTTTTCCTTAGAATTTGGTTAAGGGGTTAATTAGGAGGATTAAATGTTAATAGTATATATATATATATATATGTATATATATATATAGGGATATATATGTGTTTGTATATAGATATATATATAGAGGAATATATATGTATGTATGTATTTGTGTGTGTGTGTAGAGAGTGGTAGAGGAGAGGATGAGAATGGTGGTGTGGTTGTGTGTGTGAGAGTGTGTATATATATATGTATAGGTGTGTGTACATATGTATATATGTGTGTATATATAGGTATATGTGTGTGGGTGTATATGTGTATAGAGAGGGGAGAAGAGGATATATATATGGTTATATATATATATATATAGGTAGAGGGATAAATAGATAGATATATAGATAAGTATATATATATAGATATATATATAAGAGAGGAGAGGAGAGGATTAAGAGGAGGAGAAGGGAGAGTAGAGCAGCAGCAGCTCGCAGTTGCAGCAGCAGCAGCAAGCAGCATAGCAGCAGCAGCAGCTTGCAGGCAGCAGCAGCAGCTTGCAGGCAGCAGCAGCAGGGCAGCCTTAAACCCCCCATTGACCCCATTGTGACCCCCTAGCACCCTATAAACCCCCCACTTAGTATATATATATGTAGGTATATATATATAGATATATAGGTTTATATATAGAAGATTAGATAAGGAGATTAGATAGAAAGAAGGGAGAAAAGAAGAGTGAATGAGAAAAATAGGAAAAGAGTTTAAGGATTTAGAATTAGAGAAGGAAACTAGAGGAATAAGGAAAAGTGAAGAAGAATAAGAGGGAGGATTAAGAAGAGGAATAAGAGAAGAAGAGGGAGATTAGAGGAGTTGAGAAGAAGAGAAATTAGAATCGAGAATCAAGAAGAGTTAGAATCGAGAATCAATAGAGAGGGTTTAGTTAGAAATCGAGTTAGAGGGCGAATTTGAGCCCGGAGCGTCGGATCGCGACGAAACTTGACATAGGCCTAGAATACGTGATTTAGATTTTGCGGGTAAGCTTCCGGATGGAAATCGGGGTCATAGGACGCCGGTATCGCGCCGTGTCAGTGCGTATCTCGAAATATTCGAGATTTCTGCAAAGGGCCGTAAGGTGGACTAAACGTCCGCTTTACTTAGGTATTTTGGTAGATAACGAACCTATAGGATAGTACCCTACTACCCTAGGGAGATCGGGTCAAAATAACGAGCGTAGGTGGGTTAACTAGCTAGTCGCCGAAGGGTGAAATTTGCCCTTTTTAAGGCAAAAATAGGAATTTGGCCTACGGCCGAGAAATTGAGTTTGAAGTCCGAGATGGACTTCGACATAGGTTATATAGGTTGGTAATGAGTAGGATTAGCTGTCTAAACCTAGTCTTGGACCCGGTTGACCACGGTTGACTTTTTGGACTAAAAGTCAACTATGGGTCAACACTTTACCCAATTTGGTCCCAAATTCCATCCAACTTGGACCGTTGACTAAAAGTCAACTATTAGTCACCAGTGACCTAGAGTTGACCTAGTGTTGACCTCGAGTTGACCAGAATTGACCCGTTGACCAAAAGTCAACGGTAAGCCAGTTTTCGACCTAGATTGATCCGGTTTAACTTCTAATGTTCTCCCATGACCAAGATTGACCCGACTAGACATGTCTTGACCTAGAATGACTAAATAGGGTTTATTTTGATTTAACTTTACTTCCTAAACTTAGTATTGATACATCTTGTTCTCTATAGGTCCTCGAGACGCTGCATTTGCTCCGATTGACGTACCATATCATATTTCAGGCGAGTACATTCTCTGACACTTTTCCAATTTATGCTGACTGATATAATCCATGTAATTAGTGTAGATATGCTTGTTCTCGACACATTGGTCACACGGGTTGGTATTCATGGATCCCGACATGAGGTGTTATTCCTTGTTGTCTTGGTATGTCTTGTGCAAGCCCCCTTGTAGTTCTTGTGCAGTACATGGACGCAGATTCTTGAGGAGACTAGCTCCCTTCTCGTAGAATCCTGCGTCGTGACGTGTCTTGTTGGATCCACTCTACCAGTCGGGGACGGGGAGTATTAGTGTAGACATGTGGTCATTATCCACCTTGTTACTCTTGTAGACCTTGTGAGTGTTAATCATACACTCCACGTATGATTAACCAGGCCAGTAGACCTTGTGTAAGACCCAAGCCGGCCACATGTTGTAGCTAGTATTCACACACTTAGATATATGATTCTTGATTCTTGTACATGCCATGATCAGTTTGTTCTAGCTTCAGTTTTACAGCTTACCTTGCCATGATTCTCATATGTACATTCCATGATTTTCTTGTATATACTCTCTATTTACAGATTATAGCTTTTGTCATATCTTGTGAAATGTTGTTAGTGGATTGTACTCGTTCCATCCTGACAGGATATGTTGAAAATATTACAGATGCAGATGAGGGAGACTACTGTACCTACTACGGTCCGGATGACGTAGTGGGAATAGACTTGGAGACTTTGGTCCAGCAGGGCTTAGCTCCGCCTGATGAGACCCTACCTATTACTTAGTTAGTGTAGGTCTTTTGTACTGGACATTGTCTCCAGCTACTTTTGAGACTGTATTACATTTTGGACTGTACTAGAGACTTGGACTGTATATATTCTTTGTGTTTGGACTTGACAGGTTATTATTATTTTATCGTCTTGTTGTCTTTACATTTCAGTCTTTACTTTATTATCTTAGAGTCGTGATTGAGTACTCGTATATATATTCAATGCTTGTCCTCCGTTCGGAGTTGACCATATTCTCGACAGGTTTTTGTTATATATATAAACTGTTTAGAGTAGAAAATACACAGCGTTCCACGCCGATTTTTCGGTGAGGGCTGGGCGTTGTCGCGTCACGTGCCCTTTTAGCGGGTGCGGGTCGTGACATTGGGTGCCCGTTGTTGTGGGCAATTTGGAGAACAATTCAGCACTTTGCTCTCATACTCCATCTTCGCCGGGCATCACTTCCTCATCATATCAATTTTTCTCCTGATGATAGGCTCTAAGGTGTTCTTCATTAATTCTGCATTCACCTTGCACTTATCGTACGTGGTTTGTCTCAAAGAGTTGTAGTGTGTCCAGTCGTAGGAGATAAAGTTGAATGTGAACAGAGTATAGTGTTTGATGGATGAATTAAAGAGTGGGATGAATAGCAACTCTATGTCGTCCTCCAAACCCATGACGAAGTCTACTACATCTGTTTGGAAGTCTTGAAGGGCGCCGGCTTTTGCGTCTGGTTCATTGGCATGTTCAACGATGGTCTGTTTCCCAAAAACAAAATATAATATCATGAGTAATTTTTTTCTGTCATTTTTCATCGGTGTACACATGAATATGGATTTTTCTGTTTGAATTCTTACCAATGTGTGGGTCATCATGAATGCAGACCACTTATGTGATTAGGGCGCCGGCTTTTGCTTCTGGATCAATGACACGTCCTTTGAACTAGACGGGGCACACCTTTTACTGTCTTGAATTTCTCTCAGCTTCCTTATTATTATGTCCAGTATGCCAGCCTCCATGTCGTCATAGTTGAGTATGTCTTGCATGTCTACTGCCGACAGCTGGACTGAAACTCCATTTTCACCCTCTTTCGGAAAAGATATGTATACAATATCACTGCACATAAATTTAGTTTAGATTAAATTAATAAAGATAGATTCTCATTACATAATTGTGAAAAAAGTCTAGAAAAAATAAAAGAAAAAAAGGGTTCAGAATACATACTTTGGACACTTCTTTTTGGGAATTACGATGTCGATGTATTGCTTCTTCAGCTCTTCATCCGCATATTTCCAAAGTAAGAGTTCATCGCATTCCCTTAGTATGACACGGTTCTTCCTTAATTCAGCCATTTTGGCGTCTCCTCCGGATTTCGGAGCGACATTAATCTTCCACTTTTTATTAGCCTCTCCAACTGTATTGCTTTTTATTAACCTCTTTTCCCCCGATCCTCCTCTTCTTTTGGGTTCAGCAGCTGCTTCAATCTCCTGACGCTTGCAATGCTACAACCATGGCTTCGAGATCAACGATTTTCCCATCCTTTTCAGTGACTTCAATATTGAACGATTCAACTTTATTTTGAAGCTCCCTTTTCTCCTCAACGAGCCTTTCATTTGTTTCTCTGAGTTGCTCGATTGTTCGCACTGAAATAAAACAAACAACAATAAAATGTATGATGTGAATCTAACACGGAGAATGATATTCTCCGTGTAATATAATACGGAGAATAGCATTCTCCGTTTGGAATTACACGGAGAATAACCTTCCCAGTATCAAAATGATAGAGAATAGCAATTATCCGTTTCAAATAACACGGAAAATGCCATTCTTCGTGTTATAATCCACGGAGAATAGCCATTCTTCTGGAAGATTACAAATAAAAAATTTGAAATAGAAAAGATTTTACCTTGTGCATGTACATCTGCAATAAGAACAGAATTCTACTTTCTCAAATCCTCCAGTTCATGCACAGAGCCCTCCATCACAACGTTGACTGCACGTTGTTGCGCTTCTTCTGCCTCGAGCTCTTTCAGCTTTTCTTTGAGTATGACATTCTCAAGGTTGGTTGCACGTAACTGCGCTCCTTGTGCCTCCATCTCTTTTAACTTTTCTTTGAGTTCTTCATTCTGCGCAAGAATATCAGAATGATGTCTTCTCAAATCCTCCAATTCATGCACAGAGCCCTCCATCACAACGTTGACTGCACGTTATTGTACTTCTTCTGCCTCGAGCTCTTTCAGCTTTTCTTTCAGTATGGCATTCTCAAGGTTGGCAGCACGTAACTGCACTCCTTGTGCCTCCATCTCTTTTAACTTTTCTTTGAGTTCTTCATTCTGTGCAAGAATATCAGAATGATGTCTTCTCAAATCCTCAAATTCCTTTGCTGAGTCGTCTATCACAGCGCCCATTTCATGATGCTGTGGTATCCGTTGTTCACCAAAATTATCCCCACCTGCTTCTTGGTGTTCTTCATCTCCCCCTTTTTCAACTTCTTCTATAGGTGGCTCATCTTCTTTGTGCCCTTCTTCTTCCCCAACAGGTATAACCAGATCTTCCAATATCATCTTCGATCTCATTTTGTTGTGATATTCGGCCTTGAGGAAGTTTGAGATTTCGTATCCATTCCATGTGAAAAATCTTGGGTAATCAGGAATTGGGGCGAACTTCCTTTCCACAAATTTACTATGTTCTGCAAACCAATAGAGGAAGTATATTGTGCAACCTTCCAATTTGTGGAAAGCCATTGAGTAATCCCCTTGTTCTGTTTTGCTTCTACTCCTCTTTATGCTATCCATTACATATGCCAGGATTAACCTTGGCTAGCATATACTGTTAATGACGTCCACACTGTCTACCAAGGCCAAGAATCTGTACGGCAAATTTGAACCGCCAGACTTTGTGAAGAATACTGTTTGGCACAAGTGGAAGATTATTAGCTTGGCCAAATCATCTGGATTAACAGCGTTATCTCCGCCACGAAGCCGTCGTAACAATTCAAAGAACTTGTCTCTCACTTCCTTATTCGTTACTTCTGAGTGTTTGTCCTTAGTATTAGCCAGCAATCTTGTGAAGTGATCTCTACACGGGCTCAATGATGCTGGTGGTGTGGGCTGCTGTTGTTTTTCCTTTATCAATCTTCTGTAAGAAACATCATCAACGCTTTCTTCATTCAGCGGTAGACCGAATATGACTGCCATATCGTCGACGCTTGGCGCAATTTTAACAGTGGTGCTCAATTCAAAGCACCCGACGCCATCTTCTTCTTCTGTGTAACTTGCAATTAAATTCTCAAGCCCTTCCGTTACCTTGGCCACTTCGGAGACGTGGACTCTGTTTTGGTAGAAAATCTCGACAAAATTCCAGAAACTGGTATTCTTCAAGGAACCAATAACTGGCTCAGGTAAACGGCCAACATCTTGATTGACCTCCTTCATAAGATTTAGCATTGGCTTGAAGGTAGAACGGAAAAGTCTTGAATCCTTATTCCTGACAGATTTTTTTTTCTACAAAACAAAAAAAACAAAAAATTAGGTCGGAGAATGGCCATTCTTATGGGTTTTAACACTGGAAACGGCATTTTCCGTGTAAACTAACACGGAGAATGTCATTCTCCGTTTCAAATGACACGGAGAGTGTCATTCTCCGTTTAAAATAAAACAGAGAATGAACATTCTAATGTGTTTTAACACTGGGAATGTTATTCTCCGTTTCAAGTTAGACGGAGAATTCCATGTTCCAAATTAAACGGCGAATAGAATTTAACATTCAAATGCGTTTTATGACGGAGAATGTCATTTTCCTTGTAATATATACAGAATTTGCGAACATAAAATCAAAGTTATACCTTCTGTTTGCACTCCTTTTTGTTTAGCAACTTTTTCCTTTTTCTTTTGCTGAACTTTTTTAGAATAGGGTTTCGGTTGTTCTCCGTCTATCACTTTTGGATTTTCTGTAACTGGTGCATCTTCTCTAATTGGTGATGCTGCCGGTGATAATTCTGCCGCTAATGCCGACATGGTATGAAGATTGCGAATGGGAGGAAGGTTTGAAGGTTTTGGAGGAGAATGACCTAGGTTTGAGTACAGAGTGAAGTATGGAAGAAGAGGAAGAATCGAAACGGTTTTCTTTTTTTTTTGTAATAAACGGGTTCGGGGGTGTTTTGAATTAATTAGAAGGGTAAAAATGTCATTCGATGGAAGGGCAAAAGACTCATTTCTGCTTAATTATATTAATTTGAAGGACAAAAATGATTCTGCTTAATCAAAAAGAATCGAAGCCGTTTGGCAAAAATATCATTACAACTCAACAAAACAAATGAACATAATACATTAGGGGTTTCCATACATTAGATGTAAAAGAAGAAGAAAAAAAATCATCGTCTTCCATATTTAATCATTTCAGATTGGACTTCTTTAGCTCTTCATTGTGCTCTGAAGTTGTAATCCATTCAACAGCTTTGCGTCTTTCCATTCCCGCAACAAA
This sequence comes from Iris pallida, assembly GCA_029216955.1. NCBI lineage: Eukaryota > Viridiplantae > Streptophyta > Magnoliopsida > Asparagales > Iridaceae > Iris > Iris pallida. The sequence goes on from JANAVB010003598.1 coordinate 1,803,678, forward strand.
CTGCATATAACAAACATAATATCAAAAATATTGCTCTAAAAAGTGTAAGTTTTTGACGACATATTTTCAGGCTTACATCGAGAGAACGGTAGTCTAGACTACATCGGTCTTTCATGAATGCAATTACAAAACTCCCACAATCAACAGAATTGCCTTGGCGGGAAACATAAGAAGGACGTTTTATTGCAAAAGTAGAAAAGCTGAACCTAGCATCTCTCAACTTCAAAATCTCTTCTTCGAGAAAGAGATCCAAATTTGAAAGCTATAATTACCAGAATACAATATATATTAGTATACCGCGTATCTTGTACCCAATTCATAAAAATTGATGAATATGAGCTTATTATTTCTTTTATGACTGTTTTGTTTTGAATCGGATCATCTTTAGATGCAAGTGAGTCCCAAATTTTAACAATCCTTTTTTTAACCAGAACTCTTGCAAGAGTATAGTGTCCGTCCAAATGAATGGGTATGTATATCTGAATCAGGATTAATTAGGTAAAACAAATTAGTAAATTTTCAAAAAATTAGGATTAATATTTAAACAGAAATACATTAATACCTCGTTACAAGTGCTTAAAGATCACATGTAATCCTGAAAATATTTGTACTTCTTCCATATTTGATGAAGCTTTTTGTCGGATGGAGGTAACGTTTCTTTCTACATACACATCAACTAATACATTACGAAGGACAAACAAACGAGAAAATTGTTAATGCATATGCATTGAAGAATAAAATGCTCACTCACCGATATCTTTATTGGTAAAAACCATACATTAGCTTTATTGGAGGTTCTTTTTCGTTCCTCCGCGGTGAGAATAGCAGAGACAATACCTACAATCTGAATAAATTATTAAAAATGTAAGCGATGGAATCGAAGTAAACATAGATGGCATATAAGAAGAAATATACTCTCTATACATACCCCATTGCTAATTTTTGTTAAAGGAGCTAAGGTCTTCATCTCAAACCGAGACACATAGTTTTTGTTGCAAGATGATATTATTTCTCTAAAAAAGAAACGAATAAATTAGGAGAAAAAAACTGTTGGAATTAAATCAAAACTCATATTACTTACTCGTCAAGTCTATCATCGACAAAAATATAGTCGTAATAACTCGAAGAACCACTAGTACAATTGCTAGGCTTCGAGGTTGAACCCCCTTGTTAAACTTTTCGATGGTGTGATCGGATGTAAATTTTCACGCATTCTTTTAGAAGAACTGTTAAAGTCAGTTTCTTCTGTAGGGGACAATACGAGCATTCGGTCCAATGCTTTATTACGAGACTGTAGCTCCACGTCCTCCTCATCGGAAGAAGATTCAACGGAAACCACATTCACATTACTAAATGCTCCAGATGAAGATGCCTTCTTCAAAGCTGAAGATTTTTCAATCTTCTCAAAACGCCGAGATAATTCATTTGTTCAATTTCTAATGAACTAAGCTTAGAATTGATCTTTACAACATCAGCTGAAATCGTCGACAATGTTCTTCAATCTTGCGCAACATACGCGGAAAGAAGGTTTCATTTGGAGCTGACAACCAATCTTCTACGTCTTCTACATTTCCCACCACACGAGTAGACATCTTGAGAACAAGAAAACTATTGTATTTCAGAAAACTATTCTATGTATTTCAGAATGAATAATAGTACTATGAAACAAGAAAACTATTGTATATATAGTAAGAGAGAAATACAAAAAGTGAGAAAGATGGAAAGACAAATAAATTTTGAGACTAGCAAACAATCTACTAGCCGTTTGATTGAGGAGGGCTCGAGGAAGAATCTACTAGCCGTTTGATTGAGAAGGGATCGAGGAAGATTCTACTAGCCGTTTGAAAAATACAAAAGGTTATCATGATCAAATTCAATTAAGGAACTCTATAAGAGGTTTAATTCCGCTTGATTGAGGAACTCGACGAAGTCCGTCGCAAACCGGAACTTCTTCTTCTTTCCTTCTTCATCTTCGTTTCTCCTTCCACCACCACCACTATGGCCTGTAGCTTTATAACAAAAATATTAAATTGTTAGATGAAACAAAAAACTAATTACGGAAAGATTACTAAATCAAAATCAAACAGAACACATATTCATAGAAAACATGAGATTAAAGATGAAAGTGTCACAGAAGCAACACCATAATTTTACAACAACTAAGCAGACTCTGCTAAGTAATAACTAAAATTAGGGATTGTGTCCTTGGATTTAATTTACATAAAGAAGAGATTTGAGAGAACGAGCTTTTGTCGGCTTCCTAAATGTACCATTCTCCGTCCTAAATGTACCATTCTCCGTCCTAAATATACCATTCTCTGTCCTAAATGTACCATTCTCCGTCCTAAATATACCATTCGTCGTCGGTGTCCTCATCTAGATCGCCAGCAGCGGTGGTGTCGTCTATATCGCTTACAGACCTGGACACACTGTGTCCTTAGGGATTGTGCCCTCCTTGGATTTAATTTACACAAAGAAGAGATTTGAGAGAACGAGCTTTTATCGGCTTCCTAAATATACCATTCTCCGTCCTAAATGTACCATTCTTCGTCCTAAATGTACCATTCACCGTTCTAAATGTACCATTCATCGTCGGTGTCCTCATCTAGATCGCCAACAGCGGTGGTGTCGTCTATATCGCCTACAGACCTGGACACACTGTGTCCTTAGAGATTGTGTCCTCCTTGGATTTAATTTACACAAAGAAGAGATTTGAGAGAACGAGCTTTTATTGGCTTCCTAAATGCACCATTCTCCGTCCTAAATGTACCATTCTCCTTCCTAAATGTACCATTCTCCGTTCTAAATGTACCATTCGTCGTCGGTGTCCTCATCTAGATCGCCAGCAGCGGTGGTGTCGTCTACATCGCCTACAGACCTGGACACACTGTGTCCTTAAGGATTGTGTCCTCCTTGGATTTAATTTACACAAAGAAGAGATTTGAGAGAACGAGCTTTTATCGGCTTCCTAAATGTACCATTCTCCGTCCTAAATGTACCATTTCGTCGTCGGTGTCACCATCTAGATCGTCAGCGACGGTAGTGTCGTCGTCTACATAGCCTACAGACCTGGACACACTGTATCCTTCCTTTTCGGCCGACACACAATTATTGTTTTATATACGTAGTTGCACAAAATATTAAATTACCTGGACGAAAGAGAAAGTAAATATGAGTTAATTTAGGGTATTCATTGAAAAATTGCATTGAAGAATGACCTGCTATAGCAAGTTAACAAGAGGTCAAAAGTCAAAAACAGCATTAAATGATGTCTCCTGCATTATTTCATCTGAATTTAATCTGAACCGTTGGATTAACATCCAACGGTCCAGATTTCGGATTTATCGATACATCCAAAATGGGTGGATGTATTGTAGAATTTTCTATATATATATATATATATATATATATATATATAAAAGAAATTCATTAATGGATTTCATAAGACTTCGGGACGGAACCCAAGTCAGGTTCGGGTTCGGGGTTGGAAGACGGGATCTGGGTACGGACTCGGGGTCGGAGTTGGACCCCGGACACGGAATCGGGACGGGGCAATCAATCAAAGATCCTAGTCCATAATTTTTTTTAAATAATAATTTTCCTATTCCGACTAATAATGAAATAATAATAATAATAATAATAATAATAATAAGATTATGCTACCAATCCAACAATTAATGATTCCAAGATTTTTCGAGTTTCACTACCTTTCCTCCTTTAGAAAATTTCGTCCTCGAAATTAAAGGTGGGGTTAGGGGTACGATCAAAATCACTTAACCTTGATCAAAAATGGAATTTAAATCATCAGGCACGATCAGAATTATCTAGATATAATCTGAGATAGGTTGGAATGTTGTTGTGATCAAAATCATTTTAGGCACGAGAAAAAAATCTAGGTACAATTATAATCAAAAATAGGAGAAAATGAGGTCTCGTGAAACAGAAAAGGCAAGAAAGAAACGAACATCAACAGTTTATTGAGAATACAAAAAGTAATTGAATCTTCTGAGTTAAGGGACTAAAAATTCCAGATCAAATTGAAATAGGATATAAGGGTTTATGACTAAAGAGAACTCAACAAGTTTGTATGATGGGAGGATAGCGAGGATGATTAGAATAATATATCTATGATTAGAATGTAATCGGATAAGATAGTTCCATTGAGGACTGAGTGATAATCAAATGGGATAGAAAAAATATCGTATCACTATTTCAACGATCAGAAGATAAGATATGCAGGAAAAAGACTTACAAGATAACTATCTTATTAATACCATGCAAAACCAATCTCTAACTAGCTGAACTTTCGGTATCTACATAAAACTAAGATATCTGTCAGGGTATTAAAACTAAATACATATATGGAATCATAAATCACCTAAATCAATTTTTTCTCTTCTGTCGTTGTATGTAACTCATATGCCAAATGTATTTCAATTTCAAGTATGCCTCTCGATCAAAACATTTTACAGACATCAACTTCCAATTGTCAGTCATTCTTCCAAAACTGACTATATCAAAATTACAATCTTCCCTTGCCATAGTAAATCCTTAGAAAATTCTTTTAAGTTGATCCATGACTTAAAATAAAGAATTTTTAATTCTTGAAATCAATTGACAGAATTACAATCATTAATCAATTTTAATCTTTAACTATGCATCTATCAACCGTTCTCATCCAAACGTATTAGCAAAATACTACAGAATCCCAATCGTTCTTACCATAACCAATATGAGCCTCCAATGTTTGGTAGAAATTGCAAATTCAATTGCTCATTTCCAAAGTTGTATGCCAATGGTCTTATCTCAATTCCTCTCTACTTATTCCTTCTCTAGAACCTATCATTCCATTGCTCGTGTTATTCCTTCCATGGCTATATCCGTTCCTTCTAGGTATAGTAGTCATCTAACCATAAAAGTTGATCCTCGTCAAGTGTTTCTTTACTTGATCATTATATTCACATGTTTATATATATATCCAAATTTACTTTCTCCATGGGAGAACATTACCAAATCCTAAACTCTACCTACGTTTCGTCTATCTTCCGATAACTATTCCTTTAATCATAAAACTCAAAATCGTCAAGTACCATCATTTTTTAATGAGGTTTAGACACTAGCGAACACTACTAACGATTCTATTCCAAATAAGTCATAAGCTAGATATACCACTCCCTCAAGGCTAGCTTACTCAAGGTATTCTTCTACCTTCTCTACCCTTTAGCTATCTAATCTCATTAGAAGAATACCGATCCTCTAAGGATGCTCTTATAATAAGGTTGGTAGGTAACTGTCTAGGTTTTCCCGCATATAACTATCCACAAAATATATGCAACATACTAAAATTGAACCTTGGAAGGAATTGAGGCAATACAGATTGATATGGTCCTAATAAGTTCTAGGAAAAATCAAGTAGAATTTCATAGGAAAACTATTCTTTCTGGTTGTGGTAAGATGTTTCTGAAAATGGAGACAACCGCTAGAAATGCAAATCCTCTAATTGGCAAAAAAAAAAAAAAATTTGAAGGTGCTAAAAAGGCAACCATGTTATGGATATAATCTGCATAATATTCGGAAACCAAATATATCTGAAGTCACTTTGCCTCAAATTCATGCCTCGCCAGAGTGCACCTGACTGCAGTAAATTTTGAATCCATAACTTGAATAATGATAGGTTACCGAGTGGTCTATCAACTTTATCCATTTCTGGCTGAACAACAAAGGAGACAAATTTGATGCATTTAGGACGTAGTCTCAATAATATCCAAAAACCTATCAACACCTGAATCACTTCAACTTAGAGTCTATGTCCCGCCAGTGCGCAACTAGCTGCAGTAAACTTGCAGTTTCCATAATTCAGATAAATGACTGTAATGCATATGTGCGAAGTCATATTAGCTTACTGAATATTTTCTTAACTTTGTCCATGGGAATTTCAAAGGGATAGCTCAACAATTCAAAAGTTTTCCAATGACAAAAAGAAAATTCAATAATAGAATAGAATCAATTCTCTGATCGTTCCTGCTTCATGATACTCAAGTATTGAGTTTTGGAAGCGCTTCTAGGCCTTGAACTGATCAAGAAGTTCTTAGAGAGAGTAAGGTTTCAGGTTGAGTGGAGAAAATCAACAAATAAAAATATTTTCGGTACTTAGAATAACTTAGAAAATATTAATCCATATTGGAATTATTTTTTTCGGAAAATAGTTCCCTTGGGAGATATGTGAACCAGCTAGGTTGAACCAATTCTTTGGTAACAATTAACCTTGGGGCTTTATGGTTCCAAAAGAATTCTGTTCGAAATTGGTTCTGAGAAAGTCAATTGGAAATAAGGTCAAGAGAAATGGTTGGATACACTAGTCGTAGAAGTACTCTGGATAGATAAAAGTTTACCAAGTTTGCTAAAGGAGAATTTGAAACTCTAAATAGTGAAATAGATCTAGATTCTAAATAAAGATAGAGAAGTATGATTTGATCAACTAATTGAAAATTTTGAAATAGGTTTGTTGAAGAAGAAAATTGGAAAAAATCTAATCCTAAAATAATAAAGGAGTATGGATGCTAAGGAATACTGGAGAATGATAAGTATATGGAGGAAAATAACCTCTGAAAGCCAAGGGACACTAGAAGATATATAAAATCTAGAAACTAAAGTAGATAGTAAAATAGAACACCATACAATCGGCCTATGCTGGATAAGGTTTAGGATGCAAAACAAAAGCAAGGTAGCATACCAGTCTATAACAAACAAAAATATTTATTTATAATATATTTCGGTCATATGTTGTGACAAATTAATGTTCTAGTGTTCTAATTGTTTCTAGATATATTCTCCTAAGTTGTTGATCAGACCTGCATGGGCCACCACTAAAAACATGTCACGATCCGATCCCAAATTATTGGGTCGAACCGGATCTTGCCCAGCCTACACCGTTGTGAGACGGCGGCAGTAAGCTGTTCTATATGCAGGTATTCACAATAACATCTATATATTTGTCATAACTCGAATATACGAAAAATTTAAAACTTTTATTCAACAATTGAAAAGTACAACCGGAAATGAGAGAACTGAAATAAAGTGCTGTCACGACCCGCACCCTAGAGTAAGGGCACGAGAACATAACAACGCCCAGCCTACGCCGCAGTGTCGGCGGTAGAACGATGTCCTAGGTCTCATGCATCTAGCAGTATAAGGTAAACAGTTTATACTCCCCGAATGGGGGTGACATAGCAGATACAGTCTCAATCACATCTAAGGTAGAGCATGATAAAGATAGATAAAACATGAAATCCAAAGAGATACAGGAGATAGAAGTCTAAGTGTCTAAGATACATAACCCAAAAATACATCTCAAAACTCAAATACAGTAATCCACAAAGTAAATATAACTCCCGACAAAATGAAATAACTATCTAAACAACCTCTACTGTGTCTCCTCTAGGCTAGCAGGCAATCCCAGGCCATCTGTAAAATTTATCAACAGGTCCAGTCAGGACAGGAGCGAGCACAATACATCTCATGCAGTTCATATCATGTCAGGAAATATAAAGCAGGCAATAGAATAAGATACATAAAATGTTGTAAGAAGATGTACATGAAAACAGGAGAGATATTTGATAACTGGAAATATATACAAGATAAGTAAGAACTGTAAGTGACTAGTGATTTAGAGTACGAGATGGCATGTAATTGGCTTAGGTTGTACATGATGAACATGAAAAGTAACAGAGTGTACATGATGGGTAAATTACATGACCATTTATACTCACCCCTACCCACAATCAATACACAAGGATCTATTCAAGTCACGTTACGGACATGATGTTTTGGTTATACAAGAAACACATGAGGAAACATGAGCGTACATGAAAGAACATGAGAGTACATGAACGTACATATAAGAACATGAGAGAACATGAGTGTACATGAATAACGCAGAAGCAAGGAATACATGATGTACATGAAATACATGTCATCAAGTATCCGATGCGCCCGCTAAGGGGGTAACATCCCAAGAAGAGATCCGTATAGTACCAATCCGTGATGATAACGTGACAGCATCAAGTAAAAGTAATCTATAGCGAGAATATAATTCGTGACAAGTATGAAACGATCAGAGAATGTACTCGTCTGATAACCTGAACAGCTGATAAGTATAGGGGGTCCAACTGAAGCCACAGAGTCCTATTTAAAGCAGCACATGTTACAAGGTGTTCAAATTGTAATAAATGAATCTCTATAATCAATCTACATTATCCTAGGTTCTTCTAAGTCAAAATAACTCTAGGTCAACTCCGGTCAATAATCTAGTCAAACTAGGTCAAGTGTTGACTTACAGTTGACTTTGGGTCAACTGGTCAACTCTGGTCAAACATGGTCAATTCTAGTCTAATATAAAGTGTACTTCGTTATTTGTACGTCGAAACTTACGTCACATAAATCGAGATAAGAAGATTATCGGTAAAATTGATAATCTTATTATAGTGATCCATGTGTCCATCTTGTCAATTTCAGCGATGTGAGATCACTGGAATTGACTGAGCTCAGTTTCGTTGTACTAATCCCGAAATACGAACATTATAAGAATTAATTATTAATTAATTATAAAAAGGTTAAACTAAGAGAAATTATCAACAAACATTGTCGGACGATGAAATAAACAACGCCAATGTGTCCAGAATGGTCAAATTAGCTAGGATAGCCTATCCAACGGTCCAATTTGGATACAAGGGCAAAAATGTAATTTCGGGTCAAAACGGTGTCCGTGTCGGAGCCGTTTTGTACCGAAAAATGTGCAAGAAAACAAGTCTATAAAATATAACAAATTATATGTCCACGAAACCAGAATGACGATACGAACCCAACGGTATCTCCAGAATTGGATTCCGTTGACCCGACCTCAATTTGGTCCGTTGACCAGAACTTGAAATTCTGGTTTGCACGGAAATGCGTGCCGAAGCCAATGTTCTCAAAACTTAGCAAACTACCTGTCAACGAGTCCAGAATGATGATACAAACTCAATGGTATCTCCGAAATTGGATTCCGATGAGCCGATCTCAAAATGACCCGTTGACCCGGATATTGGTATCCGACTTGCACCGAAATGCGTGTCGGATCCAATGTCCACCAAAACCTAGCAAATTATATGTCAACGAGTCCAGAATGACGATACGAACTCAACGGTATCTCCAGAATTGGATTCCGATGAGCCGGTGTCAAAAAGTCCCGTTGACCCAGAATGTGGGACCCACTTTGCACCGAAAAACGTGCCAGGGCCCACGTTTCTCCAAATCTAACAAATTTTATATGAAAACATGCCAGAACGACGCCACAAGTCTAATGGTGGTGTCAGAAATGAAATCTGGAGTCCCGTGTTCAAAAATGGAATTTTATAAGTTGGAAATTACGAATTCGGACGGCCAACTTTGGCGTCGAATTCAACCAATCAAACAAGCTCACAATGAAACGAAACTGGAGGGGTAGCAAGAGGGTTATACCAGCTTCGCACCGGAACTAGTAGCACGCCAAACGGAGCTACGGTGGAGGAGATACAAGCTGACGAAGTTAGCCCCGTGAAACTGTCCAAATTTAATACAATTTAAACGGTCAACTTGGTTGCCGGTTTTGATGTATCAAACGATAAAATTAACGGACAAGAATTGACAGGGATGAAGGTGGATATATCGAGATTGTGACGGAGCGAAGAAATCGTCGATCCAACGGTCGGATTCTCGAGAAAATGTGTGCGAAGTTGCTGCGACGGAACGCGATTTCAGCCTCGTTCCCGAGCTCGTCACGACGGGACGTCGTGCAAACGCACGAATCGCCTCGACAGCGCGTCCCGGAGGATAGTGGCCGTCAGGGGACTATGCGTCGGAGTGGGGCACACCCACGGGGAGGGGTCGCCGGAGCCACGGCGGCGCGTGGCCGGCCACGGCGGCGCTGCACGCTGCGCGCGGCCTGGCGTCGCTGCTGCCGCTGTGTTGCTGCGCCGCAGCTGCTGTTGTGCACGGCGGCGAGGCCCAGCCTAGCCCGGCGGAGGGCGGCGACTCACGCGGCGAACACGGCGGCCAGCGCTACATGGGGAGGGGAGTGGTGTTGGCTTGGATGATGATGGTGGTGGTGAAGACCATGGTGATGGTGGTGGTGACATTATGAAGAGGAGGAGGAAGAAGGAGAAGGAGATGAAGGAGCTCGGTGGTCGGGGCTGAGCTCGCCGGGGTGGTGGCCGGCGGCGCTCGGCTGGAGAGGAGGTCGAGCTGGTGTTGGTGTTGCTATTGTTAGAGTTGTGGGAATAGAAATATAAGTGTTGGAGAGAGAGAAGAGATGATAAAATAATTAAAGAGAGGGAGAGAGAAAAAGTGTGATCTCTCAAAGTTAGGGCCGGCTAGGCTAGGAGTGTGTGTGAGTTTGTGTTGTAGGAAATTGAATGGGTAGGATTTAATGTAGGAAAATCAATGACTAGAAATTAAGTGTAGGAAAATAGGTTATTTTAGGGATTAAAAATAACATAATTTTCCATCGAATATTAAAATAGGTAGACAGGATATTTAATATTATTTTTAGACACGGAAAATGAGAGTGTCACGATGGAGGGTAGCACGAAGCTGAGCTGGACTTGGTGGAGTAGGATTGGATCAAAAATCGGACATTGTGCAAAAATCGAATTAAAATTAGACGTTGATGATCATGGGTAAATAAGTAGCACATGGGGATTCCAATAAATGGGACACAAGTGTCGGACGGGTAGTAGGCTCAATGTGGGCCATGTCCATAATTGGGGCTGACAGGTTTTGGTCGACAGGGGACCCACAAATCAAGTTGGAAAATGAATGTGACGCCGTAGAGTAAAATAAAATCGGGTCACGTGTCAGAAAAGTTGTGCGAAGCAAAAAGAGCACAAGGGAACAAGTTTGAGTGGGACACTATACACCGTCATGAAGGTAATCCTGTCCACTCCAAAACTCGTGAAGAAGATTTCCAGAGTTGAACATCCCGGACACTCCAAATATCAAAGGCATAGAAAAGCACACTTAAGGAAAAATTACAGAATAAATTATTTATCGAAACCAATCAAGTAGAAAATTAAAATAAAAAAAAATCAACCCGAAATTCAGGGTGCTCACAAGTGCTGAATTCAAAATCTACAAAACTCCAAAACAATAAAACTAGAAAAATGGAAACGACTAGCTAAGCGGTCGGCTCGTCGGCCTCAGGTCCTATGTCCTCCAAGGGGGACTCCGGCAACACAACAGGGTACAAATCGGGTCATAGTAGCTATTGTACAATAGCTCAGCATCCTCAATGTCACCTAAAAATGTGGTCTCCAGTCAGAAGAGAGCAAGTACGAATATGTATCTCATATTTCAAGTAATAATGGAAAAGTGCAGGCTAAACAGTTGAAACAATATTTTCCAGCAATTTAACAATTAAAAATAATGTGATTTGAATGTGTAATCGTCTATGACCGGCTTGGGTTATACAATAGCGTCCTAGCGAAACGATACGGCTTATCCCCGTGTGTAAGAGATGTAAGCTCGCACAATCATGCAATATGAGGGGGTATTGGTCATAAACGTTACACTATTCTTTCAATCCCCACAATCAATATGAATCAATATTTGAACCCTAGGAGAGGGTTCCGTGTAGCTATGTGGTTTAACATGCAACTTGACAATTACTAAATAAAATGCAAGAAAACATAACCGTAACTTGCCTTTGTTAATTGACTGGATCGGAAATGTCGGTACTGAGGAGGCAGTCAAGTTCGTCTCTGGGATCCTACAGTTGAGAACCTTGACTTAGAACCATAATGAAACCATTCTAGGTGTGCTAGTTACAATCTCTAGAAGCAGACCCTAGTCAGGTTTTAAGTTATTAATTAATCTACCGAAAAATTGTCCAACGTCGCAAACTGCGTTCGTTTATCATTTTAATTAAATAAGTCGGTTACTGATTAATTTGGAAAAAATAGCAATTACCGATTAATTTGACAAAACTTTGTATTTTAAGTATATATATATATATATATATATATATATATATATATATATATATATATATATATATATAATATATATATATATATATATATATATATATAACTAGGCTTTTTCTTTTAAATGAGAAAATATGTGAATCGCTAAATTACCAGATTATTTATTATGAGAAAACTTATTAATTTTCTTTATAAAATAAATATATCCATTTTATATTCTACGCGTTTAACGGCGAAATCAACGTTCCAGAAAAATAAGAAAAAACTACGCTACACAATACAGGGTCATAGAGAAATAAAGGAAAAACTGGACTTATGCCCTTTACAAATTGTTTACATAAATTAATTAATCCTAAGGCGAGCTCTTAGTGCCGCGAACGATCCAAACAGTAGGCCGAAGCCCTGCACCAAAAATACTAATAGCAGTAACACGTTCTAAAATAATTACAAATTAAAGATAGTTTATAAAACGCGTCTCAGACTTGGTCATTAAGTATCACGTTGTTGGCTAACACCTCAACGTACAGAAAGGTCCTGTAGCGTTTGCGTTTCGTCGAGGCTCATTCGACCGATACGGTCGTCACCTAACCGGGGATACGTAAAATCTCGAAAAGCCGCAAACCAACCAACAACCAATTTGGAAAACCTTTTACAAAGACCGAGTTTGAAAGTATATTTTGTTTTTATGAAATTAATTTAAATACCAGTATACAAAAAGGTTTTACTGAAAATTTGAGTAGCACCTCCTCTGTAACTGGACAACCAGCCACATAGGCGATACAAATCCCTGCACAAAGAAATTCCCAACCATGGAAAACACCAACCAATCCATCAAATATTTCAACCCAAAATAATACTTCCACATCCAGCACCTATATAAAAACCAGTATCACAACCTAGAATAATAAATCGAAAATAATGTACGCGTCCAGCGTCGATTATCCAACTATCAAAAATCACCGCAGCGAAGTAAACGTCGCGCATATACCCTATACGCAACGAAACTAAAATTTGATCCCCCGGAACAGGGTCGGAACCGCGTCATCACAGACTATCTACGGGAGGGACACATGGACACGAAAGTATACCTCAATTGCTCGGCTAGAGCTCTCAGATGCAAATATTAGAAGAATAAAATCCACGGACAGTGGAAAAGTGCCGGAAAGCGCACAGAAGGTACGGACAGCAGGCCGGGCCGCGAGGAACGTGCTGGACAGCGTCCGAACAGCAGACAGTGCTGGCCGGATGGCACGGAGTCGCCGGGGGAAGTCGGCGGGAGGCGCTGGACGAGGCAGGTCGGCCTCGAGAGGCGTACGCGGGGCTGCTGGGGTCGAGGACGGCTGGGCGCGGCCGGATCTGGCCGCTAGAAGGCTCGGGTGGAGAGGGGTTCGGCCGGGCGAGCACGGCGGGGCTTGGGCGAAGCTCTGGAGAGGGGGAAAAAGGGGGTGAGAGTGAAAGTGAATGATGGAGATGGAGGGGTGCTGGGGTCGAGGACGGCTGGGCGCGGGTTGGCCGGAGCTGGCCGGAAGTTGGGCGCCGCCACGGACGGGAGGGATCTGGCACGGCCGGAGCTCGACGGAGGCGGGCGCGGGCTTGGGTGGTTAGCCACGGTGGCTCGGGTCGGAGGCGTCGGAGTTGGCCGGCGGCTAGGGCACTCGGGAGGAGCTTGGTGAAGAAGTTTGAGAGAGAGTGAGATGAGAAAAATGTGGTGGTGGTGAGGATTAATAAGGAGGAAGGAAAGAAGTGGAGGAAGGAGAGTAATAGGAGGAGGAAAATAGGAGGGTGTGGCTGTACGTGGGATGGGGTGAGTTTTTTTTAATATATATATTAACAAAAGGGTATATATATATATATATATATATATATATATATATATATATATATATATATATATATATATATATATATATATATAAGAAATTCATTAATGGATTTCATAAGACTTCAGGATGGAACCCAAGTCAGGTTTGGGTTCGGGGTTAAGACGGGATCTGGGTACGGACTCGGGGTCGGAGTTGGACCCCGGACACGGAATCGGGACGGGACAATCAATCAAAGATCCTAGTCCATAATTTTTAAAAATAATAATTTTTCTATTCCGACTAATAATGAAATAATAATAATAATAATAATAATAATAATAATAATAATAAATAAATAATAATACTAAGATTATGCTACCAATCCAACAATTAATGATTCCAAGTTTTTTCGGGTTTCACATTTCAAGTACACGCTCTGCATCCATACAGCCCATAGCTGTAGGTCCTAAAAATCAAGTTGCACCCATCAAAAAAAGCAAAGAAATCAAGTTGTGCATCCTTCAAGTGAACTGCGCAGGAAACAGATTGCACAACAATTCAAGTGCGCAAGCTGAACTGCACACACCAAGCGCGCTAGCTGACGTGGCAACGTCATCATTATCTGACAGAAAATCAGATCTTCTGACAGCTGACAGCCCGAAGAACGAGAAAACTGTTCATTTCTCGTGCAGCACAGCGCTCGAGGACAGCTGTACATACAGCGCAAGCTACCAGCCCAATCGAAGCACAATCTGCCAAATTCTCTGCAGCGCAATTCAATCTCAGCGCAGTCTGAAGCCAGCGCAGTTCATGTGGCGCACTCCATCAAGACAACTGACAATTTACACGTGGCCTACATGCCATCAATTGCTCACCACGTGGCAACCGTCTGTACACGACCAAGCGCATTTCAATCAACAATGCCACGCGTCTCATACAGTTGGTCCACGATCGAGTAACTGCCAGCGCAGTTCGCTTGCTGTAACTCCTCTTTCCGAATTTCAAATTTTTGTATTGGAAGAAATTTTTATATTCTCCCTCTTTTCCAAAAAAAAAAAAAGAAAAAGAAAAGAAAAGAATAGTTTCTAGAATGATTTGAAAATCATATTTAATTATTTATTTATTTTCTCGACAAAAGTCTTATCAAAATTCTAGGATATATAAAGATATATGCTTTACATTATCTAATACTCTTTATCATTAGTATAAATAAAATTATTGATTTCGGATTTGAATTATGCTTTACTTGGTTTTAGAATACTATTAGTATCATCAAACGGTGATTCTTTTATAAAGAGATTCGAGTTCATTTAAACTGTTTTTTTTTTTTGCAATCATTAATAAGTTGTGATTAGATCAAGTTATGTTTAAAACATCATTTGAATTGGATTGGCTAAATAATTTCTAATGTTATTAACAATAGCTAGTATTACTTTTATTATTAATTTGATTAATTGATAATTTATTGGACGCGATAATTATTGATTTGAATCTTGCAAAGTTTTGGTTTTTAAATAATATCATGAGTATTTTGGAAAACAAATAAAAGGTTTATCAAAGTATTTTTAAATAAAGTTTTTTATTTATTTATGAAGATATATGTTTTAAATTGTTTAATAAATAATATTTAAATTACTAGGAATATTATTTATTTGAATTTAGATTGACAAATATTAAATGTTATTTGAATTATGGTAGTAAATCAATTATTTGATTTACATTTAAATCTATATGATTTAAATTGGTTGCTAACATCAAATATATGCTTTAAATATTTTATGGTAATCGTTTTACATGATCACGATTAGACCAATTTTAATTTAAATATTATTCGGTTTAAACTATAAGGGGAGAATTTATCTACATAAATTCTAGGGCTTATCATATTAAGAGTTCCTACTCCTATTTATGGGAACTATTCTACCAATAGCAATTTTCAACACCAAGTCAACAACTCTTCCCTACTCCCCTACCTCAGCCAACGGCCAAACTCCGGCCGGCCCAACCTCCCGATATCAAGCAGCAACCATCACCATTGTACCCTATCGGCCACCATTGTCGACACCACCACCAGCAACCAAGCCCTATCACCATCTATGCCCCATCACACAGAACAAACCATCACCACCACGACACGAACCAACAGAAGCCAAAACAAATTTCGTGCCCAAGTGTCTGTGTCCACCACAGAAATTCTCGTGTCAGCCGTATCCGGACCCGTGCGTCCGTGTCCGACCCATCTTATTCCACAGAGTTACAAGATACAAACCAAATCCCACCACCATCGCCACTCGTCCTCCTGCCACAACCCACCACCGACGACACCTGGCCTCCTCCGACCTGACCCCAAATCCGTCCACAATCCCGCACCATCCACCATTGCTGGCACAATCGACAACCGCCACCACGGTGCCACCAAATCACAGAGAAGAAGAAAAGAGAGAGAAGAAGACGACCAACTCACCGCCATCACTTCCTATCCCCGATCCGCCTCCGTCATGTCGTCCCGACCGAGATCCACGCCACGCGACCCATATCGGGCGGCGAGGCCCCGCTGGCCACCTTCCCCTGGTCGAATTCGACAGGAGCCGATGTCGCAGCCTTTGGAGCTGACCCCACGAGTGGTCCTCCGCCGGTGCTGCCACCGCCGACCCCCGGTCTTCCAGCCACCACTGCGCATGGCTACACCGGTGGGCTCCGGCCGCCCCTGGCGCCTTCGGTCGGCACCGTCCCTCCGTCGATGAGCCGTGGCTCCGCCCGGCTCTCCTCCGCGGAGCCAGGCCCCCACGCGAGCACTCGGCTGCACCCCTGTGCCATCCTCTGCTCCGCCGCGGGAGATCACCGCCGACCTCCGACCACTGTCCTTCCAGCACCACTTCGGCCGCTGCCCGAGCATCCTCTGCGGGTGTTCCCAGCCTCGCCAAGCCGTCCGGAGCCGCCTCCGCCAGGCGGCGTCGCCACTAGACCGCCGTTCCCCTCTCGCGGGCCCTAGCCGCCAGAGTTCCCTTGGTGAGTCCTCTCTCCTTCTCCAATTTTCCCTCTTCTTAAACTTACTCTCATCTTCACTTCTGCTGAAGAGAAGTGAAAGTTTTCTCCCAGTAAACTCTTTCATCATTACCACACTCTCTCGCATTTATTCTGTGGGAATTTTGTAAAGATGCTCATTGGAAGCAGAGTCTCTCCGCCTTATCTACTCTGTAGAGTTCATTTGAAGTAGAGAATACGAGGAATAGTATATATGTTTAATTTTTATTCTATTGCTATTAAGCACCGTATTTAATGACAGTGTATAAGTAGTCATTTTACAGTATTGATAATATAGTTATTTCGTATAAGTATTATTATGTATAATTAAATTTGTATATATTATCGTTAAGTTATTAATTATAATTATTTTTTTATATAAATATATTAAAATATTTCCTAAAAAATTATTTGTGACAAAATAGTATATTAGCCTTGAGCCCTACTTGTAATTATAAAGTTTGACTTCGAACCCTAAATAAAGTATATTTTCTATATGATTAAGATGATAGCTTTTTGACCCAAAATTATATTTGACAAAAATCGAGTCTTTAGCCCTAAAATGATTTTTCTATAATTTTCATGTATTTATAATAATAAAAATATAGTTTTGAATATTATAATTAATTTCCAAAATAGTATAAATATATTATTTACGAGTTTCTCTTCAATATTTAATGCTTGACTATGATGAATCGTATTCCTATTTTCTTGCGAACTCGGACTCCTATTTGTCAACCCTAGGCTAACCGGACATGTTGACATATAGTTTGAAGACTTTAGAGACCATAGACTTTGGCACGCTTTTCGGTGCAAAGTGGGTCCAACGGCGGACACCGTTTTGACCCGAAATTATCGTTTTGCCCATGTGTCCAGAATTGGACTTAAGGACAGGCAATTCTAGCTAATTTGATTATTCTGAAAATGTTGAAAATGTTTATTTCAGCATCTAGAGACTTCTGCATGTGTTGACTGATTGTGGCTCATTGAGTGGTATGGTATTATTGGTTTCACCAACTAAGGACCTCAGGCAAGTGCACTTTCTGATTGCTTTCGATTCATAGTAGTCTTTTCATTTCATGTCTAGACATATATCTTGCTGCTTGTTGACACGCTCGTCACACGGAGTAGTCGGGAGGGAAAATATCTTAGTAGACATGTGGACTACCCAGAACTATCCCTTGATGTCTATTCGTGAACAATAGCACCTGTACACGGCACGTGCAGGTGCCGGATTTATACCCTAACCGTTCACATGTCAAAATGGATATTTCACACCACCTAGATAGATGTCTTTTATTAGTTTTCCTTGTTTACTTCTCCATCGTGCTATGTCATCAGTTATCTACCAGTTTTTATATCTTATATATTATTTTCATGTCTTGTTAATTCTATTGTGTTTCGCATTGTCGTCGATTTGTGTACTTGTTCCTATCCTGACTGGATAACCAACATTTTTTAGGTTTAGCCGCGATCACTCTTAGCATGGGAAAGGCTTGGGTATGCTGAGGTCGACCTAGAAATATATAGCAGTTTGTAATATTTCATTAATTGTAAAATCTTGTATTTTCTTTAATTAAATATTGTAAATGTTGTAATAAATGTAGAAATGTGAATGAGCAGCAAATGTTGTATTTTGAGCGTTTATTTCTTGCGGACTTGACAGCGTTCTACCGCCGACTCTGCGGCGTAGGCTGGCTTGGACACGTCTCGTATCCGAAAAGGGTGCGGGTCGTGACACTTACGCAGTCCAATGTCTGCGCAATCCATCCTACGCAATCCAGAATAACTAAAAATTAGTTATTTCCAGAACTCTATAAATAGAGTTTCAATTCCTTCATTATCAAGCCCAGATCAGATCATTCAAGTCATCACCAGAGATCAGGAGTTCTTGCCAAAGTGCTGCTGCATTCTTCAGAGGCTACCGTCTTCAAAGTTCACATCGTCCAAGGGATAAAGCGATCGTCTTTAGATCAGATTTCTATAGTTGTACTTTCCCAGAATTCTATTGTAATCTTCTTATAAAGTTTGTGAAATAAAGAAACACTTTTGTTTTTGCAAACAAAATGGCGACTCTGCTGAGGACGACTTTCTTCTCCGACGAGGAAGTGACAACTCAATGTGACGTTGCGTCTATCGGAAAGACACAGAAGACGCTGGTTATAAAGGTCAACCAGACGGCCTACGAGGCGATGATCAACTCCGGGACTACTCGTCGCACTGCGACTTCTGCCAAGAGCAAAGTCTGTTCAGTGTGGACTCCAAAGTCCTCTGCACAATCCTCTGCGCAAACTGCTGCGCAGTCTGCTGTCTCTATTCCCAAAACTGCTGCACAGTCTGCTGCCTCTACTGCCCATGCACAGTGTGCTGCTTCCCTTTCCAGTGCACAAACCACATTCCTATGCTGCTCTGTCAAAGTGCAAGACTCCTCTTCCCCTGGCGCAGTTGGCTGCAACTCTGCCTGCGCAGTCCACCATTCCAGCAACCAGAATGCAACTCAAACACTCCGAAGTCAAGACTCTGGTGCGCAAGCTGCTGTGACTGTGGCAAAAAGCCATCTGTCAAAGCTCCTCATGCGCAACCTGCCAATGCGTACTGCCACTTCAACTCATGCGCAAACTATGCCAATGCAGTCTAAGAGGAAGCCCTTTGGCTAATCTCCTTCTTCTCACAGCAAAGGAAAAAACTTGCTTTTCTTCCCAAGCACCCTGTTGCTCCAGCGCAATCCACTGGAGGTAGTCTTTTGACTGTTCCTCCTCCTCTCCTCAGAACAAAGGAAAAGGCCCGTGGTCTTCTCTCAAACTTCTTCGTCCCACGATTTGGAAGACAACAGAGGGAAACGCTCTTTAGCTAACCCTTCCTTACAAAACAAAGAGAAACGGCCCTTTGGTCTTTTCTCAGTCTTCTTCGATTTTTACCGTGGACGATCAAACTGAACGTGCCTCGGCACCAGTCAGTACAAGAACTCTCTTAAACAAGAGTTCTTCCTCCTTGCCAAAGGAAAGTGTACTGATCAAAGGTATTCTGCTACTCCGGTAGCAGAATTCTAAGATCTCCCAACTCTCAGGATATCCGCTCAAACAGAGAAAGAAATTGCTGGTGTCGCAGACAGAAACCCCTGGGGGTGAATTTGCTGATCTAAGAACTTATCTCAATAGACCACCTCGACAAACGCAAACAGCCAATGCCGAGGTCAACCAGCATCAGAGGCAAACTTCTAGGATCAAAAATCCTGATACCTATGCTAATGAAATGAGTACTTTCCTGTACATCATGGACAAAACATTTGAAAAATCGGAATCATGTTCCGAATATTGTCAAAGAACATATCCCTCAGACTTCTCTCGTCCCGTCATTGTTCCCGATCTTCGAGATACCTCAACAAAAATGGGACAACATCTCAACACCTCCAGTGCAACCACTTGGACACCATTGTAATCACAAGGTTGTCATCAAGTGTTGCTGTCAGACAACAAAATGATCTGTCTTCGATCATTGAACTTTACAAACTCTGAACCTATGTCAGAAGATGAAGACGAAGTTTTGTACGCTTCTGTCAACATGACTTCCCGAGACACTGGGGGTAGAAAGTGCTCCAAGCATGGCAAGCCTCGCAAGCCCAGCCAGCGGTATTTTGATCTACTCCAAGAATCTTCTGAAGGAGTATTTCGACATACCAGATCCCGAAGCCGAGATACAATCGGTCAAAGGAATCTTCTCCAAGATCTTTTCAGTCATCTCCCTCTTTCTCATTCAGGAGATGATCTTTCTCCGACTATGATACATACAGCGAAAGTTCTGAACAGACAGTCCCTCCACTGTACCCAGAGAAGTGACAGCTTATGTTGTCACTGAAGACCCAGATGCCTCTAGTTCAGCTAGTCAAGAACAACGAATAGCAGCACTAGAAGACAAGTTGAAGACCATGGCTGAAATGGTTGCAAGTATGCATTCTATCATCGTGGCCCAACATACAGTACCACGAGACGTACCTGCTGTAAATCCTGAGATCATAGCATCATCGGTGCTGTTAATGCAGGGCTGGGGGTAGCATCTCCTCAAATATCCCCTGTACAAATTCAACCACACCCAGTCAGTCAGGTGCTGGGGGTAGTGCTTACCACGATGTTCCTCCCCTAATACTCTGATTCAGCCTGCTCCTTCTACAATTGGAGGATGCTAATGAAGCTGTCAAACTCCTGCGCACTCAATTCGAGGCCTTCAAAGAAAAAGACAATTTGCAGAGGTTGGGGATCAAACAACCCTACCAGATGAATGGAAGAAAGTCCCATTTCCTCTAAAGTACAAGATCCCTACAATTTTGCTGTGATGGCAGCACTTCTCCCAGTCAGTTCATTAACCACTTTGAGATAATGACTGTCCAACTTCAGCCAAATGACGCTCTTCTTACCAGGGTATTCGTCGGCTGTTTAGCCGGTGTGGCATACGATTGGTACAGAAGCTTGCCCGATGGGCTGTATCACTTCTTTCTTAGGTCTAAAACAAATCTTCTTGGAACGATTCTATGAGGGGATCAATGACATCACCATGCCAGCCCTTAATAAAATCAAACAAAGACACAATGAAACTGCTGAGAGTTTCATTGAAAGGTTCCGCCGAGAAGCTTTAAAAATGCCTCTGGAACTCCGGCTGCAGTCACTGTTGATACCTGCAAGGCAAATCTTTTGCCTATCATCAGCATGTGGACGGGGTCAACTCAGTTCCAAGACAGGCCATCTTTCATTGTCAACGCTAAAGCAGCTGAAGTTAGTGCTGACAAATTCAAGCAGCTAGGGGTACACAGGTCTAACCCCGACCGGGATGAACACCAGACATCGAGTGGGGTAATCGCCAAACAACTGCAAGGAAAAAGAAACTTTGAACATCAACTTGAAGAACAAAGAATCTCTGGCGGTCAACGTAGCTCCACCTACGTCTGCTTCTACTCCTTCTGCACCTCCACCAAGGGAACCTCGTCCAAAAGTAGAGTACTCTTTTGACGAGAATGACACCGTGAGCATCTTTGATTGCTTGATTAAAAGCAATAAGCTCCAACTCCCAGACCCGAAGAAGCCTGATGAGGTCGGTAAGACTGATCATCCTAAGTACTGTGTCTATCACAGGTTCATTGGGCCATCCCACTCGAGCATGTTATGTGCTCAAAGGCAAAATTCAGGAGCTTGTCAACGCTGATGTTGTCACTCTGGCGCAAGACGACGAGAAGACGGTTACCGTGAACATGGTTTCAGTTCAGTTCGGTAACTTCCCTCCACAGATGATACAGCACGGTGTTATCCCTATCCCCAAAGCTACTCTTGAGATTGAGAATCTTCCTCCTCCAAGAAGTGAAGGTCTCGTCCCCTTGTCTCTTGACAATGGCGAGATTATGTGGATTCACCCTGATCTTGCTTCAGAGTTCGAAGTTCCTCTTCCTCCAAGAAGAAAGAACGCTCCAAGGCAAAACAAATATCTGCAATATGGTGTTTTCGACCCCATAGTTGAAGAGGAAATCCTGCTGGGCACCAGATCAGGGAAAGCCTATCTACGGGAACTCCCTGAGAACAAGAAAATCATGCTTCTTCTTCCGAGTCTGCTCCAGTACAACCGACCTCTACTGAGGACATTCCTGCTGCATCCTTACCGGTTGTAGAACCCACTCATCCCAAGCCGACAGCAGCCGACAAAGGCAAACAACAAGTCCGCTTCGACAAACCTTTGAAGAAGTCATCTCCTTCTGGACTTGAAAAGCCTTGTAACTTTGATATCTTGGCTCAACTAGCCAACACACCGGCCAGGCTGTCAATTTTCGAGCTCTTGCGTCTCTCCAAAGAAACTCGAGAAACTCTGAGTGAAGCTCTCATGCAGGCGAAAACCTGTCTAACCTTCTGAAGAAGCCGAAGGCAGAGCCTATCTCTTGTCTCCATTGTCACAGTGTGTTGGAGTTAATTCCAAACATTACCTTCACACAGGATGACATGCTGATGGAAGACAATAGGCATGACCGTCCTCTATACTATACAGGATATGTCGACTCGATGAATGTCGATCGTATTCTGATAGATCCAAGGTCTGCCCTCAGCATTATGCCGAAGACAATGTTAGATGCATGAAGATTCCAGTGCATAGTCTTTCCAGTACAATCACCACCATCCTGGGTTCAACCAAGGAAGAAGTGAACCTCTGGGCAAGATTCGCCTAAAACTCCAAATAGGCAATCTTCGCACAAAGGTGACCTTCTACATCATAGACAACCATGGTTGTTCTTACAATGCTCTGTTGGGGAGACCATTCTGCATGAACATAATTGTTCCTTCGACTCTCTATCAATGTTTCAAATATGTCGATGACAATGGAGAGGTTCAAAAGGAGGTTGCTGATCTCTATCCTTTCAAAGGTGTCGAAGCATACTGCAACGATGCTCGCAAGTATAAGGATGAGTTCATGAAGTAGTACTGTCTCTGGACGCTGAAGAAGAACAAGAAGCAGTGCCTAATGACACCTCATCATACCTGTCAAAGGGCGTATTTCTCGTCCTCAATCTCCAAACCACTGGCTATTCACTTGCCAGTCCAGAAGCAACCAACTGATGATGGTCAGGATCAAAGGAGCTCACCTCTTCTGAGCCACTTGTTATTGACTTACGTCGTAACAAGAAAAAAAGGCAGCTCACCTCTTCTGAGCCACTTGTTATTGATTTATCTCATAACAAGGAAAAAGGAGCTCACCTCCTCTGAGCCTTGTTATCGACCTCCGTCGTAACAAGTCCAATCCTCCTCCACGTTCTTCTTTTCCCCCTCTTGTAATCAATCTGACCAAGCCTGCTAAGGCTAAAGGTCCTGCTGTAAATACAGATGTACAAATCAATGAAAAAGCATCTCCTTTCCAGTATACTGATGTCATTTATCATGCAAGTGCTATTTGGATCTGTTAGATAGCTTTCAGTCATTTACAATAGGAGTTGTACAGTCTTTCAAACAGAAGTCTCACTCGAACACCCAGAGGATTCATACTTTGTTGTCCCTTCTCGAAAGAGAGGCGAGAGTCCAATACTTTTTAGTAAAGGACCAGAACAAAAATTCAGTTATACGGATGATAGCAAAAGTAACGATACGGGGCATCTTCAACTTCGTCGTTACAGTCAACAATCAAAAGACATCATCCGAAAGATGGGTTATGACTTCAAGAATGGCCTCAACTACGGTAAGGGTAGAAGAACTCCTATCCGTACGGCTGTTCGAAAGAAAATCAGAGATGTATTACAGCAGGACCAAAAAGGTCTCGGATATGCTTCACCTCCTATCTTATCCCCAGCAGTCTCTGAATCCGATAGTGAGGAGCGCTCTAACTCTTCTGATTCCAGATCATGGGATTCTGACACCAGCATTGGTCAAGTTCATCGGCTGATTGTATCTTCTAACATGGTCTCTCCGAACTTCCAGAAGATATGACGAGGATATTGAAGAAAATCCCGAAACAGATCCTTGGGCTCAACGAATGGATACCCAATGGAACTCCGATTCGAACAACGAAAACCTCCTACCGAAGATCAATTAGTTCAAATTGATGTAGGAGAAAGCGGGTCCCTCGTCCAATATTCATCAGCAAGAACCCTTCCAGAGCGGATAAGCAAGAATTAATTCTTCTTATTCAAGAATACATTGACGTCTTTGCCTGGAGCTATGAAGACATGCCAGGTCTAGATCCCAAAGTTGCTACTCACAAATTGAATATCCTGCCAATGCAAAAACCGGTTAAACAGCAACAACGGCTTCAAGCCAGAAATGATGGACACAATCGACGATGAAGTCAATAAGCTAATCGCTTGTGGCTTTATCCGAGAAAACAACATCCAGATTGGGTAGCCAATATCGTCCCAGTTTGAAGAAAACCGGCAAAGTTCGAGTTTGTATCGACTTTCGGGATCTTAATGAAGCATGTCCAAAAGATGATTTCCTCTTCCTATCACGGACGTCATGATTGACAACACCTGTGGGTTCGAGCGAATACTTTATGATGGATTCTCGGATACAATCAGATTCGGATGAATCCTGAAGATGAAAAACACACTTCTTTCCGCACTCCTCGCGGAGTCTACTGCTATACCGTAATGCCATTGGTCTCAAGAACGCTGGTGCAACTGCAACTTACCAGCGAGCCATGAGTACCATCTTTCGAGATTATCTGCGTAAGACTGTCGAATGCTACTGTCGACGATATTGCTGTCAAAAGTCGTCTAAAGGAAGATCACATCCAAGACTTGAGAACTATCTTCAATCTAATGCGCCAACATCACTCAAAATGAATCCCACCAAGTCATTTTGGGTGTCTCTAGTGGCAAATTTCTCGGCTTCGTCATTACCTCTAAGGGTATACACGTGGATCCCGAGAAGATCAAAGCCATTCAAGAGATGCGTCCTCCACGCAACCTTAAAAGAGCTACGAGGATTCCAAGGTCGACTTGCGTACATCAGAGGTTCATTTCGAATCTGTCTGGACGCTGCAGACCATTTACTCAACTAATGAAGAAGGGTGTATCTTCATTTGGACCGAAGAATGTCAACGAGCATTTGACGACATAAAACAGTATCTCATGAACCCACCAGTTTGGTGCCACCAATCTCTGGCATACCATTCTTAATGTGAGTCCGCTATGGATCATTCATTGGGTGCTTTACTTGCTCCAAAAGAACAAAGAAGGTCACATGAACATGCCATCTATTATCTCAGTCGTACTATGATTGGTGCCGAACACCGTTATAGTCCGGTCGAAAAAGAATGCCTACTCTTATGTTGCTGTTCAAAAGACGAGCATACTCATTGGCCAAACTATTCATGTCATATCCGAGTTAATCCCTCTTCGGGTACTGATGAAGAAGCCTAGCACACTCAATTCTCGGCTGGCTACATGGGCCATTCTGCTTAGCCCAATATGACATGGTATATGTTCCTCAAAAGTCTGTCAAAGGTCAAGCACTGGCGGATTTCTTAGCAGCTCATCCTGTTCCAGAGACATCCAAACTCTATGATGAAATTCCAAACGAGACATTGGAATCAAATAGGACTCCGAAGAATTTCTTACTTAGCGTCTATCTTTGACGATGCATCCAGGATTGGACCTAATGGTGCCATCGTCGCAGGAGTTGGAGTTGTCCTTGTTTCTCCAGAGGATCAACTATCCAAAGAGCCTACTCCTTAGATGAACCCTGCTCCAACAACGTGGCAGAATACAATGCTCTACTCATCGGCCTTCAGTTAGCTAAACAACTGGACGTCAAAAATCTTGAAGTTTATGGTGACTCCAAGCTGGTTGTTAACCAGGTAGAGGAACCTATGAAGTTCGCCATCAAGATCTAGTGCCTTACTATGAAGCGGCAATCAGCATGGCTATATATTTAAAGCCTTCTTCATCGAATATGTCCGTCGAGCTTGCAACACTGAAGCAGATGCTTTGGCCAATCTTGCCAGCAGTCTTAGCCATCCCTATCAAAAGACAGCAGGTGGTGGTGGTTGTCTTAATCGAGAATTGTTCTGTATCGAAAAACCAATCATAATATTGAGTTCAATAATCTTACTGAAGTCAATGTTATCATTGAAGATTGGAGAACTCCTTTATCGACTTCGTAGTCATGACACTTCCTGAGATCCCAAGGAAGCTATGAGTATTCGTCGGCGGTCTCTCGATTCTACTACAATCAAACCACCAAAACTCTTTACCAGCGGACTTATGATGGCCTACTTTTGCGCTGTCTTGCTGGTGATGAAGCGAAGCAAGTATTGCGTGAAGCTCACGATGGTGTTTGCGGAGCACATCAACCCGGCCCTAAGCTACAGGATCGTATCCGACGCATGGGTTACTACTGGCCCTCTATGGTATCTGATGCCATCGAATATGCAAAAAAATGTCGAGCTTGTCAAATCCACGTAGATTTCATTCATCAACCATCAGAATTCCTTCATCCGACTGCTGCTTCCTGGCCTTTTGAAGCTTGGGGCATGGACATTATAGGTCCCATCAATCCTCCTTCTTCTAGAGGACATCGGTTCATACTAGCTATAACCGATTACTTCTCCAAGTGGGCCGAAGCTATACCCTTGGCTGAAGTCAAAACCAGCAGCGTCATCAACTTCGTCAAACATCATGTCATCTATAGATTTGGTGTACCTTGAAGGATCATTCATGACAACGGACCTCAGTTCATCAGTCAAAAGTTTACAAGGTTCTGTGATGATCACCGGATTGACAATGTCGCTTCAACGCTTACAATCCTGCTGCTAATGGCTTGGCTGAAGCTTTCAATAAGACTATCATCAAGCTCCTTAAAAAGTTTGTGTCTACTAACAAACGAAATTGGAGTGAAAAGCTTGGAGAATGTCTTTGGACCTATCGTACTACGGTCCGCAACCCTACAGGCTGTACACCCTTCTCTTTGGTGTACGGCTGTGAAGCAGTTCTACCCCTGGAACTTCAAATTCCGTCCTTAAGGATTGCCATCGCCAATGAGCTCACTACAGAGAACAACGACCTTCTTCGACTCCAAGAATTGGAAGCACTCGACGAGAAACGGCTATTGGCTCAACAGCATATTGAGCTATACCAAGCCCGCATCTCAAAGACTTTCAATCGCAAAGTTAAAGTCAGAGCCTTTCAGAAAGGAGAGCTCATTCTAACCGTCAGACGTCCTATGACTATGACTCATATGAGCAAGGCAAGTTTGATGCGAAGTGGGAAGGTCCATATATCGTGAGTAAAGTCTTCTCAAATGGAGCCTATCAACTTTCTGAGCTAGATGGTCGAGTTGCAATGATGCCCATCAATGGCAAGTTCCTCAAAAAGTATATATATAAATGTAAAAGACATTGCTTGTAATCATCAGACAAGTTCATAAATAAAATTTAATTTTATTTCATCATGAATGATAGTACATAATATTAAGGAAGGTCACTATCATCCTTCTCAAAATTGGGACGAGGACCACTACCGTCCTTCTCAAAAAACATGATCGGCAAAAGAGTTGAGAACATCATTGCTCGAACCTACTAGGAACTTGCAAGTAACCATCCTCATGGCCTCTTCTTCTTCTGTCTTCCCTGGTTCAAGAAGGAAGTCCAAGATGTCCTTTGGCGGCTTGGGTGCAGACGAACCTTCACCTGCCTCTGTCTGCTTTGGCTGGGCCGGCTCGACTGGACGTTCTTCAGTAACCGCTTCAACCTTCGAGGCGATCTCAGCCTTCTTGGATGCATCTCCAGACGACATCTTTATGTTGAAAAGTAAAAGTGATCATTCAGTCTGATTTTCTGTTCTATTTATAGACATAGATTCGTGAGACAATGAAGCATCACGTTTATCTGACGGCTCACCCGTTCATCATATTTATCCGACGGTTCGCCCGTTCATTACATTCATCCGACGGTTTATCCGTTCATTCTATTCATCTGACGGCTCGCCCGTTCATCATATTTATCCGACGGTTCGCCCGTTCATTACGTTCATCCGACGGTTTACCCGTTCATCCAATCATGACGGTTGCCCGTTCATTACATTCATTTGACGGTTCGCCCGTTCATTTTATTATCTGACGGTTCATCCGTTCATTACATTCATTTGACGGTCCATCCGTTCATCCTGACGATTCATTTCGTTCACACATTTTGACAAATCACTCTTTCGTTATATCAGCAACTTGTCATTTTGATTAAGTTGTCTACTGAAATAATGATATTCAATAAATTATATTCTGCCATGTCCACATTACCTCTGAGCAGATATAATGAATATAATTATTTTCTAAAATCAAGAAATATATCATGTCTTGTACCTCTGAATATATTTTCTATCGCTATTATTTATATCTGAATAAGATATGCAATAAATAATAGAGCCACAAAGAAATATTTTTTTATTGATCAAAATTAAAAGACATTACAAAATTACATGTCACAAAAATTGAAGATACAAAAAGTCTTTCTCATTCTGCTGGCGGGGTCATCAAGCTAGTCATCTGCTGCTTTAAAATTGCAGTCGCTCCTCACGAGAGTCCATCACTCGCCTCCTAGCTTCTCCTCCATCCAGACTTATCGTCGAAAGACGGCATGGTTACTAGTCTGCGAGAGATTTCAGCTTGATGAGTTGTGACATACTCATCTCTTTTCTAGGTCAGAGCGTCCAGTTGTTGAACTGCAGCCTGATGTTGTGTGACCTCATCTTCCAGAGCAAGCTGAACAAGTCTTAACTCTTCTTGAAGACGGGCAGATTCTACTTGCAGCTCAACAACTTTCCTCTCCTTCTCCTCAGCAACAGATGCTATTATTTCCACTTGGGAATTATACTCAGCAGACTTAGTAGAGAAAGTGTCCAAGAGAACCTGGAGATCAACTTTCGCAACTGCAATCTCTTGTGACATCCTCTCAAACTCGACCTGTACCAAAGGCTCCATCTCTCCTCGATTCAGATCTTTGTAGATCTTAACCGACTCCTCTAGCTCATCCAGGATATGCTCAAGGTAAGCAGCTTGCGCTTCATCACCTTGATTCCGGATGGCAGCTATCAGATAGGAGGTTGGACCCCTAACAGTTATGAAACCAACCTCTTCTTTATCCATTACCCTTTCTACTAAGGGTCATAGAGAACTGAAGAAAAGATTGGTAAAAGGAACCGATGATGAATCTGTTAGTGGCAACAGCACCAGGAGTAGCAGCTACTCCCATAGGACGTCGAAGCAGCAGCAGGCGCCTATGCAGATGGACGTTCAGCTTCTTGTATGTGGGTGGAGGTCTCTCTAGATAATGGAGCCAGGGTAGAGCTAGTCGCCCCTCCCAGGTGTTCCTCTGCAAAATCAAATAAACACCATCAGCTGGCTGTCATTAACAACTATCAAGAAGGATCAAAAGTAAGAGTGATCTTACCATTGCTAGGTACAAGTTTGTCCTCTGCTGACACGACTTCCAACCTAGCAGAAGTAGCCTCAGACATTACTGCCTGGCTACTACCTGCCTCAGAGCCACCCGAAAAATGTCGGCTACCACTAGCTATCACCGTTATTGGCACTATATCAGTGCATGTGGGAGGAACTGGGGAAGATTCAAGTTCTGCATGGATAAAAATATAGATGTCAGCTATTTCATCTATGAAAAGAAGGTTGATAATGTCATGTAATACCTTTGGGATCAACAGTAGTAGTTTTCTCAGGTGCTACTTCTTCACCTGCATTCTTTTCTGGAGACACATGCACCTCAACAGGATTCAATGTGTCATCAACAGCTTCCGAGGATACATGGACATTAGCTTCCTCTTCTGGATTTAAAGTATCATCAACAGCTTCTGTTGATGTATCTTCATTACTCACACTGTCTTCTGGTGCTTCTTCGCTGTCAGTTGCGGCGGCTGGATCAACATCATCCTGGAGGCCAAAGTCGTAGTCGTTCAGAGCATCGATCATTAATCGATCCTCTTCATCACGAAGTGTTCTCGGTGTAGCCGGAAGCTGGGTAGTCTCCACTGCAAGTGTAGGAGACCGCACCACTTCATCTTCTTTCTCCACGGCTTTCTCCATGGTCTCTACAGCCTCATCCCTCCTCTCTGGGCTGAAAGCTTCAGGTTCAGGGGCGGGTGTAGGAGATGACATTGTAACTCCGGCAATAGCACTAGCCACGACCGATGACATAGGTCGAGGAGTGACTACCTTCTTTCTTCTGAAGACCGTTTTCTTTCTGTGTAGAGGTCTCTCTGGACTCTCTACATCTATAATATTTACCGGTCTTTGGATAGAGGTCGGGGTTGCCGCCTCTTCTTTTGGAGTTGATTCGGCCTGCTGCCGAGATTGTGATCGGGTCGTGACCCTTTCTGATGATTCTAAGATAAGCTTCTTCTTCGCAACCAGAGAAGAAGGTTCATCTATCCTCCTCTTCCTCTCCTTGGCTGGAGATTTGACAACTTTCAAAGAGATCCGCAATGGTTCGTTGACTTCTTCCGGGAAGTTGGCTTCCCTTGAAGCTTCCAACGGTGCATCGGCCGGTTCACACTCTTCCTCGTTGTCAGGAGCCAACACAACAGTTGCTCCTTTCTTCAATCTGGTCGCTGTTGCAAAGTTGTCGGCGAGACTAAAGTTCTCGGCAAAGGTATTCGCCGATGTGTAGAAGATTGAATATGTGTACAGCATCCGCGGGCCATGGTCGCTCTTCGTCGGCATCGAGAACATTGTTCTTGTGTCTCGAGCATTATAATAAGCCCAAGCCCGGGCACCATCGATCAAATAACCTTTTTCTTGCAGGCACGTTATGGCGTTACCCACGTGGAATTGGTCATAGCCGAATTGACGGGCAAAGCGGCTGGGCAGATATGGTTCCAAATAACATTCATCTTCAAATCTATAGACCAGGTGTGACGGCCTGATTGTCCTCATCCAATCAAAGACTGCGCGACCCAAAGGCTTGCCTCCCAAGATCAACCAGATTTGTAGACATATGTTCATAGCCAGTTGGAGGGGGAACGTAGTAGAAATTCTACCCCTTCCCGAGATTCAGAGCACGTCTGCAATCTCTTAGACTGGTGTATATCCATTTACTCTTGGAGAATCTTCGCAAGAAGCTTCCGCCTACTGCTTCCATATCGGGGTTCATCAATGAAGGATAGTACAAAAGCAACCATCCGAACAAATAAGTGTAGGGAAGCTCCAGCCGCGGAAAGCTACCTTTCTCGCCTTTCCCCTTGAGCATTGAATCAACAAAAAGGCGGAGACCAGCGTTCACTCTGCAGGTCATCGCCGACAGCAGATCCATCCGGTAGCCAAAGACTAAACGGACGGCAGCAAAGAGCACGCCGCGATGGAAGCGATCGACGGCGCTCGCTCCAGGGACGACGAATCGTCGGAGCCAGTAGGTGAGAAAACCCGTCAGCTGGGCTTCCTTTGACATGGGCCTATAGCCCATCCTCATGAAACTTTCAATATTATCTCCTGTCTTGAAAGGAGGGTATTGGAGATCATCATCAATCATAATATCCATCTCCTTATTTTCCTCCATCAACCCAATCACCTCACTGCTGCTGAGTGGTTTGAAGAAGTTGGGTTTACAATTGTCATGTTCCTTTGTTTTCTTCTCTATAATGTGGTTAAGGAACAGATATGGTAACCACTTCGTCGAGTAACAGGTGCCTGACGAACCGCTCTTGTAATATAAGGAACAGATTTTGTAGTGGCACAAGAGCTCCTCGAAGACGGCCACCATATCAGCGTTCTCCTGATGAAGTTTGTCCAACTCGTCATTGGTGGGAACAAATTCCTCATAAGGGATATTCCCCATTGGAAGACTCGAGATGTACTTCATCTCGTGAAGAGCCAATCTAATCTCTCCACAGGGTGTCATGAAAGTCCCTGTCCTAAAGTTGTACCTCTCCGCCAATGCGAGAAACAGATGAGGGTTGGGGTGGAATCCGTATACGGTAGAGTATACCGCCTGGTACAGCTCAATCTCCTTGAGCTTCTCTTCGAACTGAGCCAATATCCAATTGGCTATGCAGTTCCATCTTTTGTTATCTGGGTTCACCAGACCTGTCAATCGGATGTCCTGATCCGGATATCTTCCCTCAACCTTCGCAAATTCATTCGCAAAGATCGGTGTTCTAACTGGCAGCAAGGAGGAGTTCTCCGGTGGAATGCAGCCGGGCTTCAATCCTCTGAGCAAGGAGCTGTGACGCTCAGAGGAGCTTGTTATTCGGCCCCTTCTTCACACAAATGTTCCCCGTTCTGGCTTGCTGGAGAGGAGTTATATCCCAGTCCATCCACCTGGGATAACTCGCATGAGCATAGCGAGATAGGGGAAGGCACCTGAAAATTTCGGTAACAATATCCTTTTCTCGCCTCTCTGAAAGAGTCTTTGTTCAACTCGAGGCCTTGGCTGAGAACTCTTATCAAGAGCCTTACCAAATAGAAACAGAGGCTTCTTATGAGTAATGGCGTCAGCAGTTTGCAAAGGCTGTCCGTTCATCAGACTTAGCAATGTCTCATTGTCCTGTGCTGTTAGAATGGCCTGTCGAGAAGATGGCAGGGCATACTGAGGAAATGTTACATGGGACAGATCCTCCTTAAATTCTGGCTCAGCCAAAGTCCCTATAAAGACTTCATAATTCGGGTCTTCCCTGAGATTAACTGCATCAAACAAAGAGACAAAATTCAGTACATGATTAGCAAATTGCGCAAGCATCAGATTGCGCTATGTGCATGGCATCAGATTGTGCTAATACAGTCTACATGCGCAAAATATCCAGTTGTGCCAATACATCTACTTGCGCAAGTCATCAGATTGCGCTGAGCAACTTGCGCAAAGCATCAGTTTGCGCTGGACAGACTTGCGCAAATCGGTAGATTGCGCTGAACATTTGCCAGCGCTTTCCACTGATTGCGCAAGAAAATAGTTTTTATAAAAATGAAAACTATTGTGAGTGTGCAACCAAAACCCTAAACAGGGCGGCGCAATACAACCGAATCTCTAAAAAGAAAAAGGTTTGAAGGTTCGACAATGTCAAAGAACCCTAAAAAGGGTTTTTGATCGAGTCCATCGACTACCTTGCAGCGCAGGGTGACCGACTTCGTAACGAGAAATCCGGGGTGCGGCCCGAGTCGAAGACTCAGCGGGGGCTTTGCCCTTCTCGGCGGCTGAACATTTGCGGGCAATTGATGTCGACGAAGGAGAAGGAGAAGAGTCGAAGATGGCACAGGAGCTTTTTCTCTCTCGAACAAATGGAAATAAGTAAAGAATGACAGAAAGAAGAATGAGAACTATTTATAGTTTTTCAAAAATAACAGTCAACTCAGATTGTACCGAAAAATTAGGAGCTGATTCCTCCAAACGCGCAGTCAAGGCATCACTTGCGCAACTTGATTTTAAAGTCGAAATTCAAAGTATTTCGAAACTTTGAATATTTTCAAATTTTGAAAACTTTGAAGGGGGTCTTGTAGGTCCTAAAAATCAAGTTGCACCCATCAAAAAAAGCAAAAAAAATCAAGTTGTGCATCCTTCAAGTGAATTGCGCAGGAAACAGATTGCGCAACAATTCAAGTGCGCAAGCTGAACTGCGCACACATCCAAGTGCGCTAGCTGACGTGGCAACGTCATCATTATCTGACAGAAAATCAGATCTTCTGACAGCTGACAGTCCGAAGAACGAAAAAACTGTTCGTTTCTCGTGCAGCACAGCGCTCGCGGATAGCTGTACATGCAGCGCAAGCTACCAGCCCAATCGAAGTGCAATCTGCCAAATTTCCTGCAGCGCAATTCAATCTCAGCGCAGTCTGAAGCCAGCGCAGTTCATGTGGCGCACTCCATCAAGACAACTGACAATTTATTGGTGGCCTACATGCCATCAATTGCTCACCACGTGGCAACCGTCTGTACACGACCAAGCGCATTTCAATCAAACAATGCCACGCGTCTCATACAGTTAGTCCACGATCGAGTAACTGTCAGCGCAGTTCGCTGCTTGCGCAGTCCAATGTCTGCGCAATCCATCCTGCGCAATCCAGAATAACTAAAAATTAGTTATTTCCAGAACTCTATAAATAGAGTTTCAATTCCTTCATTATCAAGCCCAGATCAGATCAGAGATCATTCAAGTCATCACCAGAGATCAGGAGTTCTTGCCAAAGTGCTGCTGCATTCTTCAGAGGCTACCGTCTTCAAAGTTCACAATCGTCCAAGGGATAAAGCGATCGTCTTCAGATCGGATTCCTATAGGTGTACTTTCCCAGAATTCTATTGTAATCTTCTTATAAAGTTTGTGAAATAAAGAAACACTTTGTTTTTGCAAACAATAGCGATCTCTTATTGATGAATTTCCAGGTTAGCCTCAGGCTCGTAGTGCCTTAAAGAGTAATTAACGAGCGCATGCCAACAGCTCCTTCAATTTTAGGACGATACAAACTATGCCAAAGCTATAATGCAAACGCCTCCACGCTACAAAAAATGAGCACATAGCTTGTCCACCTTTCGAATTATAGCCGACGGTAGCATAGTAGTAGCACACATTCGTCCATCGCAAACACTTCGGTAGCTCGATCATGTGTTCACGACATTCTTCTCGCCTAGTTACGCAACCAATAGTACCAGCCTCTGCTACGGCCACCTCCATAGTGATTTCATGTATTTGTGTACTTCACCTTTGATGTACTTATATTTGGACTTTGTTGTTGTTCTTTTTCTTTTTTAGATGCTCTGCGTTACGCACGAGACTTTATGCATGCATTTTGGGCCCATTGATCTCAACTTTCCATTTTAAATGGAAATAATAATACGTTTCCGTGGCTCGGTCCACTAATCTTCCGCCATCCATCCATGGTCTTATGTCTCTCTCCGGTAACCATAAGAGTCACTCGAGTTCGGTGAACTTCGTTGTTATTCGTCAAAGACTTTTAGTGATAATGTACATATTTAGACCGAGTTTTTGTTGGTCAAAGACTTTAATGATATTGTACATATTTGGACTACGTTGTTGTACTTATTATTGTATTGTGGTGTTTGTCATATTTGGAATCCATTTGTTTTCTATATTTCTTTTTGATATGGTTGTGCTTACTTTTTGCATATTGTGTGACCATAATTGTTGTATATGTTACAGAAAATAGCAGGTTTCATAAAAGATTGGGAAAAAAATGATTGATTTAGCGATGACATAAAAGACGAAATAACCATATCATAATCTGCCACTAAGGGATAAATTTTATTCATCATATACAGAATTTATCCATGAAGACGGAATTGACCAAATAGCGACATCCTATTCCGTCGCTATTGGGATAAATTTGTGTAGCTAATACACAAATTATCCTTTTAGCGACTACAACACATGTTGCTAGCTTCATTGGTGATGTCGCTACTTCCCATCGCCAACTCAACGATGAAACATTTTTGTTGGCATTTACGTCTGTCAAACTAGCGACAAAAAGATTTTGACGCTACTCTGTCGCTAATTTTATGTACATATCCGTCGTTAGATTGTCGCTATTTTGATATATTTTTGTTGTTACGAATATGCTTCGTTTAGGAGTGAGAGAACCTATATAATCCCTCCAACCTTATATTCCTAGCTCGGACCACCTTACGGAGACGTTCCAGCTATGAGCCAACTTAGGGAGAGTCGAAGTTGATTATGATTACATTTATTATGCACGGTCAACACAATCTACAATTAGAGTGTCCAATCCATTCCGACTCGCAACCTTGGACTATGATATACGATATTGGACTTAACCCATATAACTTAAAAGAAAAAAAATCTTTATTAACTCCTAGACCATATATATATATATATATATATATATATATATATAGAGAGAGAGAGAGGAAGGATCAAGATCCCCACACTTTTGTATCCCCATGCATCCCCCCTATTTGCACCGTTGGATGGTGCTTTAAGTCATCTAATCTTAACCGTTGATTTATCAATGGTTAAGATTAGATGACTTAAAGCACATCCAACGGATGTGAACATGGGGATGCATGGGGATGCAAAAATTGTGGGGATGTCTATCCTTCCTCATATATATATATATATATATATATATATATATATATATATATATATATATATATATATATATATATATATATATATATATATATATATGGAAGCGGATCAAAAGCCCCCCTTAGAAAACCCCCTCGCTCTAATCCGTAATTTAATATTAATATTAATGTTAATATTAATGTTAATGTTAATATTAATGTTAATATTAACATTAAATACTAAAATTAACATTAAACTTAACATTAAAATTAATATTAACATTAACATTAACATTAACATTAACATTAACATTAATATTAACATTAACATTAATATATTAAAAAATATTAAAAAAATTAATATTAACATTAACATTAATATTAACATTAATATTACGAATTAGAGTGAGGGGGGTTTTTAGGGGGTTTTCTAAGGAGGGCTTTTGATCCGCTCCCTCTATATATATATATATATATATATATATATATATATATATATATATATATATATATATATATATAGTAAGGATCCACATCCCCAATTTTTTACATCCCTATGTTATCAAACGTTGGATCTTGTTTAAGTCATTTAATTTTAACCATTGATTTGAATTGTTTAAATCAACGGTTAAGATTAGATAACTTAAACAAGATTTAATGGTTGATAATATGGGGATGAAAAAAAAAAAGGAAATGCGAACCTCATATATATATATATATATATATATATATATATATATATATATATATATATATATATATATATATATATATATATATATATATATATATATATATATATATATATATATATATATGAAGAGGGATCAGTATCCCCTCACTTTTACATTCCCCAAGTATCCCCGTGATAACACCCGTTGGATATTGTTTAAGTCATCTGTAGCTTCCCTTTCCGAAATTTTTTGAATTATTTTTCCTAGTATTTATTTGATTTAAATGGAGATTTTTAGGATTTTGTAAATGATTATTTAGTTAATTATTACGGTAGATGATTTTCGCCATGGTTGAGATTTGGAGTACAAGGTGACTAGGAATCATGGCACGGATAGTGCAGTAGCGTGCTTTGACTAGTGTTTAGCCATGGTAGGGAAATGCGAAGCTATAGGAGTGTCCTAACTAGAAAAACCAGGCCAAGTTGCGGCATGACCACTGTAAATAATTTAATTGATTATTATGGAGGTTATCAATTATTAGGGAACCCGGTTGCATCAAACCAGCCTGGACTGGACCGAACCAAGTCCAAGCCCATGTAGGCATGTAGTGGGACCAAATACGACCTTGTAGACATGTTTGGTAAATGCAAACCTCTTTGTATATATTTTTAAGAAATTGGCAATTATTTCCTAAATAATTGTTATATGTACATTATAGGTATTATTATTATTAAATAATGTTTTACAAATTTTGTATGATCTTCTGAAGCTAGGTGAGTAGTATGCATGTTACATCCATCTAGTGACTATCAGTCTATTATTAGTTATTATTAGGATTACTATTTATTGTTATTGGTCATTGTATTATTTTAGTGTTAAATGAATTTATCTCTCTCTCTCTCTCTCTATATATATATATATATATATATATATATATATATATATATATATATATATATATATATATAGTATTGAGAGTTTATTTCTATTAAGAATATTTATTTAGATTTTGGAGATTTGTTATATAAGTAAATATATATATTCTTAATAGAAATAAACTCTCAATACTATATATATATATATATATATATATATATATATATATATATATATATATATATATATATATATATATATATATATATATATATATATATATATATATATATATATATATATATATATATATATATATATGTGGGTGTATGGATATATATATATATAAATTATGTGTATATGTATATATATATATATATATATATATATATATATATTATATATATATATATATATATATATATATATATATATATATTATATACAGGTGTATATGTATATATATGTAAATACAGGTGTATATGTGTTTGTATATACATATAAATGTGTGTGTGTATACATATAAATATATATATTAACTTACATGTAGTAATACAGAAATAAATAAAACAACTAAAAGCAGCCGACCTAAATCAACCCATAGCAACCAGCCCACAGCAGCAAATCTCGAGCCCAACCAAACAGACCCGGCCCACGAGCCCACCCGCTGGAATAATCCCAACCCGAGCTGAGTTTTCCCTCGACTGTTCTCTGTTCAGCCGCGTATATATCAGTATATAATCGAGATGTTCTCGAGAGGAAGAACCCTAAAAACTCTTCAACCCAACGACCACTCGACCCCCGACCGTGAGGGCAACCCTAGGCGCGCCGCCCGCCGTCGCCACAAGCCGCCGCCCGCCGGAAAAGCCGCGCGCACGCGCTGTTGCAAACAGCAACCCCAACAGCAGTTACAGCCGCGGGGAGGCATCTTCGTGACGACGTTTCGTCGTGCACAGCTCCTTCTTTTGACGAGCCGTTGCTTCAGGTAAAAACCCGACACAACCCCCTTCAAACGCACTTATTTAGTTTGTAGTTAATCGTCGAGAATTGCTCGGCATTTGGACTCGAAGTCGACAGAAATCTGTTGAAAACAGAGTACTAGAGCCAACGCCCGATTTGGAAGGCAGATTGCCACCAATCCGAAGAGAATTCCCAAAATCCATTTAAACAGTTTTAGAGGCAACCTAAACAGCATGAAAACCATGTTATTACTTTTAATTCTAGTTTATTATACGATGAGATAAATCAATGCAAACATGAGGGAAAAAACTGCGAAACTGTTTTCAAAAACTCGAAAAAACGCTCTGATACCACGTGCGTCCCGCCAAACCGGGCGACTTGGTCACGAACTGAAAGTATCGAAAGGTGCGTCACGGCTTCGTGGTCGTGTGGGCTTTGACGGAATTCAAATTGGTCGCGTGTGCGCGACGAATTTGATGCGTATCCGTCGAAATTCACCGTATCGGCCTCTGTGCAAATTTCTCAATTACTTTGTGCACGCTCGTCAGATCGAGACGAAACTTGCGCCAATAGGACTGTATTATTTTTTTGGTCCTGTATGCCAAGTTTGGTCCGATTCTGAGACAGTTGAATCGGAACAAACCGTTTTGCGGGCCATACGGTTCGATTCAACGGACGATTTTGTGCACGGTCCATCGGAATCCAAAATTGGACATACCATTGGGTTCGTATCATCAAACTGGATCCGTAGACATGTAGTTTGATGACTTTAGAGACCCTTGACTCTGGCACGCTTTTCGGTGCAAAATGGGTCCAACGGCGGACATCGTTTTGGTCCAAAATTACCGTTTTGCCCCTGTGTCCAGAATTGGACTTAAGGATAGGCAATCCTAGCAAATTTGACTATTCTAAGACTGTTGCCATTGTCTGTTTCAGCTTTCGGAGGCAGTTATGATGATTTGGACTTTATGGCTTAGCAGTGGACTAGATTGTTATTGGATCTGCGTGCAACCTCCAGGCAAGATACCTTGCCTCCCTCTACAGTTTATTTACATGCATATTTATATTATTATATAGTTTTACTAGTTGATTATTTATATGTGATTTGTATATCATGCCTGCTAGTATATATATAGCCTTGTTTATAATTAACTTTGTAGTTCATATTGGATTGGTTTTCTCGTGTATCGTGATTGGGTCGTGTCGTGTCATCACTTGTACTTGGACTGAGTCGCATCGTGTCATAGGATTGAATAAGTCATATCGGAACTGCTTTACCTCCTTGTCTTGAAATCTTGAAGCTAACCTGCGAGTCCACATTAGGGGCGAGGGTTAGTAGTTAAGCTAACCTGCGAGTCCACATTAGGGGCGAGGGTTAGTAGTTATCTGTCCACACCTGCGAGTCCACATTAGGGACGAGGGTGATGCTAGCCTGCGAGTCCACACCAGGGACGAGGGTTAGTAGTATATGGTTCACACCTGCGAGTCCACACTAGGGACGAGGGTGATGCTAGCCTGCGAGTCCACATTAGGGGCGAGGGCTAGTAGTTGTTCAAATCTGCGAGTCCACACTAGGGACGAGGGTTTGAGTATTCGATTGGTTATCCATTGACATCGTGATATCGTGTTCTCTCGTTCTTCTCCAGAATTTCGTTTAGGCGTAGTAGTTCTTCCAGTCGTGTATAGTCGTATTTTCGTGCTGATTGGTCTTTTCCCGTTTATGTTCTGTATTTTCTTTATTGCATGATAAACTGCTAGATAGGCATGTTTTTATGTATCTTACTATGTCCCCTGAGGACCTGATGATCTCTTCAGGTTAGTTATTGCGTGGAGTTAGTTGGCAGCTCTGGATGGCGGATGATTATGACACTTGTGGGGTCCAGATGTGATGATATTGCTTGCGGAATTCAGGTATTGATACCATGTTTATTACCCAGTTCATCCAGCTTGTGTTTCCCTTTCATCATTATGATATACCATATTTATTGATTCAGTTTATAGACTCATGTTATTTCTTGGAGTCTAATTGGACATGCATGCTAGTGGGCTGCAGACCACGACCCATACTTGTTCATTCTTGTTTATTATTCTTATTGTGGATTGAGATATAGTTTTGCCTTGCCTTGATTAGGCCCATTGCCATGGCAGTAACAGTGTTTACGTATTCGAGTTGGGCTGGAGTCCGCTTGATGCGTAGCTGGCTTGCTCACGCTCTCGCGTCCAAAAAGCGGGTGCGGGTCGTAACATCATCTAATCATAACCGTTGAAAAATCAATGGTTAAATTAGATGACTTAAACAAAATTCAATGGATGTGAAAGAGGGAATGCATACGGGATGCAAAAGTGAGGGAATGCAGATCCCTCCTCTCTCTCTCTCTCTCTCTACACACATAGAGGCTAAAATTTGTAGTCAATTTCTTTTTTTAAATTCTTGAGCGCTCAACTTGATGCAACATACAAGAATTGAGATTCCTTACAATGTCGTCTTTCTATGACGTACATTAATCGTTGTTGAAAATTTTAAACTTTACTTTGTGACTTCAAAATAGCAACACGTGTTAGATTGCGATCATAAATTGTATCATACTCCTATCTAATCAGGGCCATCCCAGAGGTAAGCCTGACAAGACTTCAGACTTGGACAACTCCCCTCTATTTAGTGCAACCCAGCGTGACCTGCAAGTGTTGGAATTGCAGGTGGTCCAATGATAGCCCACAACAAGGGTCAAAGTGGCAACCAAAATAAACTTTGACTCAAGCAATCCAATCCATTGGGCCGGCCCATTATCTAAAATGAACACGTGGAGTTCAAGCCCAACCAATTTTCCGGTCCGTCCGTCCAACCAGTTTCTAAACCCGGTTCATTCTCCGGTTCGTCAACCGGTTTCTAAATTAGGGCACAAGAAAACCCCAACCAGTCTCTCAATTCTCCGACGAGCTCCCAAATTCCGATCTCCTCCCCACACCGGAAACCCCAATTTCCGCCAAAATTTCCAAACCCTAACCCCCATATTCTTGGATTCCGGCGTCCCCATGAGAAGCGCTCCCCGGAAGGACCTCTCCGTCTACGAATTCGACGAGCACGACCGCAGCGTCGAGGCGGCGTCGTCGAAGTACGTGAAGAAGATGCCGATCTCGAAGCCGAAGGAGGAGGGGCGGCTCACCAAGTTCCACTTCCTCCAGGCCTGTAAGTCCTTCTGGTTCCGTAAAAACCCTAGTTTGATCGCCGATCGATTGGTAGGATTGGGGCTACTGCAGCGTGAAAGTAGGAGGAAGAAACACATTTTGGTGGAAGATCTGTAATTTTCCCATGAAATTGCCACGAAACCCTAGGTTGATCACGGGCTGAATCGAATTGAATCCAGCTGTGGTTAATAGCTTTAAAAGCGGATTTGGATCCCCCGATCCCCACCCTAATGCCAATGCAAACGGAGGGGATCGCGCCGGATGCTGATCCAAATCCGGAGAAAGCAACAAAACTTGGAGAAGATTAACGTTTGGGAATTTCTAAAGGCACTCCACATTTTACTCAAGGACAACCAGTCCTAGATCCTAACATAAGTTGGCAGTCATAAAGAATTTGAATATTAAGATAGACTGTGAACGAAGTTGGCAGTCCTCCTTAATGTTAGGACTGCCAACTATGGGCTGCCCTGGAGTAAAATATGGAGTGCCTTTAGAAATTACCTTACGTTTATTATTACTTTTGAATGGCTCGCTAAGTACCACTTCCTCGAAGCTTGTAAGTCGTTCTGATCCTGGAAACCCTAGTTTGACCGGTGATTGATTAATAGGAATTGGGGAAATTGCTCTGTAAAAGTTGGAGAAAGCAGCACGCACATTTTGGGGGAGGATTTGTAGTTTTTTCCCATAAGTTTCTATATCAATCGATTGAGGAGCAGCTCAGGAAGTACCATTTCCTCCAAACTTGTTATTGTTTTTTGCTTTCGAAACACTAGGTTGATCACTGATTGAATTGAATCCTACTTTGGTGGTTAGTAAATTTGAGGTTGCTGCCATGTATAAGTAGGAGAAAGCAGTTTTGGATCCGCTAATTGCCCTACAATGCCAATGCAAACAAAGGGGACAACAAAGTATATCATGTGCTCTCCTCTATTTGCATTGGCATTAGAGACATTACGAGATATTGGTATTAGGGGATCCGGATCAGGAGAAAGCAACAAAGTCTGGAGAAGATTTATAATTTTCCCATTAGAATTCCCTAACTTTCGAGTGAAGAGAAGCTCACAAAGCAAGGTTCTAGATGTCGGATATCTGGTCCATATCGGTTTGGGTTTCTAATATCAGACATCGGAGATATATCAGACAATATATTGAAATATCGGTTACCAATAAATATGCTGAAATTCCTTAAATGCAATATATGGCAGAGAATTATGCTGAAATTCCTTTTGCATATTAACAAATCAGAAGATGACATATGCTGAAATTCTTTAACATGAACTTGTTCAATTATGTACAAGATGTTGGCCAGATTGTAGCAAACTTATGCTGAAGTTCAAGAAAAACCAGCACATGCCCATCAATTATGTCATACCAAAATAAGCACAATCGCTTGGTCATTGTTTCTTAGGGAATCAGAGACATTGGTCACACCTTCATTACCAAATGAGGCTCATTGGTCATCACTCACCAGATGATGGCTCAACTTATTTACATATGAAGTCATGTAGGTAGATGTCCTTGCATATTTCTTTTCTCCACAAATGATTCAAACAGCCGGCCCAAAAATCTGGGATATTGTTGTAGTAATTCCTGAAAGTAGTGTGACTATCCCCTAATCAGAAATACAAAAGTACTAATCGATATCTTGCATCTACCTGACACTTACCAGATTATGCCTTTTGCAGGGGCTTGTACCCTGATACTGGAAACATATTTGATATTTCAAAAGGAAGTTATACGTGCTTAGTACAAATTGCTTAAAACCAAAATTTATGCATCTAGAAAACTTTATGGGAGGCGGACATTCACCTTTCACTGGGACTTATATGCTGCTGCGGATTTGTGGATTCAAGTAATCCTCCATCCATCTGAGGCATGGAGAAGAATTAGCTAAGTTGAGTGGCCAATAAATAAGGAGATTTGTGGGCTTGATGGGTGCTAAAAAGTCCTTTTGTTCCTTAGTGGTGGTACTCTAGGATCAGCCTTGTAGTGTGGGAGGCATGTAGATTACACGCTTGTGGATTGTCTTTTGAGTAAGGGCTTCTATCAATTCTCCTTCATGATTTTCACTCGTGTGCTTTTTGTATACAAAATTTTGGAGAAGAGGTATTCAGGCCCATTTAAACAAGTGTTAGCAACCATTATAGTGGTTTCACCCTTTCCTTTGATAATCGTAGGCATATGCTATAGACCCCTTGCTAGTATTGCCTGTGGGCGTCTTCCAGGAGTTCTGTTGTAGTATTTAAGCGATTGTTCTGGCTAACGAGAGACAATCAGATGACTTCTGCTGTAAAACATGATGGAATAATCATATAATTATACTTTTTTTGCTTTTTAAAACCACAGCTCATAATTTTTCTAATTTACATGGCTTTTGATGAAGATTCTTTATCAGGAAGATCATTAAGCACTAGATGGCCATACCCTTACATGGTTGATGCTTGATAGAGTGTGACACATGTTGTGCCTTCCATAAGTAATAATGCTTCAGAAAGCCAGTTGGTAAATCTCAGAAAGCTTCTATGCTTGTGTTA
Organism: Iris pallida; assembly: GCA_029216955.1. NCBI lineage: Eukaryota > Viridiplantae > Streptophyta > Magnoliopsida > Asparagales > Iridaceae > Iris > Iris pallida. The sequence continues at coordinate 1,848,227 of JANAVB010003598.1, forward strand.
TTTTTGGTGATAAATGGTGGTTATCTTTCATTGGAATAACCACAAACTTATATATCTTCTCCATTTTGTAAATTCTTCATTTCTCCCATTCTATTTTTATTCTGACTTGCAATATGTTTGTCCTTTTTATCGTGTCCTTTATCATATTATGCTTAGTAATCTTATATTTGTTATTATCATTGCTGCAGTTACTTTAGGCCATAAGCAAGTAGAAGTGACTGGCATACCATGCATAGATTTGAGTGAGAATAGCAATTCTCGGGGATCATTTGCTATAGCTTCACCAGGTAGGAATTCTTCTGAGGAAAAATCTGAGTTGGATGAAATTATGGCATCTGCAGCAAGTTATGATGAGAGAAACAACTTATATCTTGGTGAATTTGATCATGCAACACCTGTGAGAGTGGATCCCCTTGTGACAGCAGCTTCTGGTCTTTTAGTACCCCGAGTTGGCAATGAACATTTTTCAAAGCTTCAGCGTGACGTATACTTTTCTTTTTATGACTTGATATGAATCCTAAAATCTTTTTATCTTTCTTGTTTGTCTGACCTTGGAACTCTGTCAGGGATCACCAGCTGATGTGATTTCAGATGATGAAGAAAGCTCTAGTTCAGTAAACCCATCTCCATCAACTAGTGCCTCCGATCTTCAGGAGGATGAAGGTTAATTTCACTTGAAGTTCTGTTGTTTATTGCTTCACACGTTGTTCAATATATTTTTCTTGTTTATCCAGATTACCAGGAACATCCAGATTCAGATAATTGTTGTACCACATATCGAGAAAAGGTAGTCATTTTTCATGAAAGTTGTCATGGGACAATATACAGTACTGCATCAAAGAAGCATTACACTCGTATGATTTCTTATTACTTCATAAATGTATTTTGATTTCTGCACTATATTGCAAGCATCATCTATTTTCCTTTTGTAGGTCACCAACACAATTAGTCTAATTCAGGATATATAAATTTTATAAAGTTAATGGTGTGTCATTCCTTTCACTTTGTCTTAATTGTCATAGAGATGAATGCACCTCTCTACAAATTATATTATCTTACCTCTTCGTCTAGAATTTTTATAGTCTAGGAGAACTTGGAGGGTGCTCCTTTGTTGCACGAGCTTAAGCTGCACTACCAAAAGGTAGATCTACCTTACCTAACTGCCAACTGGCAGGTTTATGGCATGTTCCTCCCATGGTCATAGCCACCTTGGTTAGAAACTTGGCGTCAACATAGAGGGTCGACGTCAATTTGACAACTAGTTGCAAAGTCATTTCTTTTATGGAGCTTTTTTCATGTTCCATACCTGACCCCATTCTAATGGGATAATGCTTGGATGATGATGATCTTGATGTACATTACTGAAAAGGTAATAGTACTGAGATTCAACGCATGGGAAGAATCTGAAAAGTGTGGGCATGTTCACAAAAGGAATGATAAGTTTAATTAGTATCGAGTATTAGTAAATATTTATGTTAGTAGTACGACAACAACAAAGCCTTTACCCCAAATTTTATGCTAGTAGTAGAATCACTAAAAAGATTCCTACATAATGAGGAGATCAGTACTGATTCCCAATTTAATGATTTATACGTATGGAAAGCATAATGGATAATCTGTCGCAATAAAAATAATGGATCAATACCGACTAGATAATAATTCGATGCGATTATGAGGCATGTAATTGCAGTAACAGAAACAGTGTCTATTTCAACGATCTTCAAAGGGGTAATCTCTTAAAAGGGGGTAAGAATAAGATTACTGACAACTTAGGTGTTTATTTGTGTGAGAGGAAGAAACATAACACATGTTTCATAAATACAAGAGAATGTGAAGAGCGGAGGTCACTGTCTGCAGGTAACTACTTGCTGCATAAGAAATTATATATTAGATAACAATGCAATATATAAAATATAAAACTGGAAAATATGGAATGCCTGCCAAACCAATCACATAGTATGTTGGAGTGTCAATGTGTGTGTAGAGATTTTTCTATGTGGAATAAGCTTGGAATTCTTCTCGTAGAGAAAGTAGGGTTCATAAATATTTATTAGTTTATCAAGTGGGTTGGCTAGAAATTAAGGAAAATTGAAAATATTGGAGTTAGATTTTGGTATAAATGTGAAAAGGGAGGAAGAAAGAGGATATTGATACTTGTGGATAAATCATTAAAAGATAACATTGTAGATGTAAAACGAACATGAGATATGATAATACTAGTTAAGTTAATATTATTAAAAATTACTAGTATATATGCACCGCAAGTCCGCAAGGCAAGTAGGATTGCATGAAAAGTACTAAAAATGGAATTTTGGAACATATGAATAGTTTGATTCACAAAGTGTCTAAAGAAGAAAATTTTATATTGGAGGAGACTTAAACGGTCATATAGGAAGGATAATAATGATTTTGATAATGTGCACAAGGGTTATCGATATGGAATTAGGAATAAACATGGTGACAAGATTCTTGATTTGCAATGTCAAATGACTTATATTTACATATACATGTTTTGGGGGGGGGGGGGGGGGGGGGGGGGGGTAACCACTCAACATAGGTTGATGTTACTAGATATTAGTATTAGGAAAGGAAAGAGAAAGACTAAGATAGACAAGAGATATAGAATTAGACAATAGAACTTGAAAGGTGATTACTTAGTACTTTCTTAGGATAAAATAATAATGGAGGAAGATGGAATGTGTTACAGTATAATATGTCAAAATGTATCAAGAAAGTAGCAAAGGAGACTATTTATTTTTAAATTAAATGCTAGGTCTTCAAAAAAAATAGTTGGTGGTGAAACGAGGAAGTGCAAAAGGTGATTAAAACAACAAAAGTTGCCTATTAAAATTGGTAGAAGTGTTTAAATGATGAACAATGATGAACGTTTTGAGAGAGAAGATATCTAAGAAGGAAGCTAAGAAATAAGTTAGTGAAGCTAAATATGAGACATGATTATTTGTATAGGAGGTTAGAAACTTAGGAGAAGATAGCCTTGCTAAGAGTAGAGACTAGGTAGTATTCAATTTATAAACGGTGAAAACCACAAGGTATTAATAAGAGAATGATATTAAAGAGTAGTTATTTTCACAAGTTGTTTAACGGGAGTGATCTAGAAAGGCTTAATTTAGAAACAAAGTAAGTTTGACAAAGGTTATAATGATGTTGTCCTAAAATGAGAGATTTTGAAGTTTAAGCTAGCTTTAAAGAAAAATAACAAATGCAAAGAAGTAGAACCTATAGTGATATTCCTATTGAGGTTTGAAAATGATATAAAGGACAACCCTTAACAGAGCTGAATGGAAGAAAATGATTCAAACAACATACGACAAAAATTTGGTAGTATGAAAAAGCATAAATAAGTAGAAAAGTTGATAGACACAAGATATATGAAAAACAAATCTCTTTATTGATAAGTTGCAGTGGAATTATAACGACTCTAGGCCAAAAGAACGACTGATTACATATAATGAATCTCAATACAATGAACGATGCCGCATGGCTTACAACTCAGAAACTAATACAATCAACACCGTTCTATACATTATGTCATATGTAAACAAAAGATAGCATATCCAGCCGAATAACTTCAAGTTGCTAAACGAGATCCAATGTCTCAGTACTTTCAAGCAGCTCCATGTACATGTGGAGTTGGGATGTCAGTATTGTGGAATGCATTGGTTGGTGAGTGGTCTTAACCCAACACATCTAAAACCAACACAGTTGATTACGTGAGTGCATGCAAATATTATGTAGTCTTTCTAATCTTGTATTATGATCAGTTAACAATTCATAAGCATGCATGTGTATATAAGCATAAAAGTGTCACTCAACATAGTAGATCTTATCCAATACTTATCATCATTTTCTGCATACAATGATATCATTTATAATACAAATCTGTCATAAGTGTGTCCCTGCATAAGACATTTGTTAGCTTCATAAAATATATAAACGTTTCAAATGTCCGTTCCTGCATCAAGTTACTAGGTCTGGAAGCAGATAACATTAGCATGCAACCTAACTATGTGAAGGTCACTGGCACCACAAGTCATCTTGGATTATTTTCCTGGTAAGACGACGATCCTTCACGTGTAACCCTTCTAGTCCGGGTAACTAGCCCCACTGAAGGTCCTGTTAGTACCTCGTGCGTGAAGCACGTTCCACATAATTTTCCTCCAAGCCAAATTGGTTCTGGTGTTCCGACAACCGTTCGAGAAAATTCAAACCTTGTCCATAACTATGCTATATACGTGGATAGTTTAACTATAAAACATATGTATGGTACAAAAACTAAAATAAGACAATATAATCTCTACTCAACATTATTTCGATTGGCGACCCACCGGTCCCAAACCATTCCGTGGCACCGAGCCACAACCGACCATTCCGTGACACCAAGCTACATCTAAACCTCTCATGGCACCAAGCCATACAAGTATACTATACCGTGGCACCAAGCCACATCCTTGCCATTCTGATTCTCTATATCAACAATACGATATACAACCATATACATAACAACAACACTATATTCCATGCCTATAACAACAGTGAAATAGTCCATGTGCTAGTCTACAGATAGAAGGTCTACATCTGACTATTCAGTATTTATTGCCGAGAACTTGTGTCATAGAAGAGCAAGAAGCAGTGTGGTCTCATGATCAAGTTCAGAAGCGGAGTATCAAGCCATTGCTCACGACACAGCAGAGGTATATCTGCAGCATCTTCTCAAGAGCTGGAAGAAGAAGCAGGATCTAAAGCAGCAAATATGTGGTGTGATAACCAGTCTGCTATTCAGATTGCTACCAATTCTGTATTTCATGAAAGGACAAAGCACATTGAGATCAACATCCATTTTGTCCGTGATGAGTATCAAAAGAGGATGATAAAGTTTTACCACGTCAGTACCGACGATCAGATAGCTGATATCTTTACGAAGTTCCTTTTAGGTCCTTGGGTTCAGTTTCTTTGTAGCAAGCTGAACATGATTAACATCTATGCTCCAGCTTGAGGGAGGGTATTGAGTATTGAGTTATGTGTTATGTTGTTTAGTCCCAAACCGGGTAGAGAATAAGGAGGAGGCTAGTTCTCTCATATATATATATATATATATATATATATATATATATATATATATATAATACCTCTCTATTAATAAATCATCTAATTATTCCATCTTACAAATTATATGCATAGCTAGGAAATCATCCATTCACAAAACTCAATTTTGTTTCAACCAATGCTATTTGCCAAATTCAGTACAAGATCAACTTATCCACGCTCAATATCAAATTAGCCTATATTTGGTCATCAATTAATACAGTTTTTAAATCCTTAGGGCCATCCTCAAATGCATCCAGATAAACTTCCAATCGCACCACTAAGTCTTTGCATTCAAATCAAAACTCAAACCAATCGATTCAAGCCACGACTTAATGCACATTCATCGTTGATTTTCCGGTCAAACCATTCATTTCATATATTTGTTTTCTTATCCAATACTAAATATGCCAAAGATTGTTCTCGATCATCCGAACCAATTTAACAAGGAATATTCAAAATCACATTTAACCGAGCATAACTCCAAACTGAAATCTTGCACTACCCTATCCACAACCGATAGACTCATCGATATCAATATCACCAAATCCAGCAAATACCACTAAGGCTACCCAATACACCACTCAGAAAATTAGCTACTTTGCACACAATCATTCATTCTCCATTCTCTGAATCAATGTCCCTTTCGGACAATCTTGACCACTGTGGCTCCACCGGACACAAACATAACATCCACACAAACATAACATCCACTTCCACGATCGATAATCACTTGAAATCAAACCATATCCATTCCACTTGAACAACTTAACATTCTTAATCCTGAAGTTTGGGCATACTTCCTTCTACACTCACTACTTACTATAACACATCTACTGATTTTGTATTGCACATCCAACATCCGGCTTAACAATTATCCAACTTAATCCTTATTCCAAACATCCTACCTTACAGACCACTCAAACCATACGCTGTTGCTTTTCGAAGCCATCACTAATCAACAAAATACCTGCATCAAAAATCATAACATATATAGATTTATTGTATGGAAAACTCAACAGTCAGCAGATCATCCAAGAGAGTCAAAAGACTTGATCATGAAAGCAACTCAGAGTTTAAGAGAATCAATTGAGGGACTAAGAAGTAAAGTTGTGCTCTAATACCATTATGCCATGTCCTGATCCCACAAGACCGAAAGTCGCCACTGGACGTGATACCGTACAAGCCTAAATTGCACTTGTACAAGGCGAGAATAAACACAGTCGGTAGAACATCTCAGAACAAAATCATTGCAGCAAAAATAAGCATAAAAGTTGATAGACACATGATATATGAAAAACGAATCGCTTTATTCATAATTTGTAGTATAATTACATCGACTCTAGGCCAAAAGAATGACTGATTACAAATAATGAATCTCAATACAATGAACGATGTCACAAGACTTACAACTTAGAATCTAATACAATCAACTTCCATACATTATGTTCTCTATGAACAAAAGATAGCATCTTCAGTCAAACAACTTTAAGTTGTCAAACGAGCTCCAACGTCTCAACACGTCCAAGCAGCTCCCCGCACCTGTGGAGTTGGGATGTTAGTAGTCGTACATTAGGTAATGCATTGGTGAGTAGCTTTAACCCAACTCACCTAAAAGGCTAAAACCAACACGGTTGATTACATGAGTACATGCAAATTTTATAGTCTTTCTAATCTCGTCTTAGTATCAATAACAATTTATAAGCATACATGTGTATATAACTATAAAAGTGTTGCTCAATATAGTGGATCTTACCCAATACTTACCATCCTTCTCTGCTTATGATATTATTCATAATATACAAACGTGTTATAAGTGTCTCCCTGTACAAGACATTCGTTAGCCTTCATAAAATATATTAACGTGTCAAGCGTCTGTTCCTACATCAAGTTACTAGGCATGCAAGCAGATAACACTAACATGCAGTCTAACTATATGAAGGTCACTGGTACCACAAGTCATCTTGGACTATGTTTCTGGTAAGACGACGATTATTCATGTGTAGGTAACGAGCCTTGCTAAAGGTCCCGAAATATCCGTATTGTGACGCGTCCTTCCAATCCGGATCGCTAGCCCCACTGAAGGTTGCGCAATACCCCGTGCGTGAAACACGTTCCACATAATTTTCTCCTAAGCCGAATCGAATCCAGTGTCCCGACAACCGTTCGAGGAAAGACAAACTTTGCGCACAAGTTGTCCATGACCATTCAATATGCGTGAATAGTTTAACTATAAAACATATGCATGGTACATAAACTAAAATAAGACTATAATCTAAATCTTCACTCAATATTATTCCGATTGACGATCCACTTGTCCCAAATCATCCGTGGCACCGAGCCACATCTCACCGTTTTGTGACACCAAGCCACATCTACACCACTCCGTGGTACCAAGCCACACATCCATATCTTTTCGTGGCATTAAGCCACACACCCATACTATACCATGGCACCAAGTCACATCCTTACTATTCCGCTTCTCTGCATAAACAATACGATATAAAACCAGATATATAATAACACTACTATATTCCATGCCTATAACAACAGTAAAATAGTCCATCTCATATGTATCTATACAACAAGTTAACAACAATCACATTAATCTCTTTGATCTTGTTCTTTTTATTAGCATTAACAAACTCATGGAACATAATAACAAAGACATACAAAGACCAATTTTATTAAGTGTGAAGGTAAAGGAAAGAAAGAAAGAATGAATGATCAAAACCATCCACCATTGACGAATCGACTTCGTCCCGTACACAATATCTCTGACTGATTCCCCTTCATGAATCCAAGTCCAACCAGGCCCTTCGAGCCAACAAACAACACGATGCAGCACACGAAGCGTGTCATTACAATAGGAAGGGTCCGATAGCGATACTGCGAACCTTGAGATAAAACTTAGGATTGAATTCCTAGGGGGATAATGTGATGGAATTTGGAAAAGAAACTAGTCTCTAATGGCTATATTGGGCTATTAAAGATATGTAAGATTGAGTTCACATTGTGCGAATTGTTAGAGGAGATGACAAACCATTTCTTGTCATCGTCAGATTATTCCAAGAATCACCATCTATGTTTCAAAATACAATCCTAGATATAAATACAAGATACTACCATTTTCAGATAGATAGAATAGTTACAATGATCCCGTATGTTGCACAATATGGATAGGGGCACAAATACGATAGAAATACATGTTTTTTTTGTGTTTGTGCAACATAGATCATCATTATCATTAGGTGCTGCATATTTTTGGCTAGTTATGGATGAAACTAGTAGGTATATTTAGGAGGAGGTTACATGGTGTATGAGAATAGTTGATGATGAGGTTACATGGTGTATGATAGTTGATGATGTCGTTTTTATCGATAAGAGTAGAAAATAGTTAGATAGTAAAATAGAAGCGTTGAAAGGAAATTTGGGATCTAATTATTTTAAATTAGGAGTAAAATAAAGTATATGAAATGTAACTTCACTAAGTAGTCAAATAGAAATAAGAGAGGAAGAAGTACATATAGATGGATAAGAGATCCCTCGGACTAATAGTTTTGGTATTTTGGATTAATCATTTATTGTGATAGAGAGTTTCAGAAGGATGTTATACTTATAATTAAATACGTGGTTTTGAATTACTTTGTGATTCCATGATACCACTGATATTGAAAAACACATTCTATAGGACTACTATAAGAACAACCATGCCTTTTTTATTAGATTGTTGGGTAGTTAAGAAACATGTCTAGAAAATTAAAGTATGTAAAACGAGAATGCTAAGATGGCCGTTGACAATACTGTTGACAATACATTAAGAGATATGATAAGAAATGAGTGCATTCTGGAAAGTTCGAGATGGCGCAAAGAGAAAATCGTCTTAGGTGTTTGAAAGTGTATCATAGATCAATAGACGCACCAATAAAGAAGATGATTTGTACATGTGCAACGAAGACCAATAATTGCACGAGTAAATAGGAGTAATAAGATACTAGTCAAAGGAGCTACTAGGACTAGGGATAGGCCTAAATAAACATGATTGAAGTTGTATGAAGGATATAGTTTTCGCTTGTGTTACAAAGGACATGGCCCTTAAATTAATAGAGCTGAATGGAAGAAAAAGATTCAAACAACTGGCCACAAAATTTTGGGACAATGACTTTGTTGTTGGTTGTTTAGATCTAAACACTTTGGACCTATTTGTTTGCCTTATATAGATGCAAAAGAGGCAGAATCACTCTCTTCCGCCTCTTTTCCATCATTTGTTTGTTGCAGCAGATGAGTAGGAATAGACTTCCTGAAACCCTAGCTGACTCCTTATGTTGGAGAAACCCCACTTTGATTTCAGCTCAAATTTGACTGAAGTAAATGTGGAAAGAGAGGTGTTATAGTAAAATTTTATTATGTATTTCTACTTATAGCCTCATTTATTACATTATTTCCCTCCAACAACAACCAATATGGGTAGTCTTGTAGTCTTTTCTTTGATCTTTCTTTCTACTACATTTTCCTACCTTCTTCTTCCTGGACCTTTCTAGCAACCAAATAAGTCTTACTGGCCTTGAAGTATTCATATTCATGTGGAAGGTCCATGATTATGAATTTCTACTTGTGTTGGAGAAACCCCACTTTGATTTCAGCTCAAATTTGCCTGAAGTAAATGTGGAAAGAGCGGTATTATAGTAAAATTTTATTAGGTATTTCTACTTATAGACTCATTTATTACATTATTTCCCTCCAACAGCAACCAAATATGGGAAGTTCTGTAGTCTTTTCTTTGATCTTTCTTTCTACTACATTTTCCTACCTTCTTCTTCCTGGACCTTTCTAGCAACCAAATAAGTCTTACTGGCATTGAAGTATTCATATTCATGTGGAAGGTCCATGATTATGATTTAGTGTCTATTTTACACGAATACGGAGAGGACACAACACCAGGAAATCATTAGTGTAGCATCAGTTTGATGTGCATGTGTATTTGGTGTCCTCATAGCTCATAGTTTGTGTTCCAAGTTAGAGGTGGCGCCAACGGAGGACGGGATGAGAGGAAATCAACTTAAGTGGTTTGCACATGTGTAACGTGGACCCATAGAAGCCCTAAGAAGGAGCGGTAATATATTAGTTATGGAGCCTCTAGGGCTAGTGGTAGGCCTAGACTAACATGGTTTAAAGTGTTAAAGAAGGAAGTTTAAAGTGTTAAAGAGGGATATAGATCTTGTTAGCATTATAGAGGATATGGCCCTTCACAGAGCCGAATGGAAGAAGAGGATTCAAAAAGCCGAACCCAGAAGTTTGAGATAAAGGCTTTTTATTGTTGTATATTCTGTGTTCCGTATATGACATGGATATAGCTTATGATCCACTTTCATTTTTTTTGGCCTTTCTGTCATAATTGAATTGTTCCTTTATGCATTTTATTTCTCAATAGATTTACGGATTGGAGTGGCAGAGTACTTTTGGTATACTTAATAGTTGATTCTGCGTCCAAGTTTGAAGTATCCTTGATGGTTTGCTTTGTTTTCTGGCTTACAGGATAATGATGACATGAAAATTACTGTCTCCCCTGATTACGTTATATATAGAGATACTTTGTATGAAGAAGCATTGTTAATGTTCTCTCCAGATGCCTTTACGGTAGAATGTTCAAATGCATGCAGGAAAAGTGAAAAGTTTTACCTAGAATGTGCAGTTGCTGACATCATTCATATTGAGTGTCGATGGAGTGGAAGTGTGGGTCTTATTGCTTCCTTTGGTGTAAATTATTATTATGAGCCTTACCTGTCAGCAGTTTATGGACAATGGTTTTGTTTTACTGCTTCAGGTTGATGGTGCTCTAATTAAATTTCGCTTAGGAGCTGCGACTGTGTACAGAAATGAAAATGCTCATAATACTTGTGGTAGGTTTGTGTTCCTTTGCTTTTTCTGCTATGATTGTTTTCTATTTATTAATATAGTTTGTAGGTGAGTATTATTGGCCTATTTTTTTAATTTTTTTATTCAATTTGCTTCAGTTGCTAGATTCTTTCATTCTATGTGTGGGTTGATGTCTTTGCTGTGAAGATTTGTTTAACTTAACCTATGCATTTTGCACCTATCAGTGTACCTTTAGATACTGATCTAAGTTGTTTAGCCTGCTAAATGAGCCTTTTGTTTGTTTATATTTTCTGGAAAATCTAATTGTGTTACTATATACTATTGGAGTCAGCTAAGAATCTTTTAACTTAATAGTAAGCCTTGCGCTCAGATACAGTTTTTTGTGTGGATGCAGTTTGTATGTTTTTGAGTTGTAATGTTGCAAACATTTTTCTATTTACTTATTTCTATTGCTTTCTTTATTATCTGATTAACTGAAGATGGTACTTGCTGGTAAATATTACGTGTAGATGTTGGGCAATTGATATTTGCTGTCACCGAAATGCACTGGCAGGGGAAAGAGCAGAAGATCAAGTCTCTTGCGCCAAAATATGAAGATGTGTGGAATGTTCTTCAATAGTAAGCTGTCAAATCTGTGCTTGTATCTTATCATTTTCCTTTGCCGCTGTTATAAATGATGGTTGCTCTTGGTTCTGTTTATAAAGGATTTTTGTCAAGTTGATAGATTTGCTTGTGTATGAGCAACTGAGTGCCCTCTGTTGTGTTATCACACATTTTATAGTTAGATAGACGTTTCAGGTACTTTTAGTACATAAATATTTATTTATAGGTATCTATATTTATTGGAACGATGGGTGGATGCAGCTTTGTACATCTCTACAAAGGATATCTCTGTTTATTGAACATCAACATAAACATATGTTTTCTACTCATCAGAGAATCAACAGAATGCATCAGGCATGCATAATCACAATGTTAACCCAATTTGTTGTTATATAGAAGTCAATGGACATGTTGTTTCACTTGAGAGTTTGGCCCACATTTCTAAGTTACAACCATTCTAGAGCTCTAGTCTAAAGGACTGCACCTAAATATGAGCCTAATATTTAAGTTTCTTTTCTATGTAATTTTCATATCTTATTTAGTAGAGTTTGAGGTGTACAAATTGATGGTCAAGGGTACCTAGGAGAGATGAAACAATGTAATAAGAAATGTGGTTTTTGCAAAAAAGTTAAGAAGAATGAGGGAGTAGTCTATACCTGTGGTCGAGGTATAGAGGAGTGACTTTTTGCTAGTTATGATCAATAATTCATCAAGCTGGTGAGATCGAGAGGGATGCCCTGCATGGAGTTTAAGCAAGTTGGTCGAAGTGGAGTTCTCTTGGAGTCGAGTTCTTTTGGAGTGTTTTATTCTCATAGGAACCCATGAAGTTGAAAGATTGGTGGTTTAGCTTCATCTGATTTGATTCCTGTTTATTGTGACTTATACAATCACATAAGACATTAATGTTGAATTGGAATTCCAAGCATTATTTAATATATTTAAAGAAGTGCCATAAATACCATATATTGTCTAGAACTTTGACCTGTAGGTCATTGGGCATTTTTGGGAGAGTCTCGTCTAGCTTTATTTTCCCTAAGTTCTCTGTATGTATGGGAAACTTGCATTGATTTCATTACAAGCACATATATCAGGCGACGATGCTAACCAGTCCCAACGAAGAGCTATTTATTAGCACAAGTGCAATGTATATTCATGCTATGTAGCAAAAATATTTAACTTGAGTTCCCTACTTGTATTGAATCATACGTAATACAAAATACTTGGAACACAAAACCATGTGTAAATCCACTAGCTTCGTCGTACCTTGCCTGCTCATCCTCTACTAGTCCACTACAATCTATCCTCACCACGGCCGTCCCCTAAGCCAATCATTACTCGACTTTGTACTCCTTGCTTAAGCGATTGAACCCTATCTCTTGATTGATCTGATCAGATTCTTGCTTTTCCCAGTCCAGTACGAACAATAGCTCGTAGAACAAGCATCTATACGAACCTTTCTAGTTCACTCTGTCAATCCACTACTGATTATTATCCACTAGAAAGACACATTTTTAGGAAGATGAGAAGACGTCCCAACAAGAGTAAAACAAGAAAATGTCTGTTGTTTCTCTCATTATACCAACTTACACTTTTGGTGCACTTGCTAAGCGCTTTAGTTGGATCAAACCTTTCCAGTACAAGATGTTATATTGTCCTCTTTTAAAATTTAATAAATGAGCGCAAGGGCACATGGTGCGTAGGTAGCCTGTCAAGGATACATATCAGACTATACTTTCTAGCTTATCCTAGATTTTAAAACAATACTTCCTACATAAGGCATACCAATGAGTTATAAGGAGAATAAAAACAAAAGAATTCTAATGAGATATAAAACAATATTTGGGACCATAAGCAGTATGAATGCATTTTCATCATTGTTTTTCTTTCTTTTCAACTTAAGAGAAGCCCTACCCTCGCCTAATGGCTAATCAGCTCCTAGTATCCCTCTATTTTTATTTCTATTCATACAAAATTAAATTTGCGTTTCTAAACCTTCTATATATTGACTTCTGTTTGTACTTTAGATAGAGAAACTATGGTATATTTATTTTTGCCGCATCTCTACCGTATCATATCCTAGTTTCTCAAATCATCCTTGTCGTCATATCTGTATTATGTCTTGTTCTATTACGTATCCAATCCACGAAACATAGTCGGCATGTCACTTTTAATGAAAAGGGTTAGCAGTCCAATAGCCGAGGGAAGTATAGTAACTTCAGCTCCAACAGAGAAACACCACCACTAAATGATATCCACGTAATACCAAAAGGGAAAAAGTTATAATGAATTGCTTATAGTCAGCAACTAAACTACACAGTCAATGTGAATGGTTAACTAGCCTAGCCTTAATATCATTCTAAGGCATGAAAAAACATTTGACATTTTATACATAATGTAAAAAGATAAAATTCTATAAGTTAAGGCTTTATGGATTGGAATGTTGGACAAAAGCATGTCAAAGAAAAGATCAGAGAGAAACGAGAAAACTAACATGAACAGGCAATGCAATGAGATATTCTTGGGAAGTTGAAGGTGGTGCTAGTTGTCAATAATATGATAGAAAATTATCTATAAGATGGTTTGGACATGTGCAAGGGGATCAATAAATACACCACTTTAGAGTGACTAGATATCAGTGAAAGCTGTTGTTATAACTAGGGTTAGACGATGGCAAACTTGTATCGAGTTTGGAAGAATCAACTTGTTATGATTCTGTTTATGTTAAATAGGAAATGTCCTTTCACAAAGCTGAATAGAAGAAAGGGGATTCAAATAACAGCTACAAAAGTTGGGTATATAGGCTTGATGCTGTTATTATACAATTTTTTTATACATAGTTTTGTAATATAGTTTGATAGCGAAACTACCACAACCAGCCGATTCAAAGCCACCAAAACCCCCTGAAAGTGTCCCGAAACTGCCAAGAATGTTTCCATACCAATTCTGATACCGTTACGGTGAACCATGGTATGTATCCTCTAACCATTATTTCTAAATTATTTCCTTCTCATGCCATTTAAGTCGCATGCTGATTTGACACATTTTTGGGATACCTAGTTATATATATTGTTTATTTGTGACCATGGTAGTCAAAGGCACACCTCGTAGCAAGGAGTAGCATCAACGCCTCGCACCTCACTAGGTGAGGCACATTTCTCAGGGTGCACCCAAAGCGCGCCTTAGGTGCGCCTTTTAGTAAGGCACAACAAAGAAAAAGCATGCCTAGGCGCGCCTTATGTGTTTTATGTTTTTTACAAAAAAAAAAAAAATTGAGGCGGTCAGATAGCCCTTAGCTCATACAAGTGGGAGGGAGGTAGCCTTTTCCATGGTTGCCAAACTTGTCTACAGTTGAACTTGAAGAACTAAAATTTACTAAAAACATGGTAGGGAGGGAGAACACACATTCTTGTTAGTTTTGTTGAGTTCTATTGTTGCTCTGCTAGTTCACTTGGTTATGTTTTAACATATTTTTATTGTTTTTAATATGTTATTTGATTTTATTTCTTACATTACTAATTTATTTATTTATATTTTTATTATTTTTTATTTTGCGCCTCGCTTCGTTCGGGTGCGTGCCTTAAGTGCGCCTTGCGCCTCAGGTAATATGGACCATTTGCGCCTCGAGTGCGCCTTGCTCCTTTCACTATATTGTTTGTGACATAGATCTACTTTCTATCATATTCTTTTATTGTATCTTTTTGGATTATGTAAGTCTAATTTTTCTCGTTCGTCACTCTTATTTTGCAGTGATGATGTGATATTGGAAGATGGCACTAAGCGGCATGATAGGTTTTTTCCAAGTCACTACTTTCTTGAGTGAGTATTAATCCATTCTGCAGTTTATGAAATATTTGGACCAACACTGCTGTCCTGCATTCACATACACACGAAGAAGCACATAAACATCTTTTGTTTCCAGTACACATTTGCCTATGATTCATGTACACATGTTAGATACTATTCCTTTTAGGAGGGGGCAATTGGGAAAGAATTTTATAACCCACAATAAGTTACTGGTCTCCCACATTTCTAAGGCATTCTTAGTAACTAGATTCACATCTTCGTAAGTATCTACAACAGTCATTTAGGTGGTTGAAACTTGTAGATTTAGTGTTTTTTAATCCACGGATGTGAATCTAGTTACAATGTGATGAGAGATCTAAACGGGTTTGATTTGGATCATCTCATACAAGTGTAAATTGATTTTGATACAAATTCAATTCTGCTTTGAGCCAATTTCAATTCATTTTAGTACTCGTCTTTGGCTCAGGTTTATCAGCATGGTTAAAAGGCTAGCTGTACATTTTTATGAGACTGAAATACAGTGCATCTTGCTTGTCCATCTTGGATTGAGCTGTTGGGACTAGTTTTGGCATCTTCACAAAGTCAGGTCACCCTGACGGCTAAAACAAAATGGCAGGTGAGATGTATAGCAGTTACATTAGAGTCCAGAGTTGTAGAGGTCTTGTTCGAGTCTGTTGATCATTTAGGAGTGGAAGGGAGCAGTATCATCAGGAGAAAGAAAAACCCGCAAGGACTTTGAGTGGTGACCAAGGGATTTGTGGGGTTCAATGAGTCGTTGTCAGCCTCTTGGTGGCCCCCTTCTTTCTCTTCCTTTACATGCAAAATATCTTTCTTGGACTGATTCGGATCTAACTGTTTAAGAAGTTTCATTAGAGATTCATATTGAAATTTGAAGATATCTTGCCACCTTCCTTTTTGCTTCACCAGATCTTTCCCCATTTCAAAGATAAGGCAAAAGCTCGTCAAAACTACAAATGACAGGTCAATTCAGCCCATTTTTTGCTGTCTAATTTTCTGTTTAGTTTTGGATCTCCAGTAATAAACTCCGATCTCAAGCAACAGTTGGTATTATCTTCCTCCAATAATCTTTTATTTATACTGAAGGGGGGGATTCTATCATGTAGTTTGTTGGTCTGTTGCATCTATTGATGGCTGTAAAGACTCCTTTAATAACTTCTATTAGGTCTGTTTGGTTTCTTTGAAGTGGAGTTCCATGAATTGATGGAGCCATAAAAAGGGATCTGCACTTACAGTTCTACTTGAGTTCTTGAGACAGATATGCACTTCTAGTTCCCACGTGTTTGGTTGACGTTCAATGACTTATAAAATTCCAATTTCATTACTGTGTTTTGTTAGGTTGAATTCTCGATAGTTTAAATTTTGATAGGTTAAGTTACTTCAAGATAAGGAGTAAAACAATGCTGTTGGTATAATCATTTCTGATTTTGAGAGGAAGTGATGGTTGCTTGGTAGTTATGTGAGTAATTTTTTCAAGTTTCTAGAATTAGAACACACTCATAAAATGTTTGAAGTTCTTCTTTATTTATATCAAAGAGATGGATTTGGGATTCCCTCTTGGATCGAACTTCTTAATTTGTGTGGACCTAACATCACGAATGACCTGATTCCTAGAATTCGAATTCCTGGACATCAAAGTCAAAGTATTAACAGGCTTTGAACCCAATAAAATGCTCTCAATATTATGTGTTAGCCGGTAACTTCACTGATGCCCACAACACCAACCCAATTGACCAAGAATTAGTCTCCAAACACAAGACAAGCACTACTGCAGAACTATGCTAAGCTATCAATCCTCACTACCTTCCCTTAACACTTCTCTCACTTGAACAGTTGTTGTTACTTGCTATCCCCCTCCCCCCAAAATTTGCTCTTCTTATGGAAAAAAGATCAAATGCTGAAACTAATTTTGAAACTGCGTTTATTTGCTATAAATGCGGTAACACACATATAAAGGAACCGTATCAATGTCTAATGTATCTTCAACACTATACTTGTGCGACATGTGATCTGTACTTGTCAGACTCTGTAGGAACATATTCAATATACTACTAAAATTTGGTCGACATGCACCCAAAGTCCTCAACAACGGATTATACATGTTCAGGACTTGGAAAATCAGTATCTTATGGCCTTGTTTATAACCTACTTTCTAATTCGACCTTTAGGTCAAAAGGAAATATAAAGATCAAGATATCAACTTGTGAGCAAATCTTAGTATTGTGTTGTGTTGCATTCTTCATCCATATTTAATTTTATTTAATACTTTTATATGAGCATATCTGTGCCCGTTCATATCTGTATTCCACAGCCATACTGCTGCAACCTAGAGTTCCTGGTTTGAGCGTTAGACATGAATGAAGTGACCTATGTTACATGATGTGATACAGACAGCAACATGGGCACAAAACGTCCATTCTTCCTATGAAGTAGACTAAGAGTCACGGTCAATTACGTCGACAACTACTAGTTATAGGGTCACTGAGTTTGTTGATATTGTTGCCAAATCTCACAGTACTAATGATTTTGATGATAATTATGGATCTAGAATTTGTGACGTGAAATTTTCTCAACTTCAAATAACCCTAAGTTGATTCATGATTAGAATTTATTTTCAACTGTTCCATAGAAAATCTCCGAATCTTGGTTTGGAATTAAGATGCTTGGTTTGGTTGCTACTTGGGAATCTTGGATTGATATTGAAAGCTTATCATGTTTATGCTGACTCTTTCTATATGGTCCATTTTTTATGTTTTTGGGATTTGAGTATTCTCTGATATATAATTATTGTTTATACATTATGTGCTTATTTTTGGATTGTTTAGCCTACTTATAAGTTGTCGTTATACCAGAATCCCAGATTCTTTTGAGGAAGTTATCTACCCAAAAGGTGATCCCGATGCTGTTTCTATAAGTAGAAGAGACATTGAGCAGCTACAACCAGATACATTTCTCAATGACACAATCATTGACTTCTATATCAAGTGAGCATAATTCCTATGCGTGTCTTGTAATTCCTTTGCACCACATTATATTTAAAGATAAAAAGCATCTTGCTCCTCGTTATAGGCTACTTTTGTTTTGAGTTGTCGATTAGCGAGATGATTTAAATGCAATTTTCTTTGCATTTGATCCACGATATTTTTATTTGATACCTTCTCTCGTTATAGACACATCTTTGTTCGTTTTGTATGGTTATATGCAGAGTACTCTAGGAGGGGTCACAATCACAAGACCTTTATATTTACTTTATCTTGTGAATACGTAAGTTTATTGTGTCTTTACAATCCACCATTATTATTACTCAAAAGCTATAACAAACTTCTTAAGTCTTAAAATGTGCGAGTGAAAGCCTACTTGAAAAACCTACTTGTTCAACCTGTTGAACCTAAGAGAGGAAAAAATTGGAAGAGCTGAAAACAAACCAACTGAAGTTCTAATTGTTAACAATTCCTCATATTTAATGTTGAGTATATGGTAGGCAATAATTCCACAATGATAATTCATAGCCCTATAAAATTTTATTATTGTGGAATTGTTTTTTATGGTTCACCTTCATTTTTGTTGACTTATTATGCTTTACTTACAGATATTTGAAAGGTAGGATCCAGCCTAATGAGAAGCATAGGTTCCATTTCTTCAATAGTTTCTTCTTCCGTAAGCTAGCCGACCTTGACAAGGATCGAGAAAGTGCTTCCAAAGGCAGAGCAGCATTTCTACGTGTCCGTAAATGGACCCGTAAAGTAGATATATTTGGAAAGGACTTCATTTTCATACCAGTTAACTTCAAGTACGGCACAATTGTCATCTAATGTTTATCTATCATGATATGATTATTTCCTATGTTAGTTTGTAATTCTGACCTGGACCTGCAGTCTTCATTGGAGCTTGCTCGTCATTTGTCATCCCGGAGAAGCAATTACATCAGAAGGTAAGAGTTTCTAATGGTTAATGCCCGATTTCTTCTTTCCTGTACAATCATAGGCAAGATTAAATTTTATTATCTTATTCTGCAGAAGGTAATGTAGTGGACCCTCCTAAAGTTCCCTGCATATTGCATATGGATTCAATTAAAGGAAGTCATAGTGGTCTAAAGAATCTTCTTCAAAGGTATATCTTATATTTGTTTATGATTGAGCATGTTTCTTTTCTATTCATGCACTATCTATCATTTGTTTTTGTTTTTTTGTTTTTTTTGTTTTTTTTTCCAAGGAAAGTCTGGATTGTCTGCCTCTAATAATGTCAAAACTATGGTTTCTTTTAGTAGAGAGAGTTTTCAATAATTATAATATCTAAATACAGTTGTGACGTATAATTCCTTTAATCCTTTAGATTATGATTGGAAGGCTAATGGATCTGTAAGTTTTTTTGCTAGTTGAATGATTTTCAATTCTAATCTTCATATAACGTGATAGGGTCCCTATTATGTATTATTCAATAGGCCAAATATTGAGTCATTGATTGTCTAAATATTATTTGTAGAGAAATATCTGTTCATATTTATAGTTGTGGTTGTGAAGTTGTTATAAATTCCTAACATTTGCTCTAATTCTAGTTTCATACTAGAATATTGGTCCCTAATTGTTCAATGTCAACTACTCACTTATGGCTCTCATCCAATTGGAAATAGCTCGACTAAAACACCAATGAGGTTATGTTGTATTAAGCGCGAGGCGAGACGAGGTGACGAGGCTGTCACCTCACTTAAGGGCGCTTAAGCAGCGCTTAGTTAGCGCCTCACTTTTTTTTTGCTCCTGCATGTAAAATACTCTATATACACATAAATTTCAATATTTTTCACACAATCCTACTAGTATATGCATGAATAACAATACCAATTATCAATCAAGCAAAGTAACAATATAAATACTAGAATAAAATGCAAACTACAAGCCACACAATGCATACATACTACATAGTCATCAAAATACCATCAACCATAAAAGTTGTCTCTAAAGTTCCTACTTAAAGTTTTCCAACTATCCAACTATGTAAATAACAAAAATTTCGGTTCGGTTTATTAAAAAAATGGTTAAGCGATGCGCCTAATGCGAGACGCTAGTAAGTGACGCCTAAGCGCGCTTAAGCGTCGATCGCTTTTTTGGGGCAAAAATTCATTAAACGGGGCTCCCTAATTCTAAAACTCACTTAAGCGCCACTTAAGCGTGCTTTTCACAACATAGCAATGGGGCTTGATAATACCCACTTGAGCACGAAATGACAACAGCACAGTTCAAACACTATAATATGATTATCATTGCTATTCTCATTTGACTTGATTAAAAGAAACAAATTAATCTAATGATGGAGTTAGATAATCAAAGTAGGCACTATCTTGCTTCAAATTCTGGGTTAACCTTAGTAATTTGAACAGTGGACCTATTGATTTAATTATAACCCCAGACATGAATGTGATTTGAACAAGAATTGTCATAATTTTCTCGTATCTAGCTATACAACCTGAAAACATCTATTATTTTGGAAATCCTAGTTACCTGTCCAGCAAGAAGTGATCAACTTTTGCTCGTACAGTGAGCATCCTATATTTTTAATAGTAGTTTCTTGTGGTCATGCGACTAACTTCTATATGTTGTGTGTGGTGGATATGGCTTCATATGAAATGATGCCCCCACCCCTAAAAACAAACGAAGAAGAAAAGAAAGAAGTTACGTTCAAGGTTAGCAATATTTGCGGATATGGTACGTATCGGTCAAATTATATCGGTTATGGCTTGTTTGATCATATACTAACTCGTACAGATATCAGCCGATACTGCAATTCAGACCATCTTTCCCGGTCGGTTCAAAAACAGAACAGTTAAAATGAGGGAAGTATTAACAAAAAAAAACAATATCAAAATATTTATTGACAGTGCCGAAGATCAACATTCTCCAGTATGTCGATAAAATTCCTTATTGACACCTTGTAACCATTAACATTTGTCAAAGTCATATGCTATAGGTTCACAACAAATTTCAATATTATTTCACTCAAAGTTATATATTAGAGGGATTCTTTGTCTAAAGGCAAGTAAAATAAACATTATAAACTATAATATCCATTGCAGGTAACAATTTGGCAATGTTGAATATTGTTCCTTCAAAACTAATGGGAAACAACAAATAATGCATAGACTATGCATAAAAGTATCAAATATTTTTTTTGAAATAATTTCTTTTATTTTTTGGCTTTCCTAAACCAGGAACTCCGAAGCTTCATTGGAACTGCCAATATCGCTACTTATAAAAAGGGTCTAAAACCGATTCCGATTCTGATACTATGGACCTCGGTTCAATAGTGTTGGTATGAACTACAGAACTAAAATATGTCTCTGTTTGACTTATTATTAGAGTTGTTGTTTTCTTAGAAAATTAATAAAAGTACCCTCGCTTTTTGCAAAGAAAGGTTTGCGGGAATTGTTGTGTTTTTCCCCTGTTGTTCATCATCATCATCATCATCCAAGCCTTTCTCCCTCAGAATGGAGTCGGCTATAAAGCATAAGAAAACTCGATACTTGACAAAGTTTTATGACTCGTTGTCGACCTGACATCAACCCTCTATGTCGATGCCAAATTCCCAACCAAGGTCGGCTATACGAGCATGAGAGCTTCACACCATAAAACCTAGGTGGCTAGTTGGCAGGTATGTAGACCTACCTTTTGGATTGCAATTTAACATGCAACCAAGGAGCGCCCTCCAAATTCTCCTATACTATGAAGAGTTTAGACGAAGAGGTAGGATGATGCAATTTGCTATAGGGAATTGCATGCTTTTCTCTGACACATTATGCATAAGAGTGAAGGAATGCCAAAGTGTTTTCCCTGTCGTTGTATTATGATATTTGCTATATTTTAATAGATTTATGTGCCAGTTTCTGCATATATACTTTTTCATTCTTTCACCGTTGTAGGAGATCTTTATTTGTTCATCACTGCTGAACATTTATTCTTTGGAGATTGACAGTTACCTCTGGGAGGAGTGGAAAGAAAGGCATCCTGAAACACCCGAGGAAAATTCATCAAAATTCTCACATTTGAGATTTATCCCACTTGAGGTTTGCTTATTTCATTTCCTGCCAGTTGCAAAGGAGAAACAATTATATTAATTTTGCTACATTTTCTTATTGTTTCCTTCGAATTTTTTTTACTGTTATAAATTCCTTGGAAAAGACACTGCTTTTGTTGATTGACTTTCACTGTGTATAGATGGTTGGCTTTAAGGTATATGTACATTTACATATTTGTTTCATGCTTTACCTTATATTGTGCTCTTTGTTTAACAATAGTGCTTGTTTTAGTTTTGGGAGGATAGATGCGAGTCAGCTGGACTGGCATAAGTGTTAAAGTCTGGTTTTAGGCTTTAGCTTATGTTTCCAAGCCCCACAGTTTTATTGGTGCCCTTTGTTGTCAATGATTGGAATGCATACCCTAACTTTATCTCTATTTTCCAGTGTTCTAAAATTCTGGTAATCGGTGTTTGATCATCCGTATAATCCGGCATTTAATAAGATCATTCAGGTGGCAGATTAAGCAGACTTTTGAAGTGGCTGCGTATCTGAGATTAGTTGGTAATCATTTTATAGGAGAACTGTAAAATAAACATAGTATGCCTATATTAGGTTTTCATCTGGAAGGATGAAGATGTGAGCTTGACATCTAATGCCTATCTGTATATTGTCTTGCAAATATATTGGAACTTGATGTTCATCATAGATGCAACATAATATAGTAATTATGAATGATCAGTATTTATTATTGTTCACTTACAAAGATAATAAAATTATCTATTCTCTTATCTTATGACACTCATTTAGGTATACTCTTTCCTACAAGTCCATGTCTTGTCCATGTCAACGAATCTGTGCCTACATTTCGTCTAAGCATCATAAATGTCATTCATTCAATTTTTAATGTCAGCACTTGTGATAATATTTGGAGGCTATAACTGTTTTCATAAATCATGGGAGAAAGTTGGAGAAAGGATATTGTTCAGCACTGAATATAAGCAATAAACTTCCAATTAAAAGTACAAAGAACTCCATCTAAATAGATCAAAACTTTGATGGATAGCTAGTTACTAGGCAAGTCTTTATACTCTCTTTTTTTTCTGATTAAGCTAGCCCTTTGTTGATTTTTCGTTATTTTATTCCTATTAAGTTTTAAGCGTAAGCATTGCTGCTTCAAACAAGGAGGTTCCTCTGTATCTTCCATATGCTAGACACCTACGCTCCTCGGACACAGTCCAGATATGAACTGACAGAGTGACAGAGTAGTATAGAGCAGTTACTGTTTTTTCATCAACGTTTCTATGAGCAACTCATATACATATGTTTATTTATAACATCATTTGACATTTAGTAATGATGTTATATGTCAATAAGCATATACCCCTCCCCAACATTTGAATGTT
The DNA here is from genome assembly GCA_029216955.1 of Iris pallida. Lineage (NCBI taxonomy): Eukaryota > Viridiplantae > Streptophyta > Magnoliopsida > Asparagales > Iridaceae > Iris > Iris pallida. Next base: position 1,872,041 of record JANAVB010003598.1, read on the forward strand.
TTTGAATTTGTGATTGTCAAGTTTTCCCACGTTCTCCATGTGATGTGTTTGCTGCATTCACACTCCTACTTTTGATGAATTGACTTCATACCATGTGCTTTTTTTTTCCTTTCGGTCTCAGGCATCCTAGGAAGGGTATGGACTTTATACCATGCCCATGCACGCATATCATTGAATTTATGATATTAAATTGTTCAGGCAGTTCCCAGATAAAGACGGAACTGCTTCCTCAATTTTGTATTGATTGTAAGGTCTATCGATCTGATTGTATTTTATAAATTTTAGATTTTGTTTTGAGTAATGAATGCTAGGTCTATGACTATGAGTAATTTTATGTTGTCACTCGCTTTCAGAAGCCACCTAGTTGTGGAGTAAGCTGTTAGTGGTGATACCCAACTTTTGTTCTATCTTCATGCTAAATGTATATGCCAATGTATTGCAATTTATCACTTTTTTATGTGCTTTGATAGTTGCCACAGCAAGGATTTTTTTTTATTGTGGCCTCTTTTTGCTCCATTATGTGTTAGTGATGATACACAACTTTTGTTTTATCTTCATGCTAAATGTATATGTCTAAATTGCAATTCTAACTTCTTTATGTGTTTTGATAGTTACCACAACAAGAAAATTCTTTCGATTGTGGCCTCTTTTTGCTCCATTATGTGGAGTTATTTTTGGAGGAAGCTCCACTCAATTTCAGCCCTTTCAAGATCACCAAGTTCTCCAAATTTGTAAGTTGTTTTCTATCCCAAAGTTAAATGACATTAGGCTATTTGTTATAATTCAAAGGTCGCATTGAGCCAATTCTCAGAGACTTGCTTATCGACATTTAATTTTTCAAAGGACATGCTTGTTCTAAGCATGGTTTAAAGTATCGGCCGATACCAATCCGATACGGCCGATACCGATACGGTTTGGCATGTCCCGATCCGATACCGACCGATACCCAATACTGACCGATACCGGCATTTGGGGTCTCTTTTCCGGTCAATTCGGCAAAGAAAATTAAACGAAAAAGACAAATCAGCAAGGGTTTAAAACAATTGTAAAAGAAGAAAATCAATCTATTGTATGTAAACCAATCGGTAAGGGTGACTACTATTTCATTTAATTTCAAAACTACTAAGAAATAACACTGAAAATACTTAAAATTATGCCTAAATTTATAAAATATATGTTTTTAAATGTAAATAATTTATTAATAGTTATTTGTTTTCCGATACCAAAAAATCCGATACTCCGATCTGAAACCACCGATACTACCGATATCGCCGATACCAATACTCATAGGAATAGTTCGATACCGATACTGTGAACCTAACTTCTAAGAGTGTAAGTTATGCTGGCAATGAACTGAAAAGCCTATTGGATGATCTGCAAATATTTCTTTCTATATATTGCTTTTTGAACTGAATAGTAATTACCATATTGAGCAATATTGGTCGAGAAATTAAATGATAATTATCATGCTTGTCCTAATAGTTTATTTGCATGTGTGAACTATGCTCTTCAATTTTTGCGTCAACTTGTATTTAGAAGCACAGGAAGAGGATATCAGGAGAACGTCGGGTAGTTGGATTCTTATGTTCTTTAATAGTTAAAGTGACTATGACTTGCACTGCATTAAGAACCCTGACCTCTGAATTTCCCTACCTTCCACCTTATGAGTCTTTATTATGCTCAACGTATAGTTGGCTAAAACGTTGAGGAAAGAATAAACTATGCGAACAAAAAGGGGTGAGTGCTTATGGAGATTCCTATATACATCATAATTAGGATGTAATGGAAGTGTGTGCATGTGCGGTGGCAGGAGGGAACCTGTGATGAGTTAATTAGTCAATGCAGAAAATAGGACAATCCTTTAGGGGAGGGGAAGGGGGGAAGGGAACTATCAGTCATTATCTCTACTAATGTTTTTCGTTTGAGCAGTCGTGAGTTTATTTATCATTCTTTTGAGAAAATATGATTAATTATTATTGCTGTTGTAATTGCTATTTTAGACTAGTTTAGTTTGTACTTCTTTACCTTATTTGAGCTATCCAGACCAGTAACTCTGATTTAGCCATTCGATTTTTACTGTGGGTTCTTTTCAGCTTACTGTGGATTGGTTTTCACCATCAGAGGCATCTTTTAAGCGTTCTTATATCCGGAAGTTAGTATATGATCTTCTCATTGACCCCTGTCAGAAAGTTAATTCAAGCACTTGCAATGGTAATCTTTCTAGGAGACCGTCGGAATGTTTTAGAGCAAGAACCTGCTGTCAAATTTCTTTCTGAGCAATGCACCTCTAAAACAGTTGTTAGTAATTCATCTTGTTTGGTTATTGATGCAGAAACCCGTATGCGTCATGTAAGCACATCTTTCCTTGGTGCATCTTTATGTGATAAACAAGAGGGTTTGCTCCTACAACAATTCCTTGGATCAAAAGCAACTTCATTGTCTTCCCCTAAGCATGAGGTCAATGTTTTCCAGGGGAATGCACCTTCTCAGACACTTGAAAGACCAAAATGCCCTGCGGAGGTATAGCATTTTCTTCCATAATACTATATCTTGTAGCGTTTTTTAGCTCAACAATTTTTTTGCGACTTTTGCTAATTACGTATGCTAAACTTTGTAGTCGAGTTAACTGTGTGATATTATATTTAGTACTCTACTTAGACGCTAAGGGGCTGTTTGGTAACCAGGATTTGGGGATGGATTTCAACTTTCAGCCGAAAGTGTCCCCAAATCCATGCTTTACATTGTTTGGTTCGGGAGACAAATTCCTGGAAAGCAAATGAAGAAATGAATTTGCAGTTCCTGTCTCCCTCTTGTCCCCTCCCAAATCCACCATTCCACTTCCTATTTTTTCTTTAGGATGTGGGAGGAGAACTCTATAGCCAGCCTCTAGAAGCTCGACAGCGGCAGCCAGCCTTGGAAAAAAAAAATTAAAGAAAAAAGTTAGGCGGATGTAGCGGTCGACCGCCTCCTTTACCGTGCCCGGCTCCTCCGCCCTTGAGGCGGCTGTAGCGGTCGGCGTCGACCCCAATTGTCGTCGAGGCGCCCACGCCTCTGCTCCTCGTCGAGGCGCCTACGCCTCTGCTCCTCGTCGAGGCGCCCACGCCTCTGCGCCCACGCCCACGGCCGGAGGGGTCCGGATTCGCCTGAAGGAGCAGTTGCTCCGGCTAGGAGAGAGAGAGAGAGAGAGACCGGGGAAGAAGAAAGGTTTCTAAAAAAAAAAAAAAACGGAAGACCCTGGTCATTCTCTCTCTCCCTCTCTGTTAAGTTATAAATATCTAACTTTGTTTATTAAATATGTTAAATATTAGTTAGTTGACATTAATTAGTTAAAGTATTATTTTTATATTAAATTTTTTTTATATAATTAGAATAATTAACTAATTAACCAAATATTTTTATTAATATTAACTAATACAAATAATTTTTATTATTATTACATACTTTCTCATTTTCCACTTCTCACTTACCTATCTCAACCAAACACATTTGTCTGATTTTTCACTTCCCACTTCTTACTTTCCATCCCAACCAAACACATTTGTCCCCTACTGGAGGACAAGAAAATACATGGATTCCTATCCATCTTTCCTTCATGAAAGTCCAAATCCAAATCCAAATTCACTTCATGTTTACCAAACAGCCCCTAAATGTATCATTGCGATCGTCCAAATCTGCAATGCCCTCGATAGAGCTTTCATTTGTTGTTTGTTCTTTTTATTGTTTGCATGCGCAAGAAGTTTGGTTACTGCACTTAGGTTATTTCAAAGTTGTGTCTGGAGAATGTTCGACATTTGACAGCCAAATCATAAGACATTGTTCTTTATCGTATATGTTTATTTAACGTCATCAATGCATTTGTAGTACATTATCCAGAATAAAAATACACCCTCTGGTTCACAGTTTTTCCATTTTAGGCCTTTCATGGCCCAGAATACTTGAAGTCAGCCAGGATTTGGGTATAGCGGGGTCAAAATCGACTAGTAAATTTTTAATCCAAAAAAGTTATAAAAATGTAAAGAAAAAAAATAACACAACTTAGTCACAAAATATTTTGATGACAAAGACATTATAAGAGTTGCATTACATCGTAATCGACAATAAATGTTTACAATAACCCCCCTATGAGACTTCATATTTTGAAAATGTTGCCAGATGTCCTCCTTCCTTTTACAAAAAATGTCTTGTTCAATGTATGCCACCAAACAATCATTAATAAATTCATCTATCATTCGGTTACAAAGTATATTCTTGATAAACTTCATCGCTGAAAATGCTCTTTCAACAGTTGTACATGTGTTTTTTAATTTCAACTTTGTTTTGTTACAAACTAAGCACCTGTATGTAAAATGAAAATTTGTGATGCTTGGTTGTTTTTTAAGAAGTTAAACTTACTTGTGTAATGTAATTAACGGATACGACTAGTGATAGCGGTGAGGACACAGGAAGGCAAGACGAAAGGCGCGGTTTGAAGGTAGAGCAGAGACATGAAAGATAAAATAAAGTCGAAGATTTGAAATTTCTATTCCAGTTAAATATTCTCAAAAAATCTGCTTTTTAAGGAAAGAAGATATTTGGGATTTTCTCTCTCGATTTTGAACTTCTAGACAGATCTTTTTTATTTGGGATTTCAAAACAACCAAAACATCATGAAATATCCTGATTTTTAGTGTTTATCCAACTACACCCTTATTTAATTCTTTTTTGATGTTGTCCTTGATTAGGTTATGTTATTACTTATAATGCTACTTGAGGAATATAAGAGAAAAGGGAAGGTGGGTAAAACTGGCTGTCTTTTCCGATATGTGGATGCTGCTCGACGAATTTCTTAATAAGTTGAGAAACGTAAAACGTCAACTACTGTGGGCTATATGCAGTATTGATGATTTAGTGAGGTTTTAAAAGATACCGGTGCAACAAAATCTCTACAAAAGAGAAATAGTATTTAGAAGTTCGATGGAAAAGGAAATTTAGGTTTATTGTGGAGAAGGTTCAGAAGATACTGGTGCAACAAATTCCCTACAAAGCCTTGTTGGGAAAATCCAATAAGTTGTGGAGACTGAAGGATAATGAGTGAGGACATAGAGGTGGGCTGTAGTAGTATTATCATGTTGAATTTGGCAGACAATAATTGTTCAATGTCATTGACGAGGACAATGCTCTGGTTTATGGATTGAAGTTAGAGAGATTGTACATGACGAGAAGTTTCATAAACTTTTGTTGCACCAGTAATTGACAATTGTCGAGCCTGAGATGGAAAAAAAGTGGCAGTTTGCTAGAACACAGACATGTTCCATAGAATCTTGAATCGATTTCACATCATTATACCAAGATGGAGAAAGAAGACAAGATCCTACTATTCCAATCAGACCAACAAAGGTCCTCGTCTTTCCTCTTTTTGCTTCGTATCTTCTTTATTCCTCATCCATTGTGTGTTGTCTTTTCTGTGTGTGAACCTGAATCTACCACAAGGTTATCTAAATTCACCATTTAGGTAGATTCCCCTGATCAGGGAACGCCAGTCGCAGCACACGCATTCCGAGTTCTGGGAACACACGTTCCTGTCAATGGCACGCAGCAAATTAGAACGTGAAAATCTACATTCCGACATGCAAAGCTTTTAAAGGAAGAAGGTGTTCTTTAGAGCCTAAGACTTGCTAATTCATTTTGGAAAGGCATTGTTGCTAGGATTATTTGATGTTATAAATCTTCTTTTAGGTTTGAATTTTTTTAATAATGTTTTATTATGGTACTTGTTTAACTTTGATTCTTAAATACACACTATATATTATATTACATTGTGCTCCTTAAAAACTTTCTGGAACCATGTTCTGGATAAATGTATTGTGTTTCGAAGAAGCCTACCCCCAATGTACCGCGTACCAGGACCCCCCATATACGGCGTTCCCTTTTCATTCTGCATTACAGAGCTCCACGTTCCCGGTAACCATGATCTACAATATAGTTTCTTGCCATGATATGTTGGACTGTTTTCCATACTGAAGTGTCACGTGTCACACATGAAATAGCGCCAAACATGACACTGTTATCCGTGTCCGGTTTTTGTGTTTTTCGTGAACCATGAAGTATTACTAAATTAATATTGTATCCTATTTAGCAAATGCTATAATACTTCAACAGTTCAACATAGTTTTCCATTTCATACTGCTTGAATTCCCTTGATATCCAAACACAAACTCAAACCCCATATAAATATTCATGTTAACTACATGTATGTACATATAAAGATGTGTCATCATGTCTAGATTGTGGGAGTTTCTGTTTCAGACAATCTCGTGTCTGTATCAAAGTGAGACACCTGTGTTCGTGACCACTAATGATAGGTTTATTGGGTTGTCTTATGTTTCCAGTTTAATCCTAGTTCTTTTTTCCTGGCATAGTCTTGTACCCAACCAAGGTTCTAAATGGCGGTAGGCGGGTGCGCGGCGGAGAGGGTCCGCCTATCGCCTAGGCGCTTGATACATTTTAGACATTTTTTACTATTTTACCACCTTTTTTTGCACAATATGCATATTTTAAGGGTGTTTTATGCATAAGTTGTAGAACAAAGATTTATGCTGTTTCTTGTAAAAGTGAAATATAGGTCCATAATGCTTGCAAAACTGTTTTGTCAAAACATTTAGTCATGTATTGCTCCGCCTAGGCGCCCGCCTACGCTGCCTCACCTCTGCCTACGCCGCCTCGCCTACGCCGGCCACCTACTCCACCGCCAACACCAAAAGCGGTGGGGAGAGCGGCTGCCTCGACTGCCATTTAGAACACTGACCCAACACATTCTGCTGAAAAAGGTAAAGGACACAGCCAAGAGGTTTTTAAAAAGAGATCAGTTCTTTGCTCTTGCTAGAATTGTTGTTAAAGTAATTTCACATGTAAAACAAGAAAGAGACCTGAGGATTTTCACACAACTCGAATAATTCAATTTGCATATGGGGGACAAGAGGAAATCAGCCTGATAATGGGAAGTTGTAAGTGTTCTATTGAAGTTACATATGCTAATTCTGTTTCTCGATCAAACTGAACCATCTCTTTTAATAGAGTGACCTGTCAGATATGTTGTTTTATTTCAATTATCTATATTTTAATTCCCTTTTCTATCAGACTCTTTCTTATTTAGAAGTCATTTGTATGTTTAGTACCTTGTTTCCATAATTTAGAAACAATCTTTAATTTTCATCATAAGAATCTTAACATTAAAGGGGCGTTTGGATGAGGGTTTTGTATTCCTAGGAATCCACTTTCCATTCCTTTCCCATGGCAAACAAATTCAACATTCCTATGCCCATGTTTGGTTAGGTTGGGAATATGTAGCCCGAAAATTTTAATTTTTCCATTCACATGTTTGGTTCGGACAGGAATAGGAATCTTAATTTGTTTAATTTTCCATAAATACCCTTCATTAATTTTATAATGCTTTTATTACCTAAATTCACATATATGGGATAGATTTTTGGAATTTTGAAAGTAAAGGGAGGGTATTACCGTCCAAACAAAATACCCAAACAACATTTCCAGGAAAGCAAAACTATTCCCGGGGGGCTTTGGGTTTTACTTTCCCACGTCAATGGGAAAATGAAGCCCCTCCTATTCCCTCCCAATTCTCAATCCTAGATATACCAAAATGGGTAAGGAATCCAAAACTCATTCCCAAGCCTCTAAAACTTGAACCAAACGCTCCCTCTAAATAGAAGGAATCCCTTCGTTCTTGTGATGTTCAGATATTAGGTGTTTTGTGTCTATTTTGTTTATGTACATGTTTTCCCTTCCAATGGTGCATAGGTTGTAACCAGAAACTTCTTCCACCAAATTCGGGAAGTCTAACTCACACTAGTAAGTCGAGGCTGCCTGTTTGTGGGTTAGATAAGGTGATTAACTGATCTAATAATCAATAGTTTTGGAAGACTCAATACACCATTTGAGATGGCTTGTATATGTGAAAAAGGACTTCCAAGGATTATAGTGGAAGAGCAACTTGAATGGAGAACGGTAAGTAGAGGTGATTATATTCTATTTGCTTTTTTTTTACTGTGCATATGGTCCTTCATAGAGCTTAATGAAGAATTATAATGCTTGCAGCGTCAGTGACTTGGAGTTAACACAGATTCTTGCTTCCTGTTTGTAAAAGGATATTGTCTAAAACTTCTCTTTTCGCCTCTTTTAGGCCCACATCGCTAAATAATGCAGCGAGTCACATACCCCTCCACTATAAACTTGATGAATAGTATCCCATTACATTAAGTTGAATTTTCTCTCCTAACACTTTCCTCATTGCTGCTGCTGTCTACTTCTGCAAATGCAGTGTTTTGTTATGTTAACTATCTCTTCTTTGGCAACTGCTTCTAGGCCAATATGAATTGATTAATGTTTCTCCCAAATTTTGGCCCTTACAATTTTCCAAATATAGACTTGTTTTAAGGGAAAATTTATTTCTATCCTTAATGGAACATATTTAACCTTGCTGCATTATATTCCTTGAGATCACTGTGTTTACTGCTTGTGAAACAGGGACCTGCTGATGGAACTGAGGAATTTGTATCCTCGAGCCTGGATAAAAACAACGGCGAGTCTTTTGGTGGGCGCAAAACTACACAAACTTGTTCAGCCTCGTACCCCAATGATGGAGTCTGTAAGATGCCAGGGACCTGTATGCAAGAAAAGGATATAGGTGCAGATTTGTTGCCCGGAACATTGAATAATGACCATCTGATTTCCAATCAGACAAGTGAAATAGGAAGTCCAGGATCCGTCTCTATGGAGGATTATGGCTATGTGCCCGATAGCCCCACTTCATCCTCTGGCAAGAATCAAGAAAGCGGTTCTGAGGAAATTGGCACTAGCAAAATAAAGGACATTAGTAATTGTGAAAATTCTGAAAAAGTCAGAGACACAACGGAATCAACTAGTGACAATGATGAAGAATGTCAGGAAATCACTACCTGTGAAGCTGAAGGTGCCCATTCTGAAGATTCTCAGGAGATCGCTTCTAGTGAGGCAGAAGAGGGTGATGTAGATAAAAGATTTCAGCGATTTGACGATATAAATGAAGCAAAAAGAGACGGTGATGGAAAATGTCAGGAAATTAGTACAATGGAAGTTAAAGTTGGTGCTGCCAAAGATCCTAAGGAAATTGTTATTGGTAAGGGAGAGAAGGTTCGGAGCATTCGAAATTCCAAGGGAATTGAAGACCCATCTCAGACGGAAAGATGCATAGGTGAAGAACATAAGATAATCAACACGCGAGAATGTGAAGTTGGGAACGATGAAGGTTGCCAGAAAGCTGAAGTATCCGAAGCTGAAGGTTGTCAAGTCGTTAGCGGCAGTGTGGCAGAGGCTGTTGATAATGCTGAATATTGTCGAGTCATTGGCCCTAGTGCGGCAGAGACTGTAGAGAACGATGGAGATTGTCGAGCCATTGGGCCCTGTGCGGCAGAGGCTGTGGACACTGAAGACTGTAAGATAGTTGATGCTGCTGAAGAATCCCTCCCGTTGCGATCGTTTGATGCTATATTAATTGCTGATGACAGCCCTTCGGAGAAAGTTCGCATGCGGCCTAAAAGAGAGAAACCGGCCACGGTGGAAGTAGCGCAGTACCAAAAACGTCGAAAGGGTCTGCACCCTGGAGCCAGAATGCACATAAGAAGCCAGTCAAGAGATTTGCCATCTTGAGCACGAGTTTTGCGAAAATTTTGATCAAGTGCACCCTTCATATCTTTCATAACATGAAAAATGATCTTACTGATTTGATGAATTGGACTTGCTGCTGCTGCCTTCGGTTATAGCAATACGTACCGTTCTGATGTAAAGATAGAAACCTTTTATTGCACACAAAAAAAAGGATTAAAAATGCATTTTGTCCCCTTTTGTGTTAACTGCAGTTGGTTACATTATCAGCTCAAATGTAAGTAAGTTTTTATCTCAGCATGGTTAAAGTTTTTTATATGGTTTGTGAGATTGCAATAGAGAAAAAAATCTGTATATTACAAAGCTGCTCCCAGCCAATGGGACTACATTCTTCCCTACTATTGGGTTGTGCTGAGTTCCAACTTCTCTTCAAAGTGTCCGAACAAAAGTTATTTGGGTTATTCAGTTTTAGGGTCTTGTATAATATTATAAATTTGTACAAAATATAGACCTAAATGTAAATTTTGAATATTATACAAGATCCTGTGCGACTTGGATTATTTAGTTTTGTCATGAATAATGAACAAGCAAGAACGAGATTTGTGACATTGAATTTTACTTCTATAGGTCTCAACAGCCACAAACAATCCTCCTGACGGCAGTTTTGTTGGAAGTCTCATTCTCGATTGGTCACGACAAAACTAAATATTCCAAGTCACAACCCTCACATATTTTCGTTTAGTATCCTTGATAGCAATTCCTCACATATTTTTGTTTAGTATCCTTGATAGCAATTCGGCAAACGGAAAAATTTCAGAACGAAAAAAATACGAGTATAAATCGGCTCAGCATAAATAAAATACGTTCAAAAATTCGGTTAAATATTCGAAAAATAAAAATATTGAGGTTAGAAACTTCACATTCTTAAATATGTTGTCAAATTTGGTTAATTAAACAGGTTCCCAACAAGTTTTTTGTGCCAAATTTTTCAATAATTGATACAAAACACGTTTAAAACTTCGCATGCTTACAATTTACGTGCTGATTTGGATCTGTCAAAAATACGCAAATATTATACGTTTATGAAAGATACAAAAATATTCGCGTATAATACGAGTTTCATTCGGGTGATTGCTAACAAGGTTTAGTATTAGGGTCTCGTATAATGTTTAGATCTCCAACAACCGTTAGATTGAGACCCAAACCCTCTTTTGAACAATATGGAGACCCAAATGCAAATTTTCAATTTTACACGAGACCCTAAAACAACAAAAACTTCAAAAGGCAAAAAAGAATTACAAGACATCAATCCTCTGTAGAATCGAAGGAGTCGCTTTATATTTCAAATAGGGTCCCTTACATATGCTTTCCAGGTTCTTCCTGAAGATTCATTCATTACAATTATATCAGAAAGGAATTAATAGGTTACAAAGTACTTTTCTCTACTCTTGTATATGACACATTTTTCTGACGGTACAACATGAAAAATTAATCGTCTCGGAAGCCTTGAAGCAGACCAGAATTTTCTGTGCTTCAAAGTCTTGAAGTTGACAAAAGTTGTGTACAAGTATCACACTTTGGGCCTGTATAGATGATATCTTGGAATTATTTGTTGGCGCCGGCGTTAGAGTCGAGTCAGTTATCCTTACAGTTTCTCGAGTACGAAGAAGACAGCCTGGATTGTCCAGGCTGAAAGAATTCGAATGCCGATGATCCTAGAGATCTCCTGGTAGCGGTTGGAGAATCTGATAGCAAGGGCTCATGCACAGGATTTCTGCTCTTTGCTTGAGTTATGGACAATGAAGTCATGTCCTTCTCTACAGACTTGAGCTGTGACTCGAGATTCCCAAGGGAAAAGGTCGACCCACGAGATCGTTCTGCCTGTTGCAGTATATTTATCGCACTTGATCTGTACGTATATCGGAAATACTTGATTGCCAGCACTGGGCCCATCCCTACTGCGACAATGAGCTGCATCACAGAGGCTTTTTTTAGCAAAAGCTAGGAAGACGAAGCTATTATATGGTTCAGACAAATATCAACGGAGTGAGAGGAAACTTACAATCATAGATATCCAGTAAGATGGCTGTCTACAGAGACGGAACATGATGGTGTACATCCCGGCCGATGGTATAGTACTAACAATACAGTTGATAGCATAGAACCCCAGAAAATTTCCCCATATTGCAAGGTGTTGCAACACAGTGAAGGAGCTTCACAGTAAAACAGAGTCCATTAGCAGAATGATGGATAAGTCTGCTATATCATTCAACGCACCATGACGTGACAATGGTTACTTACTTCATCTCTAATGTGACAACAAAAGCCTGCAACCAGATACATCCAGAGAGTGCAACCATTGACAGCTCTTCCATCTCACTTTTCTCATTGGCATAGGCATGAACAGTTACCGAGAAAACTACCGTTGCCTAGAATCATAAGGTTATAAGTTTAGAGAAAAAAATGAAAAAGTATTATCTTCAGTCAGTATATAGTTGTCGGAGGTCAAGGAATCTAGGTTTTTAAATATCAAATTGTTTTAGACATCATACTTTAGAAGTTAAACGACGAGGTCACTTTGTTTGCACTTTGCACTCATTCTACAATCACATAATTGTGTTGGGCCTAATAATTAACGGTATTGGAGACTATTCTTTACAATGTATTGACAAGATGGATCTATTAATAGTCCTATCTTTAGGGGTGAGACGAATCAGACACCATGCTGCCCATGAACCCATATGCAAGCAACATAGGTGTGCTGCTGAGGAATCGAGAAACACATGCAAGAATTTACGTAAATATGAATAAATGCGAATACAAGAAGAAGAAAAAAACAGATTAACTTGTAGGAGATTAAAGGTGTGGCTTCAATGATAGAAGAAATTGACTGAATGGTTTGAGCATATGCAACATAGATGGCTATTGTCATAAGTTGGAGCAACAGAAGTATTTGCGTGGAAGAGCAAGCAAGACATGAAGCAAAAAAAAAGTGTAAGCTTGGGGTCCAGGGGTATCAGTTTTTACTATACAGGCATCGCATCATGAGACTGCCCCTACTAGCGATGCTCACCAATGTGATTCTTCTAGAAACTTCTGATGGCACTAGGAAGGTATCATAAAATATGTTGTCAAACTATTTGAGAGCAATTCTGCTTTGATTCTTACGTCACTTGAACATATATTGTTCTTCCCAAAGAACTTCCCACTTTCAGACTTGTATATGCTGTTCTTTCCATATTCCAAAACATGCAAGGGTTTCCATTTGCATAGATTTGATAGCTCATTGTAGATATAACTTACGTTGTTCAGTCTAAAGAACACCATCTCGCTCTAACTCTTGTTCATGGTTTTGGTTGTAAATTCCATTTGAACTTGACAAACATATTCATATGGTTTCAGTTGGTATTTTACACTCTCTAATTGTGTATCGGGTAACATGGATGGGGAAGACATGGAGTAAAAGCAATGATAGAATGAGGGCTAAAGTCAATTTGCTGCAGGTTTCATTAGGCAGAAAGCTAAATAGTAAGGACTGTAACTTCCAAGTTTCTTCGTAGAAAAAAAAACATGTGGTACATAAGTACAAGCAGGGGAACCCACATTATCAATTAATAATAAAAGAAAGACACTTACATGATATAACGACCGACCAAACCATCCAGCAAAAGTACTTGGGTTCAAAAGCCTAGTTTCAAGAAAGATGATAGCCATGTCAATTAACCAATGAAATTGTACACTGATAATATTCAAATTTTAAAGTTACTTAGATAAAGATTACTACATCTTGAAAACTTAGAAGTGATCTACAAAGGAGGTTGCAAAGTACTAGAAACAAGAGGTACACTGACCTTCCAGCTTGACAATAGCGCAAAATTTGTGGATTCTGCATCACTGTTTTTTCACCAAGATCCTTGTCAAGAACTATAGTTAAAACGGGTATGCTTGTGTAGAACACATTGTATGCCATCAGACTAACAGAGTTAAACAGACTAGTTCCAGAGACACCTGAAAGAAGTGAAAATCTGCACAGCCCACAGTTAGCACTAGAGACATAGGAAACTGTCAACAAGAAATAACTGAGAAGAAATATGGAATTTAATTTATGGGTTACTGAAACTGACAGTATCTGTATAGAACATATCATTAGAGACTTGTAGAATGAGTACTGTGACAGAAATGCTGTACGGTTGTATGAATAACGCCCATGAACAAGTATCAGTCTTTTAAGAAATCTGAATTCTGCAAATTGTTACCAAGAAAGAGGATAATTAGAGAAATTTCACAGAAACTTCATCAAATTAGAAGGGTCATGTTTGGACGAAAGTAGTCCAGCATAGCAGTTCCAACAATATTTCAAATATGTCATACACAACCACAACTTTAAAGTAGATACGTAATCAGAAAGATATGATCTCTAACAGGGTACATATTGATTATTGAAGTAGGCATCCTCTATTGGTTGGTCGAGATTGAGTAGACACTCATGGGAAGAGAGGTCTTCACTGTCAGAATGATCCGCACCAGATGATGTATCGTGGACCACCAATGCCTCGAGACAAACTGAGACCTTTAATTTCTCTGCAGACATGGAAAGTGGAGATGCTCGTGTTGGTTGGAACTTTGGAACATGGATTTCCACATTCCAGTCTGCAGGAGTCCCGCATTCCAGAATGTGCGTTTGTGGAACACAATTCAATATCTACATAGCAAATTCTAGTAACACTTGAATGAAGTTGAGTGCACACATGGGAGGATGGAGATGGTGCCAATTGAGGATGAGAGATTGTCTCGGGTGGTTTTGACGCATGTGCAACGTAGAGAAATAGACACCGCTTAGGAGGACGAACAATGAGAAATTAGTTAAAGGAGGTACTAGAATTAGGGTAGGCCTACCAGATAAGACGTACCTTACCAGAGCTGAATATCAGAAAAAGATGTAACTATCAAACTCAAAAAAAAGGGATAAACGCTATTGTTGTTCTAGTGTAGGTGATTAGAAAGAAAGGAATATAAAAGAAAAGGGGGAGGGTTTTGAACCCTTCCTATGAATATCGGTTTCAGCAATTTCCGGAAGGGGGAGGGTTGGTGATTTTAATATCGGTCAGTTTCTGCGGTGTAGGACCCTTTAATTCTGATCCGAAATGGACAAAATGTATCGTCCTCAGCCAATGCATAAATGATAAAACCTTGATAGGTTCAAAGTATCGGTATCGGAATCGTTATCGGACCATTCCTATGAGTATTGGGATCGGCGGTATCGGCAGTACCGGAGGTTTCGGATCAGAGTATCGGATTTTTGGGTATCGAAAAGCAAATAATTATTAATAAATTATTATCATTTTATAAAAATATACCTTATACATTTAGACATAATTTTAATATTTTCAGTGTTGTTTCTTATTTAGTTTTGAAATTGAATGAAATAGTAGTCACCCTTACAGATTAATTTACATAAGATAGATAAGTTTTCTTCTTTTACATGCACCTTTCTATGCTTTTACACGCTTGTTGATTGGTCTTTTTTCATTCAATTTTCTTTGTCGAATTGACCAGAAAAGAGACCCCCAATGTCGGCATCGGTCAGTATCGAGTATCGGTCTGTATCGGATCGGGACATGCCAAACCGTATCGGTATCGGCCGTATCGGATCGGTATCGGCCGGAACTGCGAACTATGCTTGCTTATCCAGATCAAACCCATCAGATCCTAGAACCCCTAATACACAGAGGAAAGAAGCTGAATTGGTGCAAGCTATGTCAAAACAATTAAGGTAGGCTCGAAAGCCTTAGCTAACGGTATAAAATGGCTAATCTTGAGTAACTTAAGCTATGTTCCTTTGAAGGAGCACTATTTGACCCATATCCAGCATATTCAAGCACAACTTAAATGAAGCACCGTAACAGGCTAATACAAGCTAATATAATTATAAAGTATATAGGAAGAAATTAAGTTTGAAATAACGTTACAACCGATGCTTGGTATAAAATAGTTTCTAAACCCAGAACACCTTAAATTTGAAGATAGGTTCATGCTGGTAGCTCCTAAATGTCAAACTATAATTTGGAAAATATTGAAAGTTATTCCAAATATTCAGCAACAATAAGTTAAAAAAGTTGCAGCAAGCAAACTAGGCAACTATCATGATTAATTAAATATGCAACCATCACGTCAAGAATTGTGTCTCATATATTTTGTATCCAATTACACATAATAATAAAAAAATCAAGTATGATTCCGATCTATTTGAGAGAACTAGAGACTACCTAAAGAGATTATCTTACCCTTCCATGCATAATTATGATTTCCCTTTGAGTGTTCAATCTGATTTTGCTAGTGTAATTATGATCACAAATATCTGTAGCTGTGTCTTACTTCCTAAGGCCCTAATAACAAGCAGTGCTTTTAAATTCTCTCTTACAATAGTCACACTTATTTCATACAAATTGTAGCTCAATTTCCTTGATTGAAGATGTAGTAATCCTTATTACTCTAAAAGATATTTGTACATACTTAAGACGTTTCGATCTGACAACTGCATAATGACCATAACAGAGAAGAGTTCAAAGTAACAGAGAACAGACCAACTTAAAGATGACAACTGAGTGGTCAACAGTTACATGGACAAATATGTCAAATGTTAATATGGTTATGAAGAAACATAATTTAAAAGTAAAATATAAATAAGACCACTCTTTTGATCGCAAGGAGTTTGTATCATGTTAAGTTATGAAGTGAGTCGGATTAGAAAAGACCAAACTGTGCTGTACTCTTCTGGCAAAACTTACTTGTTAACCTTAGTTATACAATGAGTTAAAAATAAAATAAAAAAGAAAAGTGGCAAGTAGGGGAAAGATTCAAGAAAAAACAAAAACAAAAAAAGTTTAGAAGATTACTTCCAATGCTATAATCGGCTGCCCTTGCAGCTTGCAGCCCTTCCCTGCCACTAATACCCACACCAATGTCAGCTTGCTGGATCATCCTTACATCATTACCACCATCACCAATAGCCAGAGTCCTATAATCACATAATTTCAGAAGCTCCACAAGCTGCAATAATTAATATATGAACGACGTAAGCTTCTCATTCAAGATTTTTAAAATAACGATAAGCATGATAAAAACAAACCATTAGGACCACTTTCTGAAATGATGATAAGAAATAAGCTCAAAGCAACAGATCTCAAGGCAGTGGTAGCACCACCAATAAAAAGCTAGTACAGTGGAACAAAACTCATGACAGTTCAATGACTATACAAATAAAGCCACGTGCTCGGCATGTTCAGATAAAATATATATGAGAATAACTTTGACGCATTTCGTCCATAGCATGTCGCTTAACTATAGCATAATACATCTCACATAGCCAAATTTATTGTTTCTACTTTTACAGTTTAAACATGCATACAGAGCATAAGATATTAAGAAGCACTTATCCTGGAAGTATAGGAGCAGGATAATAATAGGAGTTCAATACTATGTAGTAAGATCTTATCAGGGAAAACCAAAGTAGCACAGACAATGTGTTTCGCATTATGTTCAGAATTATCATTCACATAAAAAACAATATATGAAAAGGGGGGTGCCTAACTAAAGGATGCTTAGCATATTTATTATCCTTATGCAGTTGTACGTTATACATTTTGAGTATGTTTAGCATGTTTTCTAAAGTTCCGCTATGATGTTCCTGACATTGGGAGCTTATCCTCTTATCATGAAATATTCAGCATAAAGAGTCTATGTTATCCATTTTATGTTATCCATTTTTGAGTAGAACATTAGTTTTATGAGCACCAGGGGCGGATCCAGAAACTATAGTTGGGATGGATACAAAAAATTTGGGTGGGCTGGATGTGGATTAATCCATATAAAAAATCAAAAAAAAAAAAATATACGAAAAAAAAAAATGTAACAGAACCTTTTTGAGCCCACCCCAAGCTAAGCTTGGATCCACCCCCGATGAGCATAAATGAAAATAATAGCTCAAGTCTAAATATTCAAAAATGAACAGAACATTTTTAATAAATGCCTTAGTATTATTTACTATAAATCTCATATATGTAATCCTCTCCCCACCCTTTCTCCTACCCCTGTTGCAGTGTTGCCGCAAGTGACACCATCCCTGTCATCTCTCAACCATGCACGTTGCCGGTGGTAGCTACGGCTACCATGTTGCCGACCACAGCCTCCTTCATCCCCTCATGTTGCGCCTATGCCCCCTCCTCCATAGCCTTCAATGAGCCCCCTCCCGCACCTCTTACCCTCCTTCACACTGTCATCGGTAGCCTCCTCCCTCCCTTTCGTGTAGTCCCCTCCCCTCCATGTTGTCAACTACCGATGTCGCCAACTATGGCATCCTCCATCCCCTCACGTTGCCGCCGTACCCCCTCCTCCATAGCCCTCTTCATTGTAGTGTCCCGTCCCGCAAAGTCAATCGGAGGAATCGAAACGCCGACGGCGTTCGGCCTTAGCCTTGCAACGGCTTGCTCGGAGACATCGCTCAGGTGGGGTAGTTTCGGTGAACTCTCCTCATCTTTGCCTTCACATAATAAATCGTGTTTTCAACTTGCACAAGATAGGCTTGATAATAAAAGCTACGCATCCACATAGCTAAGGGAATAATTCCGACGGTTTGAATCGAGTTAGAACATGAAAAACGTCCCACGGTCGGCTTAGAGTTGGTGCACGGCGTACTTTGAAAATGACACTCGGTCCTTCGTCCCGTGGCTTGGGAGAAGGAAAGTTGGTCTTCAGTGCAAAAGCTGAGAGTTAGCCTAAGTCATAGGCGTCGCCGCACAAATGCTTGCTAAAGCATGCACGATCCTGTCCCGCAAGGCTTGGCGTAGCCTTTGCTCGTCCCTTGGGTTAAGTTGTAGGCTTGAGTGAGTTAGGCAAAGTTATGCCGGTCGACCTAAGTTATTCTATGTGCTGTCCCGCTCATTCTGCGGTTGTCAAGATAAATAGTCCCATGACCCCAAGGCCCATCATATGAAGTATGACTTAGGCGATAGCGCCGCGTAGAGCGAAAGTCGAGTTGAGGCACGATTGCACGATCCTAGAGTTTTTAAAGGCACGGGCCACGATTGATTAGTTGAGTTTTGGAAAGTGTCTAAATAAGTTGTTGTCTTGAGTTAAAAGAAAGGAAGAAAGAAAGAAATGCTCACGACTGGGTCGTTGAGGCAAGAAAGAACAATGCTCGCGACTACGGGTCGTCGAGGCAAGATCTCAGATGTGAGAAATGGCACTAAAAGAGAGGAAATGGCACTAAAAGAGATGGTAACACCAGAAGTGAATGACTATGTGAGACGTCAGTTTGAGTCGGTCTTGCATGGTCATGGACAACTTGTCGACAAGGTAGAGTTTCCCCGAATCGGCAACCTGTGGCGCCACGGAACCGATTGCGGCCTAAGGAAACATAAAGGCTCTGGGAGCCAAGCTGCGCCTGGGGCAAAGTATTCGGTGGACGCGGAATAGGGCTAGCTACCCAAAGAAGGTCCATCCTATACTCAGCAAAAAGGAGTCCATTATGGCTCTGGGAGTCGGTGACCAAATCATATAGATGAGTCGGCATAGCGACAGATCCGCGGGTATGCCTTTGGATTGAGTTGAGTTGTCGAAGGTGTATACAAGCTAGAATACAAGTATTGGACTTAAAGAATGGCTACAACATAGGCGACGTGCTTCGGCACGAGATGTGGCATTGAGTCTTGAGTTGTCGGCATATAGTTGCATAAGTTGGTTGAGTCGTTTGAGTGTAAGTCGGGAAACCGCCGCAAGGCAAAGTCAGTCGTGTGACACTAAACCCACAAGTCTTGATTGGGTCAGTTGGCGATCAAAGTAACAAAGGGGCCGCGAGGCGGCGATATGGTTGAGTCGCACTGAGTTGCGAGGCACGGCACAAAGGAGTTATAGCACGGTCGTAAGGAAATTGGGTACTACCGCATAGTTGCGTCTCTGATTCTAGCCGAAAGACAAGCACGACCTGATAGGTTAACGTTGTGGCACGAGAAGTGGTCTAGAGGCAAAGTATGAGTAACGTTGACATTGCAAGCACGGGATGGTTTTGACACACAAGTTGCGCCAAGGCGTCGGTCCTAAAACTGAACCTAAGGCAAGAGTAGAAAGACAATCGAAAAGGAATTTAAACTGCACAAAGTAAATGAACGTGTAGGTTTTGTATGGGTGGACGAGGAGCTCACTCCACCAGTACAGTGGTACTGACACCCACACAGTGTTTCATGTGCAGGCACAGGTAGAAGCTCGTGGCGCGGAGCTCGCTTGGATGCGTCGAGGCACGGAGTTCCTTGGCGATTCGAAACGTGCGGCCGCGTGGATTGAAGACTTATACAGGACATAATGTATGGACATCGCCTTCCGAAGCTTCCGCTGGATTCAAGTTGTATCGAGAGATGAGAGAGAGCAGAGTGACTTGTAAATGAGAGAAAAGTGAGCACGAGAGACATTGTAATTTGGCCTTGCGTCCACAAATGTAATCTTGTATTCAATATTAATAAAGAGATTCTTTTGAATGACTTGTGTTCATGTGTTCTTCTTTAAATTCCGCTGCAATGTATTCAATGTTTCTGCTTGGGACTTCTGGACGACGACCCCGTCGCCGCCGATGAAATCGGCCGTTATGGAATTGCCTTGCACGAGCGCAATCTAGGCTCGTGCGGCATCACGCCTTAGCGAGGACGATCGCTCCTACGGGAGCGGGGCGTGACATAATGGTATCAGAGCACGGCTTTACGTCCTTGGACCGTCGATTGAATTCTTTAACTTCGATGTTTTCGCAAAACTCTGTTGCTTCCGCAAGTTGTTATCGTTGGTGCGCTCTCTCTCAAATGTCCCTCGGCATGTCCATACAATAAGTCTAAATATTTTTCGAAAGCTCGTACAAGCGTTCAATCTAACGCATCGGTAGGCCGTTGCCAAATGCGTCGATAGGGCCTTTGCGCCGAATGTTGCAAACTTGACTCGATAGAAAACATGTGCTAATGTTAGCAAAGTCGCCTGTGTGCCCGAATAGTCCTACGTTGACCTTAGCAAGTCGCGTGCATGCCTAATTCGTCCAATGTCGACCCTAGCAAAGGAGCATGCAAACTCGAATATAGTCCGCACGGGATGGCTATGCACACGGCCTTTTGGCTAAGTTGTGTTGCGCATCGCGCACCTCGACCCTTGGTGCAAATGAGTTACGAGCGATATCAAGTACCGCTCGGTCGGGAACGGAGATATACTTAGAGTGTCTAGCGATAGGAACGCTATCGGACTAATGCTTAGGCGTACACGGAAGATTGATTTGGATTTTGAGGAAATAGTACGAATGACTTAGTGCGTCGATACGACGCGAACGACTACGCTAGTGATTCGTCGAACGAATCTGAAGGATGTCTTAGCGCATGACGTGAACGTGATTGAGGACTAGATCTTATGGCTTGAATCCGAGTGGTGTATGTGATAGGTTCGGAGAAGAATAAGAATGAGTGTCGACGACTAGTCGAGTAGCTCGAATCCGAGTGGTGTATGGTTCGTCTTGGAAATTGTTCGAGTGAATATTGAGGATTACGAGTATGTCGGCGAGGCGATGCGATCGCGCAAAGCCTTAGAACGTGTCACGCTTAGTTGGTCGTGACTTCGAATGTCCCAAACGAGCATCTCGTTCGGACAACTTGTGAACGAGCAACGCGAGTAGAAAACGATTCGGAACGATGAATGAAAATGAATGGTCTTGATCGAGGAAACTTAGAGGATCGTGCGTGCGATATCGGATTGATGCAACTGAAATGTGACTTGAGTTTTTGAACAACGATCTTGAAACGAGCTTGAGGAATAGCGATCGAACTTGATCTTGAATATCGAGAAAATTGTGGAATATCCAACTCGGACAATAGCATTAGTCGCACGACTCGAAATTGGTTGCAAAGGAAGATCGTCAGGTTACGTATGTCGTCGATGGTATTGAGGCGTATCAAAGATCGATATGCGATAACTCGGGGGTACTCTGACTCGGCAAATGACGATCGTGCAAATGTCATTGTTTCGATGGATGCTATAATCGGGATATTAAAATGTGTCGAGGAAAGGATAGGCTTGGCTCGAGGATTTTCTAAGTTGAACGAATGACGATCGAACTATCGAACTTGGCTTGGATGAAAACTGGAATGTTTGGATTTGCTTCGTCGACAACCACAACGTTGATGTTCTTGTCTTATGCGAGTGCTACTCTAGCCTCGCACATGCGTCACGCCGATTAGGGCGATCACTCTGCGTGAGCGCTGGTATGGTGATTCATACAGCGGGAGTGGTCGAACTTGCACGGTGCGACAATTTGTGCTTCGACTTGTGGTTTGACGCGAAGATAGACTCGAGAATGGATTTGTGTGCTTGAAGAATCGAACTTGAGGATTGAGTAGGTCCAATCCGCGTATCGAGAATGAATGAGTCTAAACTCAAACAAGAGTTACGCTCCGATGAGAATGATTATTCTGCGGGAGCGTTGCATGGTGATTCATGAACCACCGCGGATTATCAGACTCGCGTGAGATTGGGACGCAACGTATTGTCGAGCTAGATGACCTCGTGATCGAATACATGAATTGGTTAGAATTGGTGATTTGAATGGATTCGAATACGCGCAACGAATGCGCTGAGGCGAATAGGTGATCGTGCTTGATGTTTAGAAATCTGAGTGACGCGAGCTTGGGTAGAAAATTCCGTACTACCGACTTTGGTTTGACCCTAGGATTGGGGTCAGTGTTGGCATTATTGTTGGGGAACTATGATTCCAATCCTGACATTGACTTAGCCTCGAAAAGAAATAGCCTAGCGGTTAGGCGAGACGCCCTGTTGCAAGTGTTAGCTAATCGAAAAGATTGATCTTGAGGATTGGAATGCATGGAAATCATGAATATAGGAAACCCTGCTCACGAGACTCGGCTGACATGCATATATTTCAGGGACGCCTGGGTATGTGCACGATGCGACTCGAGTGAGAATGACAATTCTCTATCATGCGGCTTGGCTGAATGCATGTATTTTGGGGACGCTTGGAATGCGTGCACGATCCAGCCAAGTGATACGACGAGTTCAAGCAAGGCTTGAAAGATGGGAGTGTGTCGAGATCTTGAAATCGTGTTAAAGGAAAGATTGATAATAGTGCGAGCGTGGCTCAGACTCAAGGAAGCGCGTAGGCGTATCTCGCTCGACTGCGATAGTCCCGTGTCTAGGTACGACTAAGTCTTGGCCATAGAAATGGTAGGATAGCTTGCCTTCAGGAAAGTCTCGAGGACGAGACTTGTTCTGAGTGGTGTATGATGTAGTGCCCCGTCCCGCAAAGTCAATCGGAGGAATCGAAACGCCGACGGCGTTCGGCCTTAGCCTTGCAACGGCTTGCTCGGAGACATCGCTCAGGTGGGGTAGTTTCGGTGAACTCTCCTCATCTTTGCCTTCACATAATAAATCGTGTTTTCAACTTGCACAAGTTAGGCTTGATAATAAAAGCTACGCATCCACATAGCTAAGGGAATAATCCCGACGGTTTGAATCGAGTTAGAACATGGAAAACGTCCCACGGTCGGCTTAGAGTTGGTGCACGGCGTACTTTGAAAATGACACTCGGTCCTTCGTCCCGTGGCTTGGGAGAAGGAAAGTTGGTCTTCAGTGCAAAAGCTGAGAGTTAGCCTAAGTCATAGGCGTCGCCGCACAAATGCTTGCTAAAGCATGCACGATCCTGTCCCGCAAGGCTTGGCGTAGCCTTTGCTCGTCCCTTGGGTTAAGTTGTAGGCTTGAGTGAGTTAGGCAAAGTTATGCCGGTCGACCTAAGTTATTCTATGTGCTGTCCCGCTCATTCTGCGGTTGTCAAGATAAATAGTCCCATGACCCCAAGGCCCATCATATGAAGTATGACTTAGGCGATAGCGCCGCGTAGAGCGAAAGTCGAGTTGAGGCACGATTGCACGATCCTAGAGTTTTTAAAGGCACGGGCCACGATTGATTAGTTGAGTTTTGGAAAGTGTCTAAATAAGTTGTTGTCTTGAGTTAAAAGAAAGGAAGAAAGAAAGAAATGCTCACGACTGGGTCGTTGAGGCAAGAAAGAACAATGCTCGCGACTACGGGTCGTCGAGGCAAGATCTCAGATGTGAGAAATGGCACTAAAAGAGAGGAAATGGCACTAAAAGAGATGGTAACACCAGAAGTGAATGACTATGTGAGACGTCAGTTTGAGTCGGTCTTGCATGGTCATGGACAACTTGTCGACAAGGTAGAGTTTCCCCGAATCGGCAACCTGTGGCGCCACGGGACCGATTGCGGCCTAAGGAAACATAAAGGCTCTGGGAGCCAAGCTGCGCCTGGGGCAAAGTATTCGGTGGACGCGGAATAGGGCTAGCTACCCAAAGAAGGTCCATCCTATACTCAGCAAAAAGGAGTCCATTATGGCTCTGGGAGTCAGTGACCAAATCATATAGATGAGTCGGCATAGCGGCAGATCCGCGGGTATGCCTTTGGATTGAGTTGAGTTGTCGAAGGTGTATACAAGCTAGAATACAAGTATTGGACTTAAAGAATGGCTACAACATAGGCGACGTGCTTCGGCACGAGATGTGGCATTGAGTCTTGAGTTGTCGGCATATAGTTGCATAAGTTGGTTGAGTCGTTTGAGTGTAAGTCGGGAAACCGCCGCAAGGCAAAGTCAGTCGTGTGACACTAAACCCACAAGTCTTGATTGGGTCAGTTGGCGATCAAAGTAACAAAGGGGCCGCGAGGCGGCGATATGGTTGAGTCGCACTGAGTTGCGAGGCACGGCACAAAGGAGTTATAGCACGGTCGTAAGGAAATTGGGTACTACCGCGTAGTTGCGTCTCTGATTCTAGCCGAAAGGCAAGCACGACCTGATAGGTTAACGTTGTGGCACGAAAAGTGGTCTATAGGCAAAGTATGAGTAACGTTGACATTGCAAGCACGGGATGGTTTTGACACACAAGTTGCGCCAAGGCGTCGGTCCTAAAACTGAACCTAAGGCAAGAGTAGAAAGACAATCGAAAAGGGATTTAAACTGCACAAAGTAAATGAACGTGTAGGTTTTGTATGGGTGGACGAGGAGCTCACTCCACCAGTACAGTGGTACTGACACCCACACAGTGTTTCATGTGCAGGCACAGGTAGAAGCTCGTGGCGCGGAGCTCGCTTGGATGCATCGAGGCACGGAGTTCCTTGGCGATTCGAAGCGTGCGGCCGCGTGGATTGAAGACTTATACAGGACATAATGTATGGACATCGCCTTCCGAAGCTTCCGCTGGATTCAAGTTGTATCGAGAGATGAGAGAGAGCAGAGTGACTTGTAAATGAGAGAAAAGTGAGCACGAGAGACATTGTAATTTGGCCTTGCGTCCACAAATGTAATCTTGTATTCAATATTAATAAAGAGATTCTTTTGAATGACTTGTGTTCATGTGTTCTTCTTTAAATTCCGCTGCAATGTATTCAATGTTTCTGCTTGGGACTTCTGGACGACGACCCCGTCGCCGCCGATGAAATCGGCCGTTATGGAATTGCCTTGCACGAGCGCAATCTAGGCTCGTGCGGCATCACGCCTTAGCGAGGACGATCGCTCCTACGGGAGCGGGGCGTGACATTCATGAACCTCCCACCCCTATCTCACCTCCTTCACATAGTCGTCCGTAGACCCACACCAGAATGTTAACGACAGTAGCAACCATTGTTGTTGCCAGCAAAGGGTGGTGTGGATGGAGAGAGGATGAGAAAGATAACAAGAATGGAAGGAATGAGAGAGCTGGAAATATAATAAGGATGATGTTGGCGTAACAATGCCACCCACCATGGGCCCAACATTGTTGATGTCGCAGGTAGCAGGGTAGAAGGTGGAATGAGGAGAGGAAGAAAACAAGAAGTTTGTGAGAGAGAGAGGCGGTAGGGAGAGAGTCTCCATTGGCAGCACACGAATTTAATGTCGTAACTCATAAATGCAAAAGGTATGACCAATGTCAATATGAATGCTGGAAGAAACAAACTGATGAAGAAAATAATGCAAATTACGCAGTATAATAAAGAATAAAAGTATCCACATTGCTATTTTGCAAAGTTGGACAACAAGACAGTAATTGGTATCTTAATACTACACCGAATTTGTGGCTTTCATTCATGTGCTCAAGAGTACATTGTAATCGACAATATGTATTTACATTGCCCGTGATGCAGGAGGAACGAGTAGTCAGATTTTAGTTGATTATACCTTCAAATAGTTTCTTTAACTATCTCAAGTTTGATCATTCAGATCAATATAAGTGTCTCAGGCATGATATGTGCTGATTTGTCCTTCATTTATTTGCTTTCAGAGAAGAGTGTTTATGGAGCCTTTTTGCTTAAATAAGTCACTATCCACTTTAGAGTCCTTAATTTCCTTTTTGGATAGTCGATCCAACTTGAATCCTTCCAATCAATACTCAATAGTGCATCTTATAATTAAGAATCTACATTACCAATAACTCCAGGTGCAATCCTTGTTCAAGGAATGTTCATTTAGTCCAACAGTCACTTAATCTACAACTACAGCCATCTAATACCTCCGGTGTTGCACTTGACAGAAACTGTGTTCCTGCTGCATCACCTGAAGAATCTCAGTTAATTGACTGTTGTGGATGGTCGGAAGAGTGTGAGAATTTAGAACTGAGAGTTATGCATGAAGGTACAAGGAATAGCGTCTTGGCAACTCAGGGGTTTCTAGGAATTGCATGAACTCCACAAATCCCTAAAGCTGTATAAAAGGCTGGAGGAACTACAGGAGGTTTCTTTCTGCATTAAGCTCTTAGAAACAAGATTATTTCTTCTAAGATCCAGATTAAGGTTAAATAGGTTGGATTTGACACTAGAATATTTATTTGGCATTATGCTTTTTGAATACAAACCAAGCAAAAGCTGCAAAACCCACAGTTCAATAAGCAACCGAACTTGTTATTTTCTGATATGCAGCATCAGAACAAGAATTTTTGTCCCGAGTCGGATCCAGATATCCATATCAAACCATCTGCAGAACAACTTCAGATGGCAGAAGACTTCCGTAGTTTCTACTGGCTACTGCTTTGTCCTCTAAATAAGCCTAAAGTTGGCCAGTGATTCGAGTTTAAGGATTGTCAAGTCACGCGTTATCAAAGATATTATTTATCTACATAACAAGATGTAGAGTGATGCAACTTTCAAGTGCATATGAATTAGACTTTCAGCCGATAAGCAATACAGAGAAAAACTTGAGATGGTTAAGGATTAAAAGAAGAGTAGAAGATCGATTGAGAGATCTACTCCTTTTGAAACTGTTATTCCACTAATAAAACAATAAACTTATAATTTACATCAGTTCTCTTCAAAATTGTAATATCTTTTTATAATTTTATTATAAAATGTCCTTTACAATCTAATTCGACATCATAGTTTAGACTTTAAGTCATTTGGTTTCTGTCAAAGATTCTTCAAAGGACTAAATACAACTATATACAAATGTAGTGAATGCATAAACAATGTGTCTTGCTGGGAGTAATATGAAAATCTCTTCTTTTTTAAATTAGCATTTCTTGATAGAACTGATACAATAGATGCTTAGGCTTGCAGATACTAAAACTATGAAGGTAAAAATAACAAAGAGACATTAACAAAATTAAAAAAGAATACCTGTGCTTTCTGTGAAGGCGTTA
Organism: Iris pallida; assembly: GCA_029216955.1. Lineage (NCBI taxonomy): Eukaryota > Viridiplantae > Streptophyta > Magnoliopsida > Asparagales > Iridaceae > Iris > Iris pallida. The sequence continues at coordinate 1,899,382 of JANAVB010003598.1, forward strand.
CACGACAGCAGATGGCTGTCCTCGAGAGAATCGCCAATTCAGTGAAAGCCTCCTTGTATCTCTTCAGAACAATTTCTAGAGCAACACCATCCACAACAAATGCCAAGTCCTGTGGTAACAAAGAAATAAGGGCAAAGTTCTTCATGGGAGTAAAAGATTCAGCTGAAGCATGACCTGATCATTTTGAGAGAAACTACAGATGCAAAAGGGCATTGCCAAATTGAGAAAAGCGAACCAGCATACACGGTCATGGGTAATGTGAATACAGTGAAAATTTGAACATCTAAACATTTATAGATACACTGATAGAAAACAAAAAGCTGTCACACATTAAAAAAGGGAATTGTGTACCGCTAAAATTAGTAAAACCATCACACAAGACACTTCAGTAATTTCTACAAAAACAAAAAAATTGACATAAGATGGAAGCAGAGACTGAAACTCGAGTATTGTAAAGTTCAAAGGAAGAAGCAGCTCATGAAATCAACATATGAATAAGTATAAAATTACTGCAGAACATAGGTACTCTCTTTCAGCAGCGACACAGTATAAAACAATGCACTCACCACTAGTTCTTCTAATGACAGCAAGATTGAGCACCAGCAATAAATTTAGTTCACAAGAAGCCTCCATTAAACTATTACGTGTAAAATCATCAATAATTTACTGAGATTTTGGTTGGGCTGTCACAAACAAACCATCACGAGCATGCATAAGAGAGTACATGTATTTTAACACAACTGGTATGAAATCGACCTATAAGCTTCCGTCACATTATCCTCTCTTTAAACAGATCTAGAAACATGCTGAAACCAAAAAAAGAAAAATCTATGCCACCCCTTTAAAATGAGGCAACCATTTACATACCAATAACACTAATTATTCCCACATTTTCCTAAACCACTCAAAAGTACTACAAATAAAACCAACCAGTACTAGGGTTCCTTGGACAGAAATAGTTGGGCCTTTTTGTTTTGTTTTTTAAGATGTTCCTTAAAATGGCTAAATAATACATTCCAATTCAACCTGAATGATTTTCCACAATACCTATATAAAGATCAAATAATAACCATACTCAGAATACCTTGGGCTCCGCAGAAGTGATTCTCATCGTAAGTAGCACCCTCTCTAAGCTTCTGAACACTTCCTCTTCAGTTTTTCCATTAATAAACAACAGCTGTCCTTTTGGCTCTGCAAAAATGCCAGAAATTCACTTACCAGCATAAGCTACTTAAATGAAATAAACAGAACATATCGTCTAAAACACATTAAAAGCATGTGTGAGTAGACGGAAATTCCTAATAAAATAACAAGTTCTATTTGTGAAAGAAACTTTCAAGCAATATAAAAGAAGACGAAACTAATGGCCCTTTTATGGCAAGAAAGAAAACAATAGAAATATTACTTTAGTGGCATTTGGTCATTTCATATCTGTGCACATTGTTGAGATAATACGTCCTTATGGATAGAGAGGGAGAGGGAGGAATAATGCCACCAACCATCCGGTTGGCTGCCACATACCCCCTTTATCACCACTGTGTGCATCCCATCAAATCCCAACTGAACAACTAAATATACACGATCTTAGAAAGATAAAGCATTTGTGATAATAAATAAAAAAAAGAAGGAAAGAGATACGGTCAGGGAAATTTAGTAGGATATGGGTTCTTAATCGAGCACTGGAAGCTTTGATTCGTGTTTTCTTTGTTATGGACATGTCCGCAACCGAATAACCCCTCCACTTAGTTCCTTTTTGATGTTTCATTAGCACTCCTGCAACAGGTCTGACTTCAAGTTTTTGGCATTTCATTACACTTTTACAACTTACAGTACCTACCATTCCCTCACGTGCCATAAAGAAGTCGGAAAGTATTAAATATTACATCAATTTCTATGAACAGTAATAGAACAAACAAACAGAAGAAGAAAATGCATCGATCTGTTGAAATATTCTTATTGTTGTCCCACGCCTCTAAAAAGTATAACCAGAACAGTAGATGCTGTCATTAGACAATTAAATTATACAAATACTGCTGTTTAGAGCATGAGAATTTACATTAAGGTGCTAAAAACAAAACATGAATTTTGTGATACAGAGAAAATTAGAAAGTAAATACTCAAACTACCTGAAGAAATGAAGTTGCACGAAAGTGCAATTTGGATAGCAGTGTTCTGCTTGTCACCAGTTAGCATCCAAAAATTGATTCCTGCTTTCCTTAATGATTCAATAGTCTCAGGCACGCCATCCTATCAAAAGACCAAACAAAAGGTAAAGAAGTTAGCAGATAGGTACATCATCCATCAATGACCAGTGCTGCAGATATGTAAACTTTTAAAGATTTATGACATGAGGAACAAGTATGAACAAATTTGATGCAAAAAGAAAAAACACACCTGTAAACGATCTTCTATTGCAGTGACACCAAGAATCTCAAGGTCGTGCTCTAATCTTTGGCAAACCTCTGCTATTTTCCACTACAAACAAAAAAAAAACATCTTACCAACATTAGCTCCTTTAGTTTGTAAATTGTATTTTATACAAAATTGACATCAAACTATCTCCCTATCAACTAATGTACTATTAGCCTCTTTAGACATAAAATTACCTCCCTATCAACTAATGTACTATTAGCTTCCTTAAACATATGTGACCATTCAATGTACACTTCATCTTTCAACTCACGCCAACCCAAACAGAGAGTACGCAGCCCTAATTGAGCATACTGATCCACAGCATCAGTAAAAGTCCTTATTTGTTGTCCTGAAAGTACAAAAATCACAAGACATCCTATTTAGAAATTAAACTTCCGAGAAAAGTGCAAAAAGAAAGCTTCACATGAAATTGCAAATAGAATCTTGATATTCATGAATCTTTTTCAATAAGGTATCATTAAGAGCCTAAAATGGCCATATGGAAATTAAATTTAAGTCATTAGTCACAGTTGCAAGCAACTGTACATGAAAACGTCATGCACTAAGATACAAAAGGGTTTCCTTTTCAAGCAAGATGGCCTTACATGTCACTCAAAAAATATGGTAACCTTCTGCATAAGAATAGAGGAATAATATGATTTCGGAAATGAATTGCATTGCATCATACCAAAAAAAAAAAAATTGGTGAACAATAATTTCTACAAAAGGTCACTCAAATTACGAAGGAAATACATGATGGCAATATTGTGCACTTTACTGTCAATACTAGACTGCAAATGATTGCCTCGTATTCTCAAATAAGTGATTCAGTGTTAGTTACATCAAAATATCAGCCAAACAAAAGACGAAAGACTACACTGGCGTGTGTAGTCTTTCGTTTCGTGCATTTTTTTAGTATTTGTCATACTAGACTACCGTTTCGTGCTTCAGTATTAGTCATAATAGAAATAAGTTATTCAGTATAAGTCATACTAGACTACTGTTTCGTGCATTTTTTTAGAAATAGTCGTACCCCTGTACCAGAAACGTATTGTACCCGGTACTCGTACCCACACCTGTGCCATGTGTTCATGGTACTGTTGAGGTGAACAGAGATGGGAGGGGATGCTAAAATAATTTGAAAAAAATATGCAAAAGACCGTAAATACATCTCATAGTAATTATGGGTTAAAGCTAAGATTTGCCTCTGAACTATAACCGGGAGTTTAACTGTACACTGAAGATGTGGGACTTTTTAAAACCTTGATTTGGTCCAGTATAATGCTCACTAATCAAAAACTGTCTACATTTACAATACACTAACACCCTAGAGTGGGTGGGTTAGGGTGGGTTTTCAGATGGAATGACAAACTATCCCCACAAGATCTTGCCAGACCTTGGTATTGCTGATCTGTCATATCTTGACTCTCATCTCATGGATATTAGTGGGTCCACATTTATCAAAATATGACTGAGAGTAGACCAGTTTAATGGATAGTTACGGTTCCAGGACGGGATGGCCAAGAATTTTTCTGCTTATACACTAATACAACCAAGGTTTTAAAACGGCGGTAGGCGGGTGCGCGGCAGAGAGAGTCCGCCTACCGTCTAGGCGGTCGATACATTTTGAACATGTTTTTACTATTTTACCACTGTTTCTTGCATAATATGCATATTTTAAGGTTGTTCCATGCATAACTAAGTTGTGAAACAAAGATTTATAAAGTTTTAGTTTTGTAAAAGTGAACCATAGGTCCATAATGCTTACAAAAAAATTTTGCCCAAAATATCTTGTTAGGTATTGCTCCGCTTAGGCACTCACCTACGCCGCCTCACCTCCGCCTATGCTGCCAAACTCCGTTGGCCGCCTACTCCACCGCCTACCGAAAAGCGGTGCGGAGATAGAACGCCTACCGCGTAGGCGCCACCTAGCGGGCTAGGCGGCCGCCATTTAGAATACTGAATACAACCCACATTGTTAAATGCATCAAACAGATCTTTCACATAGGGGCTGGACGTGGAAGTGGATCAATAACTGGACGAGGGGGGGGGGGGGGGGGGGCTATTTCCGACTTCAGTTGTTTGGATGGGTTTCTGCTTGATCTGAAAAGTATTTTAAAGTGACAGAAACAGTAGTTCCTGTCTGCCCCACTTCACACTTTTGACATCCTTATTTTTCTTCTGGATTTCTGTTGGAAACTCCGAAAAGTTGCTTGGAGTGGGACTGGATGGTGCAGCATAAGAGCGGTTAGCAACGACGCACAGGAGACGTAAGTGCAGAGGCCGAGGGGAGGGAAGATGCAGAGTCGGCGGCGGAGATGGACGGATCTAGCGCTGACATGGCAATACTCGGTCTCTTCGCTGCCAACCTCTCCGCCTCTGCGGCCTTCTTCTACCTCCTCGGCGGGTCCCCCATCTCCCTCGTCGTCCTGTCACCAACGCCACCACCTTCACCGTCACCACCTTAAGAAAGGAAGAATTGAAGAGGAGAGTGAAGGTGGTTGGAAATAGAGAGAGAAGTGGAGGTTTTGGTTGAAAATGGAATACGGGAGGAGGCTGCAAGGGAGAGGGGGTCGCGCAGGGGGGCGGGCTGTGGGAGGAGGGGCGGTGCGGCAAGCTTCACAGAAAGGGGAGAAGGGGTTGGAAGAGTAGAGAATGGTTGCTCCTCTCTCTCCCCTTCTCAATTATTTTTTTAAACTAATAATAGTAATAATAAATAACAACAACAACTATTACACAATACATACCAAAATACAATAAAATCTGCAGCTATTCCTGAGCAATTAATTGCAAGAATTCGGCTACAAAAATAGATGTCATAACTTTGCACGTTACAACGGCTAATAAAAGCACCTAATAATATTTGCTAATTTATTGTCTTTTTAATTATTATTATTATTATTATTATTATTATTATTATTAAGTATTAGTTTTAATCCCACTTTTATAATAATAATAATACTTAAATTTATAATCCATAAAAAATAGATAATATTAGTTGGGTAACCTCACCATATTCAAAAGTGGAAAACTATATCACTTCTCAACTACCATTTTATTACAAACCAAACACAGGAACTACAAAAAGTTAAACTTTCCAACCCACTTCCAACAACCATCCAAACGAAGGAACTCATAAAATATGCGTACGCATGACACGCAAATGCAATGCGTACGCATGACACGCAAATGCAATGCGTACGCAAACTCTCCACTTCCAAATTTTTTACTTCGTTCTACTTCCGTGAACCAAACAACCCCATAAGAGTATATTCAGTTACTTCGGTACCAGCTTATGCTTTCATAAATGTAACTGGAAAGACGAGTACAAAAAATAGTATTCAGATATAGTCAGCATGAAACTAGTAAAGTTCCTTCTCCATTTAAAGCCAATACTTCGCGGTAGTGGACGATACTGATACTGTATCGATTTTGGCATGTCCGGATCCAATACCTACTGCTAGCTATACCAACAATGGGAGTCTCTTTCCCGGTCCATTTGGTAGAGAAAATTTGAATGAAAAAGTTAGAATGAAGGAAAAATAGTGCAACACAATGATTCAGTTTTGCCGAAGATTAACAATATTACACTATGTCGATAAACTATAACCATTACCATATGTCAAAAGGCAAGTAAATAAACAATAATATCTATTGCAAGTTGAATATTATTCCATTTAAAACTAACGAGAAACAACATATAATATATAGAATTATGTCCAAATGTATCATATACTTTTTCTAGCTTTTTAAAATATTCTATCATTTTTGACTTTCCGAAACGAAGAACCCAAATCCTCGGATCCGAGACAACCGATACCGATACTCATAGGAAGGTCTGAAACCTATCCGGATACCAATACTGTAAACCTATTCTAAACCAACTTGTTCAATTACCTGTATAGGCACAAGGAAGCATAGCTTCATCTGCACCTTTGGACAAAAGGAAAAACTTTCCACTGTGACAGTCTTTGACTACCACAGACATTCTTTTCCGTTCAGAAGTGAACTCTAGAATATCCAGTACCTCATACTGCATGATTCTGCCATTGAAATTAATCTCTGCAACACATAACAGAAGTGACAGTCCGAGTTAAAATTGCAGGATACTGGTTCTTAGAAGAAATTTGACACAAGAAAAAGTTCACTAGTGAGAACATGCTACCAAGAACATTGCCACTTTTGCTCACAAGTGTCATATGCAAGCGAGCAGCAGCATTTACGAGAGCATCTTCATCCTGAGACTGTGCTTTGTATAATATTTTCCCGTTGTTCCTGCAGATTGTGAAAGTGCACAAACAAAAGAAGATTATCAATGTATAAAGCACGGCCAAAGATGTTGCAGACACAAAAATATAAACAGTTATCACCTTTTAATAGGTATGACAGTATTGCAAATTGACATGACCGTGAGAAACTTGATCACGTCAGGGACATTGTTGCTAATAGCATTGAGCAGTTCAACATCTATCTAGAGAGAGAACAATAGTTAGACATCAAATTAGTAAAGCATAAACAAAAGACAACAGGATCAGGCAGTTGCAAGTATTTCAGGAAAAAAAATGTGATTGAAGTACAAAGAATTGAAGACAGTAGAACAGAAAAGTAAGGATATCAGAAGGAATATCAATATAGAAATATAAATTGAACAATCTATGGAGAACAAGCAAATTTATGAGAAAACAGATTCCCTATAATGACGGTTAACACTCCAGGAACACAAACAAGGATGTTACAAAGAACATAAGAAATGTAGAGGTGCATATCCAACCATTCTGCTTTTATCATTGCATATGAAACGAGCAGTACATTATTGATCTGAATGCTGGGAAATCAAGGGACATATCTGGAACACGTGTTGCGCAAGCGGCAAAATTAGAAAAGGATAGATTAAAATATGAGTGATTCATAAGAAACCAGAGGTGGCAATGATTAAGGATAAGATGCAGGAATATCTTCTTCAGATATTCTGGGTGGATAAGTTTGCTGCACTAGGTGCCACCAGAGGGAGAGGTAAGCCAAAATGAAAATGGCCTGAGGCTTGCTAATGTAATTGTGGTGGCCCTTGAACGAGCCCTGGTTGGAGGAAAGGATTCAAGTAACTGATCAGAACGATATAGAACAGTGGCTTTGTTGTTTTTGTTCTTATCATATGTGTACATTCCGAACTCTCAAAGATTAAGAAGTGACTTGTAAGTTTTTATAGAACCCCATCTTCAAAATTCGAGAAGATAATAAACGTCGCTGAGAAATTAATATATCAAAAACAAGATAGTAAGTGTACTGAAGTGACACAATTATACATAAAAAGAATGAAAAAAGACAGTACGTCAAGGGGCTGTTTAGTTCAACAAAGTGGAGTGCAGAAGTGGGGACTTTATGCATATGCATACCCCAATGTCCACTTCGTTGTTTGTAATATTCCGAAGTCTCGACAGGAAATGGAGCGAGAGAGAGAGAGAGAGAGAGAGCACTTCATGTCGGCTGATGCATGTTCCTTCATATTTGGGGCCATCCCACATCCACAATTTTTTGAAGGATGTGGACCCCTCCAAGTATGGACCCTGCCGCATCCGCTACCGCCAGGAGAATATCGCCGACTTCAGAGTTGTCGACATTAAGTCAGAGAGAGAAAACCAAGTAGGCCTCCTACTGGATCTTGTGGAGGCGATGGGGGCGCCGCGAAGGAGGGCGCAGAAAAGGAGGGTGCGACGAAGAGGCCTAATAGAGGGCGTGGCGAAGAGAGAGGACGCGGCAAAGGAGGACACGGAGACGAGGAGAGAGAGATTCATATGTGAGTGGTGTTGATGATGATGATGGGGGGCTGAGATGAAGAGTTGTTTGGGGGTTTGGGAAAGTTGCTGCTTGGGAGAAGGAAAGGAGAGGAGAGAAATGTTGATAATGAAGAGTGGGTAATCACGTAGGCTCAGGCAGAATGAAGAAACAAGGAATATTAGTATTATGTTTATGAAATTATCAACATAATAATAATAATAATTAGTATTAGTAAATAATTAAAGAATAAATAGTTAAATAATTAGTATTTAGTCAATAATTATCAATTTACTTAGCCCAATTAATTAATTTCTGTTATTATTATAATGCATTTTTTATCTATCCCACCTCCTTCCAATTTGATATCCAAACACAGGAAGTGTGAATTTGGCTATTTCCACGTACAAAATATCATCTATACAGACGTCCGAAGTCGGATTTCTTCCGGACAAGAACTAGCATGTGTAATGCCCCGCTCCGCACGGTGCATTATGCTGAGTCGTTGACTCGAAGAGTTGCGTTGACCCAATTTATGTATCGATGCGAATCGATACAAGAGTTATGTTAACCCGAGAATGCATCGAGTCGGATCGATGCAAAGAGTTACGTTGACCCGAGGGACGCATCGATGCAAGCGTTAAGTTGGCCCGAGAGAAAGCATTGAATCGGTTCGAAGATTCTAAGAAATCGAATCGATGCAACGCACAAGTCCGATTCGAACAAATATTGATTTTAGTTGGTTTCGTGTGCAGGCTATACGTTTACGCTGAAATATAAGAGTTCGACATTTTGCCTTATTTACAAAGGGGTCCGCAAAACCAAATCACCGCCTTGCAACGGACTAAGGCATAGGCTCGGTAAGCCAAATCGGTCGTATAATTCAATGAAACACGAAGTGCTCGAATGGCTAAGTCAGAAGAGTTGACCGTGCAACAAAGTAATAAAATCGAACCGCATCGACTCGACGAAACGACAAGACGGATCGGCTTAGGGTGAAAGGACTTTGACTCTTCTTTTCTACTCCTTCATGCCTAAGTAAAATATATCGTTGTATGCTAAGTTAACCTATCGAGACCACGGACGTGGCTCGATTGAGAGATGAACGTAGTGCGTGTCGAACACTAGATAGAACAATTGAAATGAAACATGCATCAAATGCACGAGTCGCTATTGAACATCGAAACACCGCAACGGCAAGCGCCTCGGTGCGCAAGCCATAATAACATGGGATAACTATATCGACGAGTGCCTCAGTGCACAAGTCATTCGTGCCCCCGCGCGCGAGTTAGAAGGCTAGCACATTGGAAGACTATTGAGGCAAGTGACCTAGTGCACGAGCCATGAACATTGAACACTAAGGCATAGAACATGGAAATACGGTATCGAGACGTGCATCGCATGCACGACTCGAAGAATAGAGAACAATTGTGTCAAAGCGTGCGTATGTGCACGAGAATCATAAAAGATGGCTTCGTTGCGAAGAGAACAGTTGTGGCATGAATGTGACAGAACTGTCGGATATGGCACGGTGCCTTGAAAATGTTCAGGACTTTCGGGTCGTTCGTTTGACGAACATCGAATTGAGGCATTGTGCCATTGAACATTGAAACGAAGAAATAAAATCTTACAAAGAATGCAAGAACATAGAAAGAGTAAGAACGTTGAAAGAAAGAGAACTACAAGACGACGTAAAGTTTGAGTTTCGGACTCAAGACTATGTTTGGTTGTATGGGTTTGACGCACGTTGCATGGTCGAATGGACTTGAGATATTGTCCGTGCACGGGTAGGATATGATTCCCTCGAACGAGTTATATTTGTCGGAGCACCGGGACGATTCGACCTAGGAGGGATGTTAATCATTGTTGGTGCACATCTTTTGGGCATGACTTGCGATATGCTACTGATGTGATAAGCCACAATTGATGGTAAGTTCGGCGTCCTTCGGATATTGGGCCAGCAAACCCGTACGGGGAGGACGCCGGGTTATCTAATTTGAGAAAAGAAAAGAAAAGAGAAACAAGTTAGTCCATTCCGGCGCGGATACGCCAATGACCTTCATATAGTTAAGGAACGGTGGACCGAAAGTGGACGAACACAAAGATCCTGCACAGAGCACTTATAACATGACAGGGAAGGAATGAGACGTATTCACCTTGCGTCGGTGCAAGGACGAGTGGGTCAGTGTTGGTAAGAAGTCACGAAACAACACGAGATTGCTATTGGTTGCCTGCTTGCTTATGCGAATCGAAATAACATGCTTGCCATGATAACATGCTTTACTACTTTCAAATATGCCATGAAACCGATCATAAGGAGAACATAAAAAGATAACTAAATTGTATGCTGCATGAATCAATACATTACTTAATGTCGGTTTAGTTAAGTGGGTCTTTGATCAGTACAGCGAGGACGAAAGTACTAATCCCCCACTAGATTGCTCGCATGTTCAGGATATGTTCTGCTCGCAGTGGAGCTTCGCTTGATCGCGCTGAGGCATGGAATGTCGTAGCGTTTGAAGCGTGCGATCGCATTGACGCTCGGACTTGCAACAGGATTGATGTAGCCGAGATATAAAAGGCATGATGTATGGAACGATGAAATCCTTTATGGACAAGAGAGAACTTGAGTGTTGTAGCCAATCTGGCAAATTCAATTGGGCTATTGAAAGTCTTTGTAATCTCAGTTCATTCATCAATAAAGAGAATTGTTTCGTATACTCTGTTTTCTTCCGTTGCTAATATCAAATCAAAGATAACCATTTGAGAACTTGTCTTGCCTTGTACGAGCGCAACTCCAGACTCGTACGGCATCACGCCCCAGCGAGGACGATGATTCGGATAAATCGATGCGAGGACGAGCGATTTTCCGGGTCGGGACGTGACAGCATGAAACTCGGATACATGTGCAAAGCACTTCAACACTTTGTGTATGCACTTTTTCACTTCCTTCCCACTTTGGACATCCAAACAGCCACCAAGTGAAGTGATACACTTATTACTCTACGAAAGGTTTTTAGGGCCTGTTTGGTAAATGGAAAGTGGAATAGGATTTGGATTTTCACTTTCGTGGATGGAAAGTGTATGGAAATCCATAAAGTTTCTTGTCCCCTACTAGGAAACAAATGTGTTTGGTTAAAATAAGAAAGTGAGAAAGTGAAAAGTAATACAGTGTAATATAATAATAGTGAATGGTAATTAATTTACATAACAAATTAACATAATCGCTAAATACTAACAAATTAAATAATTAGTTTAACAAATTAAGAAAATTACCAAATACATACAAATAGCATTAACAAATTAAATAAGGTTAAGCCAGTGCATGTTCTGACTGAACCAACAGAATAACTAATGTATCGAATGAACTACAAAGTTACTATTTTATCAGAACAATTCAAACAAATGTAACCAAATTGTTACAACCTTTGCGGTAGCATTTGGCATGAAGAATTGGAGTATCAGCCTGCATCATATACATGATCAACTATGGCTTGCCTTTGTTGTGCGTAACATCCTATATTTTCATTTTTCACAGTTGGTTGGGATATAAGATTAAGGTAAGTTGCTTAGGAAGCCAATAACAAGCAATAAAACTTTGTCTAAACTTTGTGGAACACCTTTTATAGAATACATGATGGCTCATTTCTTAGTAGTGGCTCATCACACTGGGAACACCCAAGTAATTTAATATGGAAGGATGGTTAACAAGGAAGAGTGAAGAATCCAAGACCTGTGCTTGTCTGCCTAGGGCTGATGAAGAAACCATAGTGAATGATAGACCATTGGTGAGGGTAATAGTGTAGCAACCAAGTGCAATGACAATTGATAAGTGACAAGAGTAGGTTAAAGAAAAGTCCAGGAACAACACATCATTTGAGGCGTGGTTAGGGTGACATGCCAACTAGACAAGGAGAGGCAGCTCAGGCTGTAGTATAATTAGATTAGACGCTTATAGGAAGACTCTAGATAAAGGGGTCAAGTGTTTCAACACAATGATTAAGAGGAGATCAACATAGTTTGATCACATGAAACAAAATTAATAGGTGAAACGTGGGGGACATGAAATTATAGTCGTCAGTCATCGATAAATTAAATCAATGAGTCATAATCACTAACAAAAGAAACTTGTTTATACTAGTAGGTTTTTCTTAGAAGCAACTTATTAAAACAATTAAAGAATCTGGTAGTTGCTAATATTACAGAGGAGATGGTCGTCGGTAGTACTGAATGGCAGAAGAAGGTTCAAGAATAACAGTTCAAGTAACCCACTAAAAGACATTATTTTCTAAGAAAGCATTAACTCTTAATCAGAAATGAATCCATAACCAGAAATCATTCACAAGAAGCTGCAATTCTATTAATTGGCATAACTTCAACTTTATCAAGGCGACTAGTTCCACGAAAATTACTGTTTCAATCTTTCCATAACACTAAACTATGTTTAATGTTATTTGAATGTAAGTTCTTGTTTCTCTTTTCCATCAATAATCATGACATTTATTTAAGTCACCTCCTACGGGGGTAAGGTTGTGTACATCTTGACCCTCCCCAGATCCTGCATAAGTCAGAGCCTCGTGGCACTGGGACTCCCTTAATTATGACATTTACTTAACAAGCACCAGCTACGTTAAGACAGCATGCTCAGCCATCGGTGTGGAAATTTATCTTAGGTTAAAAGAAGAATATTACAGCAACAAAAAGACAAGTTACAAGAACCTTGAAAGTTTAATCAGTAAAGGATACAGAAGTAACCTTTCAAAGCATCACCGCCCTCATTCCCATAAAAAGTGCCACTAATGCAGCATCTCCTAAAGATCATTCTATTCTCTGTCAATGTCCCAGTTTTGTCAGTCAAAATGTATTCCACTTGTCCCAAATCCTCGCTGATCGCTGTACTGAGGAAACAAAGAACTGAAAGCTAAAAAAACATGGAATAAATCTTTATGGTTCGATATCAACAAAAAATCAAATACAATTATCTTACTTTGCTGCATGAGCTGATGTATTAGTATCCCAATCATACATTTCCTCATCCCAATCAATGAACTTTGCATACAGACTCTTTACTAGATCAAGAGACACCTGTAGTAACAACATATTACTGGCATTTAGAGGCAGAATATGACTGTTTATATGCATATCTACCCAAGAAAAAATTAGTGTAGCAAATGAGCTGGAATAAAACCAGCATTTGTCGCATATTCCATAAATAAAGGTAGCTCATTTTGCAATTTTGCACATAAATAGTATATGCAATGCAAACCAAGTTAGTTTAATATGCAAGATACTTGAGGATAAGGTCTAAGATGGAAAACCACCAAAAGGCTTTCTGACGTGATTTTCAGTTATGGGACAATTCACCTACTATCTATCTTCATGCACTAATCACATGTGCATAGAATCACATTATAGCATCCAATTGAAGAGACCCAAAACTAATACAACAAAATAATATGATCCCAAATTGTGTACTAGACAAATTAAAACAGATACAAATAGGAAACATAAAAATGAAATCCAAATTAAGTTGAACAAGGTTCTTTCTGGCAAAATATAAGATAAAATAACTAAGTTCCAAGTATAAGATAAGGAAACTGAGAAGAAAAAAAGGACAAGGATGTCTGGACATGTGTAAAATAAACCAAGGCTGTAGGGAAAGGTAGACAACAGGATGAAAAGAGAGAGAGAGAGAGAGAGAGTATGACAAGAAAAAATGAGAATAAAAGCGAGATCCCTGGAAGAAAATGAGAAGAGAAGATTTTTACAGAAAGAATTAGAAGAGATGCTGTTGGTATAGACTATTTTTCGAATGTTATTAAATTTGTAGCAAATAAGAAAATACAAGGGAAAAGAAAGGCATTAAGGATAGAGCATTTCTCATATACAGGAGCAGAACCTTAAAAACATAGTTTTTATATATAACCCAAATACTGCATCTGCATTTTCTTCTATAACACAGTAGTGCAAAATCAATTTAGTGTTAGTACTATGTTGCATGGAGACGAATTCGACACGACACGTTAGGGGCATGGCTACACGGATTTGGCACCTACTTTGGTGTGTCCTAGAGTATTTCAGACTGTCTGTGACGCATTTGATACGTGTGTCCGACACAACATGGACGCAGCATGAATTTTGGAGTGCCCGTGCTTCTTAGGTTGGTATGTGCATATAAGCATGTCTTCCTGCACAGATTTGAAGATAATAGTGTAGATTTACGCATCAAAGTGGAATGTATATGACCGATAAACATCTCTTATCCAGCATATAATAAGATTCGTCTTATCCCTGGCACAAGTAACTTCACATATGTCATGCTACTTCTGTATTTAAGCAAGCTTGATGCATCTATAAATTGAGAGTATTTATTATCTAAGAATATGTTGTTCAGAAATATTATTATAACTCGAATCTTAACATGTAACTAAAAGGTACATATGCAAAAAATGTTAAAAGTACGCCAACAAATTATATGACCACATCGCAAAGATTATCATTTTGCCAAATTGACCATAAATAGCATAAAATGACGGTGAAATATGACCCCACTCCAGTGGAAAAAATAGTTTATGTTTACAAAATAAAACTCTAGCTAACTAAGAGGTAAATACAAAGAAAAGGGAATAAATACCTTTATCGAAATAGGAATCATGATTGAACATAAAAGCTCAAAACGTAGAGGGATGACCAGAAGTTCATACCAAGGTCCTTCAATAGGGTACTTAACATACCATTGCTGTAAGGAAGAACAAAATCCAATTAGCTAATAAGCACCAAAAGTCCTTGTGTATATTAAATATTTCGAAGTTTATAAAGAATTCGGTCAAATATCAAGTTTATAACTAAACAAAATGTATTCAAGATTTAAAGTAGCGGCAGAAAGCTATACTCAAACCATCAAAACTATTGAAAACAGCCCATTCAAAACCACAAAAAAAAAAAACACAATGCCCGATAGAAAGGGCCCGAAACTAATACTGCCGACCTTGAATGTATTACATAATGTCAATGTAGGAAGTGGATCAATGGGATAACTTTCATTGAGTGGCTTGAATTCATATACAGTCGAATCTTCCTCACAAAAGCCTATCCAACGTGGACTAAACTAGACTATTATAGACCCACTCTCACAACTCTAACAATCCCCCTCAAAGCTTGAGCATGTGAAACATTTCCAACTTACACTCTCCCTCAAGCTTAAGCATGTGAAACATGTCCAGTTTGTTAAAAATAAAATAGAAATAGTCAAAACTAATAAAGCTAAAATGATAGTAGTAGTAGCAGCAACATCAGTAGACGAACAGAATAGTAGATCGAAGCATATTATCTAATGAGAAGACACGTAGAGAGATAGAGACCACGAAGAAGAAGAAGAACAGTGCCGAGAAGTGGTGGTCTGGAAGAACGACAATGCCGAAAGAGAGACGGGTTAGAGATTTGATACCAAAATATCTGGCCAACACCCCCATTGAAGTTGGACGTAACAAACATCTTCAACTTGTAAGCAAGAATTCTTTCCCTTGAAAACTATGGTTTCCAAAAGAGGGTCGACAGATCAAGATTTAGATCAGGGTCTACTCCTACAAGATCTGAGACATCGCCAGATTGTCGATGGCGCATAGGAGCAACGGTCAACGGAGGTGGGGGTTATGCTAGAGTAGAGATGGTCGAGTCAGAGGTGAATTGAGGCTAGAATCAAGATATGGTGCTACAAATGGAACTGATTAGTGATCGGTACGACTGAAGTCAGAGGGCAAATCAAGGAGCTGAGGACTCTTTGTCTGCAGCAAAGATTGCATCGGAGATTGCGGCTATAGGAGGTCGAGTCAGGTAAAGTATATCAGAAACCTGTCTTTGTCACGAGAGGCGTGATCGGTTTCAGAGAGGAGAGTGATCGTGCTCGGTCTCGGAGATGAGAGTGATAGTTGGTGGCAGTAGAAGAGCCGGAGGGCCATCATGGCAAGGATGACGATGGGGCAGATGAAGTGAGAGAAGAATGTCGGGCGGAGAACATCAACAACCGTAGAAACAACTACGTTGTAATAATAATGATAATAATAATAATTAATAATTACACTGACCTTCATAATATAAGAGCATGTATCATCTACTCCATATCAAATTTGTGTGCCAAAAGCATGCAGAAGTCAAAATATATGCTTCCAAAATGGGAGGAACTCCAAGTCACCAACATCAACATCCACGTTGTTAGAATATAATGGGGTTGGTCATGGAGCATGAGAAAGGTTCAAAAAAGAATTTGCAAAGTTTTATGATCCTCCATCAGCATCAACACACTTCATTGGTGCCAAAGGTGAGTTCTAGGTATATAAAATTAATTTATTTATTTTTTGGATAAATTTTACAAAGTAAAAAACTCACAAATCATGTCCTTATTAAAATTCCAACAGCCTGAGACACACATGATCTATAAATCATTTCTGAGATCATTTTTCCTAGTTTCTCGAGTCTTAGCAATTATTTTTGAACCCTTTCACTGGTCTATTTACTTGAAAATGGGAAAAAAAAAAGAAGAAGAAGTTTGGTAACAGCATCTATATAGCACTTAACCTATTGCAGAAGCAAGAGAGAAAGAAAATGCTAGTAGTAATGGATTACGAAACAAAGTATAACAAAGCAACTGATAAACATTCCTTTCCAGCAAGAAACACAAATATATTACTGCATTAGATTTAATCGACCAGAGGGTGTCAAAGTAAATACATTGGCCTCTTGTCTGTTGTCCTTAATACTCTTTTTAAGTCTAGGGGGAACATGGAGGATGCTCCTTGGCTGCATAAGATAAACTGCATGACCAAAGAGGCGGGTGCCGCGGGTCCACCTGCCCGCCAACTAGCCTTTAAGTTTTATGGCAAGGCCCCATTTTGCTCATTTGTGCATTAGCTAGGAAATTTGACAAATATAGTGTTGGCATCAAGTTGACAGCTGGCAAAGCTATGCTCGTTCTTCTTCTTGGGAGATTTTCATGCTCCATAGCCAAACACACTTTTGATGGGCTTGGTCGTGCGAGAATATATATGAATAAACATTTATCAGTCCAATTAATGGCTTAAAAAGCTTATATGTAGTACGTGTGAGTTCTATGCAGGGGCGTATCCAGGAATTTCAGTCAGTCAGGACTCATAATAGTTACAAAGGGGATTGAGAAGTAGAAAATTAATAATTGCAAAATACATATGACAGGAGAAGTCTGAGTTTTGAACATGAGACCTGAAATAATAACAACAAACTTCTTTACCGAACCAATATTACAATGACTTTATGTAGTGGCAAACGTATTTGAATTTTGGCAAAATGATAATAATTTCTAGAAAAGTTTATATTTCCAGAAATCCAGTGGGGGCATGTGGATCTGCCCCTGGTTCTATGAAATATTCCATCTAACACAAAATCAACATCCCCCGGGATTGGGTCTGTAAGAAAGCAAGAATAATGCAGAATAGTCCATCTTGTGAAGAGAGTTTATAACACAAATTAAATCGTTTTCATTCCAATTAATGGCTCCTAGCTCATATACAAAACTTATATGTATTTTAAATGTGAGTTCTATGAAATGGCAGCCAACACCAAACTGACATTCAACCAGCACTAAGGAACGTGAGAAAGAGCAATAATGCATAATAGTCCATCTTACAAAAAGTTCATTATATCAAAAGCAATTAATGGCTGCTGAGCATCTAGTGTACACTAAAAGTGGGATGGTAATAGAAAAAGGAAGTAAAAAAAACAATGTTGTAGTAGAATAAAAAAAAAATGTTGCCAAGCATCAACGTTGATTTAATGGGAAGTCTCAAGTCTCAACATTCAACAATGACATTAGTCATATCTAAAGAAGATCACAACAGAATTTACCTTACGAGCTTCTGTATCCTTCCAAATGTTACCAGCAAACCCTAGAACAACAACAACTACAATTTGGAATAAAAATATTGCTCCAGTCAACTTATCAATCATTGCATCCACTGCAGTAAGTTTAGGCTCTGGTATGCCTCTGCTCATTCCCAATTTTGTTTCATTGCCTGAGAGTATGGTAAGACATCGTCAGCCATCACTCAAAAGCATTCAACAATTAAATAGTTACTATATTATATACTTCTAGCAAAAGACTCGTGATTTATTAGCCTTTCTTGTATCAGTTAAATTTTCCTAACATATGCAGTTCATAATATACCACATCATAGTCATAATTACTCCATTTTAGGATCAAAAAGTACAAAAAAGAAGAGATAATTAGCACCAGAAAAAATATATATAACACAAGATGAAGAACAGCCCTGTTTGTGGCATTCTTGAGTCGATTGCTCTACTTAACATATAAGCCTTACACAAACAAACAAAAAATAATAGTAGTAATAATAAAGGTATAAGGTAATTGATATCAAAAATCGATCTGTTGTCAAATAAAATAAAGTGATCAAGGAAACAGCAAGAAGATAAATATACAAGTGATAGTTGGGAGACAGAGCAAGTAAACTGACATCAATAGAATGCTGCTAGCAAATCTCAATCTTCTGAAATAGCCGTGTCTAATATGTCCCTACCACTTCACCTGAAGTACTCAAGAGGGACCTCTCACAAAAAACTTGCCTCAAAGTTGAACTTTCTAATCCTTCACTTGTTTGAGAAAATATGCCATGTGTATACTTTGTTGCTAGTCCTGCTTCGTTTATTAATTTGTCATACTTCAAACTTTTCCTCCTTAGTGGCATCAAGTCCAGCATACAATTGTTCCAAGGCTCACCTTTTTGTGAGGAACCAGTCAAATGCATGTATACTTTCACAAGTAATGGTCTATTTGAGTTAAGAACATTTGTTTAATCAGCTTTGACATGCTTTTCATATCAATTTCAATAAGTTAATTTAATATTTGGAGAAGATCCTGTTTTTCTTGTAATAGCTGGTTTCTATGTAAAACTGATGATTAGTTGTCTCTACTTCCCTTATTTGAACAATGGCTTTCTATATAAAGCTCATTATGAGTTGTTCCCCTTTGAGCTGGGGTTTTCTTAAACATTATGTAAGCCAGACCTAGATTGGGCAAGTAACATGTTTGATGATGCAACCCTAAACAAATCAGTTGATTTACGTTAATATTTATTACAGTTCAACGAGATTAGGTAGACAGGCATGAGAGGTAATTCACATTCCTTCTAAAAACAATTTGATGAAGAAAACCACAAAGTGAAGAATCGGTATGGATCTAGCAAAGGGATGTGTCCTGGTAATAAACAAGTTAAGTCAACGTGAAATAATACATTTCAGAAAGAAGCATAAACAGTTTATAATACTGACTCTACAACACCCATTTATGTTTTCTTTCAATACAATACATTTTCTGATGCAAGTGAAAATAAAATAATATCCACACACCTGTATAGACTGCAACACCACATGCCCATTCTGTATTCCTCAAACAACATGATTGCAAAAGTGTGTTATTGATGGTCAAAGGACATACATCGTTATCAAGAAATGGAGGAAACAACCGGATATTTGCATCAAATCTTCTGATGTCCTTATCAGGGTTAGGGCATTCAATGACACCCTGTAATGATTTTTAAAAAACTGTAAGAAATCATGTGGAAATCCAATCATAATAAATAAATTACGACAGACCTTCTTCCACTTAACCAAGAAAGCAGTTTATAAGAAGGTTCAGACGATAACTTAGATGAAAAAAAAAACTCCTGAACACACAGACACACACACACAGTGTCAAGTTGAACGAATATGATCGTCCACGTGAAATACACAGTGTTTAAAACTTTTAATACGTAATGTGCACATATACTTTTCTTCCATTAATTTTCTTAAGTGAAAATTAAAAGGAGAGTATCACATGGTGATAATTAGAGGACGGAGGTTTCTGCCCAATTAAATTTTTTTGGGTTGTTACTTAAGTAATCTTTTGGCAAAAAATAGGCAGGCTTGTGCAATTTACCCAGTTACGATAGCTAAAACTCCTCCATGCTACAAAGCTGGAAGAAACTGTTACCTTGATTTTGTGCAATATTTCAGAGTCTAGCCCAGCACAAACAGATGGAATAACTCTCGTTTTTAAATCAGTTTCCCCATCCAAAGCAGCTGTCTGTAGACAATGATGAAAATCAATTAAGGAAATTTTGATCATGCGAATTTACATAGTAATAGCAAAGAGGGGACTAAAGAAAGAATGAAATCACTAATTCAAGTACCATCAACATATATCGAGCTATCAAAGTCCTAGTAAAAATGCTTAAATAAATAGCAAAGTAACTAATTTGTATTAATCGATTACATCTAAAAAAAACGACGACGGAAATCAAGACGGAATTCTTATAATACCACTTTACAAAGTAATCCCAAAGAGCAAATGCAATACAGATAAATCACCCTCTAAGTAAATCAACATATATCAGTGTGGACAAGTTCAACTAAAAGTGCTCAAACAAGCTCCAAAAGTTACTGTTTTACAATAAATGATTAGTGTGACTATTTTAGTCCCACATTAATAATGTATTATGAGGATAACTCCAAATGTTTGGATTTCTCTATTTAAATAGTACTGGAGTTGGGGAAAACCTGACCCCCTCTCTTCCTGCACCTCCTCCTTCCTCTCCACCCTTCCCCTCCTCTCCCAACACTCTAAAATCCACCAGCCCATCTTGCCCACCACTAACCCCCTAACTTGTCCACCCTATTCCACCCCACCTTCCGTGCCCACCCACCACCTAACCCACCCCTCCCCTATCCCCCTCCCGTTGTGTCTCCTGCCCTCCATTATAAAGCACATCCATTGTTTCCAACTCAATACAAATCATTAGCTTTCATCACGAGACTCATAGAGTACTTCAAAATTCAAATCCTTCTAAGGAGAAATTTCCCTAGATGTTCAATTGGTAGAAAGCTTCTTCCTGTGTGTGTGATAATTGTTACTTGGCGATGGATGAGAGATTACCATATGCACATGATTATCGAGCATTTTCCTCATTGTATGGAAAGTTCTCTTCTTCCTTCCATAATGTTTTACATCTCTTTCATTTTACGGATTTTCAATGCCGATGATTATCACAAGACACTCCAAAAATGTTATATGGTGGAGAATATACTACATTGGCAGGCTAAGACACTTAAAGAGATCATGTGTGCATAATAAGAACAACAACAAAGCTTTTATCCCAAATTTTTGGTGATATGTGCATAATAACAGAATAAAAATAATTTTAAGAATATAGCACCATTCTTTACCTCAATATAGCAAGTGCCTTGCGGGTCAGACGTACCAACCAAAACAAGATCACAAGGTACTTCATCATTCTCTCGAAGCCACACTATGTTGCCAACATGGACATCTTGAGCTTGAATCTTAAGCAAGAAAACATAAAATAACATCAAATTATATATAATCACAGTAATATACAGGTTTCAGAATAAATCCACACAAAAGCATCTGTCCTTCGACAAAATCACACATGAAGCATTTCACATCAACCAAATAATAGGTTTGACTCACACATATATACACCCCAACCTTTAAAAATCCTCAAATAGCACATCATGAACTTGGATCACAATCATTTAAATTGCACTGAAATTGCAGTTTATGATTTAACTTCTCATTAGTCCAATCTTGTTTCCGTAGAAACATTCAATTGAGATGGAGTCACCATATTACCTACTGGTCGTATAAAAAAGGCAGAGTCTTGAAAGAGTCTCACTGAATTTGCATATTTCCCATCATTTACTGAGTAAAGGTGGCAGCACAAACTAGATGACCAAATTATCAGCAGGAACTCGGACATAATCTTCGGACATGAGTAATGAATTATGATTATCAGTACCTTCCTCTCCTAATATTCATTTTATCTTAACTCTGATCTTACATCATACACTGCTCTGCTATTAAGACACTATGTTTGAGAATGTAACCTTTTGATGCAGAGTTGGAAATATACTAGAGATATACAGTCATACAAAAACATAATAATTATGCACTGAAAGTGTGACTTCAATGAGATAAAGCAAGAAAGGTCACAGAGGTAAAACAGTTTCCCCCTTCTACAAAGTATTGAAAATTATGTCGAGTAAAGGGTTAATAAGGCAGGAGAAGTCTTGATTCTTTTGAAGTCCCTGCAACAGCACCTGAACTCCATAGTTTTAGTGAAAGTTGAGATTTATACATCTATATTATCGCAATATAAATGTATAACGGAATGCATATTTTACTGGTAGAGAGTTGGTTCTCACAGCAGTACAATTTTTTTAATTTGCTTGAAATGGTTATGAAATTCGGTGGCTCTGATACTGTGTCAAAGTCCCTGTGACTCCATCAAAACTCCACAGTTGGGGTGAGGGTTATATTTTCATTATTATTTCAATAAGACGAAACATAAATAGTAACCTTCACTTAACTATATCAATTACTCGACAAAAACCTAATCAAAGAAAATTACATAGTTCTGTTTCTTCAACGTGCACGAACTAACCCAAGGTCAACAATTTCACAAGATCATTTTAATGACCCTACTAAACAAACTATATAACAAAAAAAAACAGTGGAAACAACTAGCAGTTATATACAAAGTTGAAAAAAAAACGTGTACACAATTTTTTTCCATAATAGGAACAAGTCTTTTGGACATTATTTAAGACTGTAGATCAAGCACAATAACATAACCCTATTTAATAACATAACCCTATTTTCTCTTAATAACTCAACCTCCAATAGAAATGCACGTAGATCCAGTAAACAATAGTGTCCATCACTGGGGCTAAAGGGAACTAGCAGTATGCCCAAATCAGAACTCTCCCGTTTCTCTCGCAGCCTCGCTGAAATGAAAAATATCCAAACCCCACCAAAACCTGAATGCTTATTGGACATGGAACGGGTTTAGACCCTCGTCTAGTTAACAGATTCGCTATTGTTTCAGGAAGAAGTAACCTAGTAGGTTCAGTTTCGGATATTGGACAGATCCAGCCCAAATCTGATTCATTCACATCCTAAACAGTAATTGATCTTAGACCACAAGTTACTGAGAGCTTCGACTTATCAACCTATAGAGTGGGCTAACATTGCCTTCTAAAAGATTAGATTTGAAGTTTTATCAGAGACTCAAAATCTACATTCTGTAGACTTATCTAGAGAACCTTTTCTCCCAATCCTGCATAGAAGTCATTATTTCCAACATTAAAGAAAATGGCACCCTCTCTAAGACATATACCCGGGGTTTCTGTACTAGTTATAACTTATAAGCAACATAATGAGAATTGTGACTTCAACTGACTAGTAAGTCATTAGTCTCAACCAAACATGCCCCGGTGAAGAAGCTCAAGTTGTGTTCCATTACAAAGATTCTCTGTAGTTTATGATGGTAACCAATGTTATATGTTGAACAAAGCCCATTTGCACAGCAATCACATGTAACGTTCATCATTAGCAGGAATTACAGTAATATAAAAAATATTCAGCAAGTTCGCAACAGCATTATTAAAGAAATTAGACAGAAAGACATACATGTTTACGAGTGCCTTCCTTCACAACCCATACTTCTTTCTCGTTTGCTTGCTTGTCAGAAAGATACCTATTGTAGTCATCCCATGCCTCCTTTGTTGCAGAGACCGCAAAAATAAATATAAGTGGACCCCATGTACTTGCAGGATTTACAGGAGTTATAAGTGACCACAATTGGAGGCAAGCGATCAGCAAAAAGTATTGATTCATGAATCGCCTGCAAAGGCGATACAAACGTTGAGGTAACTCATAGCAAATACAAAAACACAGCCCACACCCACAAAAGATAAGGATAACATAAATCAGTTCAATTTGGACGAATGACTGTGAAACTAGATTACTTCCTATTTGAATAGTAAGAATAGAAACTATGTTCTTTGTGGATATACAATTCCTATCAGAATAGGAGCACGACAAGAATAAAAACTTAACTCATTCGCTAGACATAAATGTGTCGCAGTGGCATTGATTGTACAAAATCAGGTATTAATTGTACAAAATCATAATGCCAGTCGTCGTTGTCACCATCAAAGCCTTCTCCCATCATAATGGAGTCATATGGAGCATAAGAAAGCGCTATTAGACAACCAGTGGGCCAAGAACGAGCGGATTTGCATACGACTTATCGCGTCCACCAAAGAGCTTGAACTAGTATACCCAACTAATCCATGAAACCCCTTCTTTCATCCACTTTTGTTACCCACGTCAACCCTCTATTTTGGAGCGAGATTCCTGGCCAAGGTAGCTAAGAGCATGAAAGAGTCATGTCATTACACCTAGGTAATCAGTTGACGGGTAGATAGACCTACCTTTTGGGTATGTTGTTTAATCTCGTGCAACCAAGGAGCACCTTCCATGTTCCCCTAGACTATAAATAGTCTAGACGAAGAGGTGAAATGATACAATTTGCTATATGAAATTTCATTCTCTCTCTATGAAACAGTAAGGCAAAGAGTGAAAAGAAATGACAATCCCAATACAAAATTATAATGCTAAATTACCCAAAAAAAACACTTCTGACGTCCAACCTCTTTCTAGATAGATATGTGGGACAGTCTTTTTGCACCTGATATACCTTCGCCTAGTTAGTACGGACTCAATTCCAAGTAGGAGTTACAAATTAGAAAATGTCTACATTAGAATTCAAATATATATATATATATATATATATATATATATATATATATATATATATATATATATATATATACTGCCTCTCTTTCTTCCCGTCTCCCTCGTCTAACCCAACAACTTCACATGGGTGTCGACTAAGATACTTACCAACAGCTCAAAATCATGCAATAGCACAATGTCTTCTCATGAAGGGAAAACCAATACAAATTACAGAATAAAGAGCTAAGCCTTAAGTTAAAAGATAATAATAAACAATAACATAATAAAAAAACATTTTAACAACAAGATGTACAGTAAAAATATCAGGAAATTAGTCAAACCTGAACTGTTCTGATAGATTCTTAGGGAGAAAATTCAAAATGGTGTACTTTCTGTTGGATATCCGATTGTCGCAGTAAGAGTCTACAGCTGAATCATCGTTGATGTACACAAATCTCTTCATTTTCGACCCAGTAAGCATATGATCGGAACTTTGTGCCCCTCTAATAAATTGCTTAAATACCCATATCTGCTTAAAAAAAATATTTATCAACATTTGGACTATATCATCTGCACTGTAAATTGATAAAAGAACCAAACCTTTTTCTACAAAATTCCATTGCGGGCAAAAGACATAATATTTGTTTCTACTAGTTCCGTTATTAGATTGGAAAATAAGTCATACCTGCTTAGAGAAAAGAAAAACTATACCAACACTAAGACCAAAATCAGAAGTAGCAAACTTATCCAAAATTTGCAAATAGAGAATGGCCAAACTATGTGACCTCTAATAAATGGCAGGAGTAACCATCTTGAAGAAATCAACATATGAACTTGAAAGTAGGAAAAGGTAGTTTATTTCTTCAAATTTTTCTCACGGTCCCGGGAATTGCAAAATAGTTTTTTTTTTTTTACCTAAAATTTTATCAGCATATTGAGTCATTGACCATATTGTCTGCATTGTAAATTTCAAGAAGAACCAAACTTTTCTATAAATTCTATCATGAAAAATAGGTCTTCAAATATCGACTCTGTAATTACAAATAAACCATATCAGCTTTAAAAGGATAGAAAGTTAACTATATCATCATGTGGACTTTTTCCTCTATATATATATATATATATATATATATATATATATATATATATATATATATATATATATATATATATAAAGGACTTTTTCTGCAAAATTCGATTCTGAAATTGCAAAACAAATAGCTCTAATTAATTCTGAGAAATACCCATAACTCAAAACCATCTAACGAATTGGAAAGTAGCAAGCTTTTCTGCAATTTGCAAATAGGGACGTTGAGAAAATATATTAATGGAACTAGAGGGATCTATGACAAATTATGTGAAAATAAAAAAATACTGATTCTGATAAACACCCGGAACTCGAAAGAAGCAAAGTTTTCTACAATTTGCACATAGGGACGCTTGGAAATTTATAGAGTTGGAGGGATCATTGACAAATTTTATAGAAATCGGAATATTTCATACAAACCCTATTTTTTTTTACTAATTCTGAGAAATACCTATAACTCGAAACGGTCGGGCAAATTCGAAAGTAGCAAACTTTCCAACAAATTGCAGCTGCGGATTATTCGAAAAAAGTAAATAATTATAGGGATCTATAAGAAATTGTGAGACTTTTGAGAGAGAGGAGGAGGACCTGGATCTTGAGGAGAGAGAGCTCGGGAAAGAAGAAGGAGAAGAAGGGGACTGCGAGGTCCTTTAGGAATGCACTTTTTTTTTCTTTTTTGAGAAAAGTAATGGTGGAATGGTGCCAACGGGTCTGTAGGCCCATGGGCTGGGTTTGGACTTGGGGATGCCAAAGGGCTTGGGGTTGAGCATGTCAATTAGACCAGGCCATGCCGGCACGACACGAGCTCGATCCGAAAAAAAAATGTCCAATGTGTCGGTTCGATCTGATTAATCTTTGACCCGGACTGGCCGGACCCAGGATATCGGTGCATGTCCGACCCGACAGGCCCGGCCAGACCCGAAGCTAAATGTGGTTATTAATCACTTAGATATAGTGGTTATTAAAAAAAAAATTATATTGGTCAATTAATCACCTAGATATAGTGAACAACTGTTTTCCAAGTTAAATTCTTATTTGTTTGATATAAAGAAATTAATCAACTAGATATAGTAGAAAATATATATTTAAAGTATAGTATAAAATAATTTTTATATGTCCTGATTTTATTTTATTTGACCCAGGCCTTATTCGACACAAAGTCCACCGTGTCGTGGGCCATGTGCCGGGATGGACTAGGATTTTCACCCTTAGTCCCGTACCGATCCACTATAGTCCATGTGCTCGAGAGGTTCGGCCCATGTCTGGCCAGGCCCGTGTTCGGTCCGGCCCACCCAAATTTCGGATCGAGTCATCCCAGCCCACTTGACAGCTCTAAGGTCAATACACGATGTAACTGGATGTAGTTATTGATGCAATATCTTGAGAATGATAAGAGAACTTATGTTCATGGTTAAATGATTTGAGAACGATAAAAAAAAACTTCTTGTTGGAAACCGGTCTGACAAGAATGAGAGTTTGTCCATGAGTGTTGGTCCGGGCTCATGTGCCTCAAAAATGAATTTTCATGTAAGACCTTAACCAATCCCAATTATCTACACCTACACCCGTCGTGGTACTAATTATCACCTCTATTGTCATCACATTTTTTAGAGCTCAAGTAAAAACGATATACAATCCAACAATCTTCACCTTAGCTCATTTTCACTAGACGAACAACTTTAGCTTACATGCTACCTTTGCTCGTTTCCGCCAACCGAACAACCTTAGCACTCTACTACCTTTGCTCGTTTCCGTCAGCCGAGCACCCAGGAGATCCAACATATTGTCATCTCGATCCGTCCGTTCGACCACATAACCAAACAGACACGTTCATCCATATAATAATTGTGTGTCAACCACAACGTCTTGCTCCACCTTTGATGTGTCGGACCCACCTTTGAAGCCAATTCGTGTAGTTGCCTCCACTATAGGTCTAATCCACCTTCCATCTGCGAATTTCTTGACATGTTCAACTAGAATGTTTGGATCCTAGATTTTTTTTTTCTTATTATATCCATGAGTACAAGAGGAACAACCAACACATGCTAGAGGGTGTAATGGAAAAAGAAAAAAAAAATCAGGATCCAAAATTTTTAATTAGACATGTTAGGACTTAAACTTAACAACGATATAAATTCGAGGGTGTAAAATATAGTTTGCAATATGAGCCGATACTTATTCGATACAACTGATATCGATCCGATACAGCCGATACGATTTGACATGTCTCGATCCAATATTGAGCCGATATTGATCGATACCGGACATTGGGGGTCCATTTTTTAGTCAATTCGGATAAAAAAATTGAACGAAAAAACTAATCAACAATGATGTAAAAGCAAAGTAAACTTGTAAAAGCATATAAATAAAGTAAACTATCCATTGCAAGTAAACCAATCAACAATGGTGAAAAAAAAAAGATTTTTTCTAAGGGCACTACCAAAATTGCTTGGAGGCATCACTTACTTGGGGGCAGCCCAAGAAGGTGGAGAATTTGCTAGGGGGCACCCAAAATTTGCTAGGGGACAGCTCAACCCCCCGAACCCTTCATTTCATTTCAGTTGTCATTCTACACTCTCTCTCGTTAAGAAGAAAAAAAGAGCTCTCTCCCTCTCCTAAAACCCTAATTTCTTCTTCTCCACCACTCCACTCCCAATTCCTCCACCAAGATTTCTTCCACAACCTTCGTAGATTCGAAGAGATGACACGCAAGTCAAAGCAATCGGAATCTAGGTACATTCTTCCCTAATTTCTTCGAAAATTTTGTACATTCTATTCAAAACCCTAGAATATTTTTAATTCTTGAAAAAGTTTTGATGAAATAGGTTTAGAATCTCTTTATGGTTCTTTTCCCTAATTTTCGAACACAAGAAACCCACATTTTATGTTGAAACCCTAACCCTATAACACGACAAACTAGCATCTCGTTTTGGTAGTTCGGGTCTCATAACAGTAGGACTGCCAGGCATGTGGCAGTCCTAATGTAAATCAGGACTGCCACAGTCCTGGCAGTCCTCTTGTGAAAGAGGGCTGCCAGGACTATGGCAGTCCTGATTTACATTAGGACTGCCACATGCATGGCAGTCCTACTGTAATGACATATGGGGGTGGATAACTGCATGATGCTCATATGCAGGGGGTAACTGCATGTCCTATTTCACTACTAAAATCTGCTCATATAGCGACGTATATTAGCGACGGATGCTTGTGGCGTCGCCAAACATTGAATATAGCGACGCCACGAAGGAAACGTCGTAAAACGTCGCTGACTAGCGACGTTCTGCGACAGAAGACTAAAAACGTCGCTGAATAGCGACGTTTTGTGACGTAACTTACTTAACGTCGCCATTTTGGCGACGTTTAGCGACGGCTAATAAGGACGTCGCTAACTCTTTTATAATTAGGGCAGAGAGTTCAGTCGAACGAAAATTTTCGAACGAAAATTTTTTTCCCCCCTCGACCCGATTTCCTCCTCCGGCGAATCCCTCCCCCCCCCCCCCCCCGACGACTCCACCGTCCCCCCTCCCCCCCGACGAGTCCCCTCCTCTCCCCGACGACTTCCCCCCTTCTCCACCGGCGAATCCCTCTCCCCGACGACTTCCCCCCTTCTCCACCGGCGAATCCCTCTCCCCGACGACCCCCCCTCCCGTCGAGCTCCTCCTCCTCGAGCTCAGGTAAACCCTAAGCTCCCCCTCCTCCTCCTCCTCCTCCTCCTCTCCCACGGACACACACACACACGGACACACACACGAACACACACACGGACACACGTACACACACAGACACACGTACACACACAGACACATGGTTTTGTTAGATAGATCTGAGTTTTGTTCAGTCTTTAAGCCTTTTTAATGCATTTGTTTAGTTCCTCCTTGATCATTCATGTAAACCTTCATAGATGACCACTTCCCCTGTGTGCAGCTGCATACATACATCCCCATTTTGTGTTGCACTCTCTATTTTGTGCTGCTTTGCCTTGGCTTGGGCTTTGCTTAGCATCTACAACCCCCCTTGCAGCAGCAAGCAGGCAGCAGAAGAGTAGCAGCAACCAGTAGCAGTAGGCATGACCATTTCAAAGGTTGGGTTCATATCCTCCATCAGTCCATTTTACCCATGTATCAGCCCACATCATTATGTACTGTCCTGCACTTTATTTGCCCATGAATTCCTTCACTGCATACATTTTCTTCTGCCCAGTGTATCTCAGCCAGCCTTGAATACCCCCACCTTGGTCCTAGTACCTCCCTTGGTCCAACTGCAGCAGTGTGTAATATGTTGGGTGCCTATGTGGTCTGCATTAGAAATATACTGTGGTCTATGAGTTGAGGGTTAAAGTTAAGGTAATACTCCATGGGTGACCCTATAATCTATAGTATACATATGTATTGGGTTGTTGTTCTTGAGCTAATGTATGGGTAGATATTTAGGACTAAGAGTTTTCAGACTACATAGATGTGAGAGTTATATTGCATAATATGTTATCTATATGTTATTGGATATATATAGGCTATTATGGTTACATGAGGATGTGAGTTATAGGTTAGAGGTTGAATTGGGGCTGAGTTAGCCTTGAAGTCATGGGTTGAGAGTTGAGAGGTTGGAGTATGGAGTTAGGAGTGAATGTGAGGGATAAGTTTATATGTAAGGTATGAATTATATATATATATATGATGTTTTGAATACATGTGATTGGTAGTCCAAGTTATTATAGGATTTTGGTTTATAGCTTGTATATAGGCTCTTGTATATATAGTTTACCCAATTAGGATTGTTTCTAGGGTAACATATAAGGCTATGTTGGTTAGGCCTAATTAGACTTTAGTTGACTAGCCCAAGACCTAGAATGCCTTGGTATTGAACCTAATAGGCTATGTTTGACCAATAGTTGACTTTAGTCTAGATGAGGCTAACCTAGACTAGTTTGACCTTGTTTGACCAAACTAGACTAAGGTTGACCTAGTTTGACTGTTAGAGTTGACTAGAGTTGACCAAGTTTGACTTTGACCTAGATTGACCTAGAAATCATATAGATTGCATTGTATCCTTCATTTCTCTTGTATTTTGCATATCATGACCTGTATTGCTCTATTTAGGACTTTGTGGCTCAGATTCAGACACCTGATATTTATCCGTCTTAGAGCCTTGGTTTGGGATACCAAGTTGGGGTTAGAAATAGGATACTAGTTAGCTATTGGTATGTGTAGATATATATTAGATAGATAGTTGGATGGATAGGTGGATAGATGGATGGGGAGTAGAAGGTGAGCTGCTGCCCCCATTCCAGCAACAGCAGCAGCAAGAACAGCTGTTGTAGCAGCAGTTTACATCAGCAGTAGCACCCCCATGGCCCCCCACTTGTAGTGATTAGCACTAATGGGGGCAGGAGAGGTAATTATAGGAGTAATTAGATCTAGATCTAATTAGCACTTGGCTACAAGGCATATTCCAAGAATATTCTAGAGAATATTCCAAGTCTATTCTAAGGAATATAGCGACTCCTATCGTTTGAATTAACCACATCTTGGCTATTTGTTAAATAGATCGACCCTGAGCTCCCATGTTCAGTCGTGCCTTCAACATCATGTTCAAATGAAGGTGACAAGCAGATGACTATAAAAAAATATGTCGTATTGAGCTTCATAAAGAAATGCAAGATTACTACATAGGAGGAAAGGTTTGGTAGGATTACGTCAAAGCACACGGCTTAGAAAATTATGACATATTTGTCTTCCGACACCGTGGTAACATGGTTGTCACATTAAGGGCCTTTGAGGAGGTGGCATGTTGTGAACAAATATATCCTTAGTTCTCCTACGTAATGTTAAAGTAAATCCGTAGAAGAACTATAAGGATATATTTTTTCACAACATGTCACCTTGTCAAAGACCCTTAATGTACCAACCATGTTACTACGGTGTCGGAAGACAAATATGTCATAATTTTCTAAGCCGTGTGCTTTGACGTAATCCTACCAAACCTTTTCTCCTATGTAGTAATCTTGCATTTCTTTATGAAGCTCAATACGGCATATTTTTCTATAGTCAGCTGCTTGTCACCTTCATTTGAACATGATGTTGAAGGCACGACTGAACATGGGAGCTCATGGTCGATCTATTTAACAAATAGCCAAGATGTGGTTATTTCACAGAAGCCATGAATTACCGGGAAAGCTGATGTCGCGGTCTAGTCACAAAACGTCGCTGTTTTGTTTAACTCAGCGACATTTTGCGACTCCACATTAGGGACGTGATTATCAGTATGTGTCAGATCTTAGTATTCCTAAGTAAGAGTGGGTATATGTGAGTGAGTATCATTAGAGTGTTAGAGAGTTAGTTCAGTCCTAGTACCTAGAGTATATAGAGTATCTTAGAAATATAGGTATGATTGGTACAGTGTTTTGAGCCATTCTTTAGAAATTAAATTTACTTATGCCAAGCCTTTTGGGCCTATCAGAGTTATAGATTTTTTTCGGAAATCTAGTATAACGCTGATTGCCTCAAAAGGCTTGTATAAGTAAGAGTGTATAGAGTACCTTTTGGGCCTATAAGAGTTACTTCACTCAGTTTGTCAAGACAAGTAAACTTTTTAAATGTTGACGGTATATATACCGTCAACATTTGGTTTTGCCTTGTAGCTACAGGCAGTTGCCTGCATTTTGCCTTATAACTTGGCCTATGGCCTGTGCTTAAGCAGTGTGGACTTCCAGGTTAGGGTGTTAGTTCATGATTAGCATTATTTAGATATTAGTTTCAGTTAAAGGGTTAGTTAAGATTAGGATATTAGTTTATGTTAGAAGGAATATGAGAGTTAGTAGATGTTAAAGTAGGATATTAATTTATTAGTTAGGATAGATAGTTTGAGTTAGGATACTGCTCAAGCACAGGCCAAAGGGTCGATATTGGGTATTAATTTAAAAAGTTTTACTTGTCTTGACAAACTGAGTTAAGTAACTCTTGTAGACCCAAAGGGTCGATATTGGACAGTTGGTGTCGTGTACTCCTACAAGTACAATTATACCTCACCAATAATCTCAGTTTTCTCTAAACTGTCGCTCTCTACTGACCTCTATCTAAATTGCGCACCCATATCTAAACTGCCTTAATATTCATTCACTGACTGCAATGTGCATCTATCTATCTTACAGAATTATCCTCAATTGGATATGGATATGAATTACTACTTACGAAATAAACTGCCTTAATATTCATTCATTTTACTAGATTGTTGATCGAGTTGACCAATAGTTGACTTTGACCTTGATTGGCCTAGGAATCATATAGAATTGCATGTATACTTCTTTTATTTTATATTGACTTCCATGATATGACAGCTCCTCAAAAAAAAGAATCCTCTACTAGACATCGCACTCTCCTTTTCAGAACATCAACTAGTATTACTACCTTGATGTATATATAAAGTATGCATGTATAATAGTAGGTAATGATATGCAAAACTGAAAAGATAAATGCAATGCATGAATGAATGGATGAAAAGATAAATGCAATCCATCGGAAAAGCTTTGACACTTGCATATCATTCACTACCTTGATGTATCTATCTTACAGAATTATGGAGCTGAATTACTATCTGCGGAATCGTACTTGGATGTACAACCGTCATCCTGATGACATGTGCGGTGTGCGGGATGAATTCATAGAGGGTGTACACCAGTTCCTGCAGTTTGCCAAGGCGTTCCCTCAGTACATGGACGGTACCAAAATTAAGTGTCCGTGTGTGAGATGTCGTAACTTTAAATATCATCCAGAAGTGGATGTCACGTATCATTTGTACTCGAAGGGTTTCACGCCGAATTACTATCAGTGGAGCGAGCACGGAGAACTTGTGTCTTTAGCATCGGAGTACGAGCCTTATGTTGATGTCCACAACAACGCTCCTTACGACGATGGGTTGGTGAACATGGTTTTTGACGCGGCCGGGCCTAGTTTCGATCCGGATGATCATGATGCACCTGAGGAGGCACCGAACCCCGATGCTGCACAGTTCATGGAGTTGCTGGAGAATGCAAGGACTCCATTATATCCTGGTTGTGAGGATCATTCACCGTTGGAGGTGGTTACAAGATTGTTGAGCATCAAGTCCGATTTTAACATGTCGCAAGATTGCTACAACCGTATTATGGAGTTGCTTATAGAAATATTGCCTGAGGGTGCGAAGTTGCCTAAAGACTTTTACCGGTCTAAGAGGATGGTTAGATCGCTCTGGATGGGATATGAAAAAATCGATGCCTGTCGCAACGGGTGCATGTTGTACTACAAAGACGACAAGGATGAAGACGCCTGCAGATTTTGTGGTGTCGATCGCTACAAGGCCTGTGGTAGAGGAAAGTCTGTCGGTACCAGGAAGCCTACCTCTTCGATGCACTACTTGCCGTTGACGCCGCGTTTGCAGCGGTTGTTTATGGTGAAGGAAACTGCAGAAAACATGAGTTGGCATAAGCGGGAACATACCGAAGGAGTGTTGGATCACCCATCTGATGGAGAAGCATGGAAGCACTTTGATCGAGAGTATCCAGATTTTGCTTCTGATCCGCGTAATGTTAGATTGGGTCTCTGCTCTGACGGTTTTACCCCATTCGGACTTTCAGGATCCCAGTATTCGTGTTGGCCTGTGATCGTCACCCCGTATAATCTACCGCCTTGGATGTGCATGAAGACTCCATATATGTTCCTCACCGTTATTATCCCAGGTCCGAACAATCCGAAAAGGAACATTGATGTTTATTTACAACCATTGATTGATGAGTTGAATCAGCTGTGGGAAGTAGGTTCCAACACGTACGATGTATCTAGAAAACAAAATTTCCAGATGCGGGCAGCACTTATGTGGACCATCAACGACTTTCCGGCCTATGGAATGTTATCTGGATGGAGCACGCATGGTCGTCTTTCATGTCCGTGTTGCATGGACGACACTAAGGCTTTCCGTTTGAAACACGGAGGCAAACCGTGCTTCTTCGATTGTCATCGACGATTCCTGCCGAAGGATCATCCGTACCGGAGGAACAAGAATGCTTTTCGTGCTGGCGTTGTGGAGAAGGGTGATCCACCGACAAGGTGGTGCGGAGCCACGATATGGGAGGAGGTTAGAGATTTACCAAGTGCTATTGAGCAGCCTGCTACGGGCTACAAGTGTGACAGATTTGGTCGCACTCATAACTGGACGAAGAGGAGTATATTCTGGGATCTGCCATACTGGAGCACCAATCTGATTAGACATAACCTTGATGTCATGCATATTGAGAAGAATGTGTTTGACAACATAATTAATACTGTAATGGACGTAAAGGGGAAGACGAAAGACAATCCTAAGGCTAGATTGGACTTGAAAGAAATATGTAGACGTCCTGCATTGCATTTGATAGAGGACGGGAATGGAAAGTTGAAGCAGCCTAAGGCAATTTTCTCACTGGAGAAGGAGGATAAAGTGAGGCTTTGTAGGTGGATTCAAGGTCTGAAATTTCCAGATGGGTATGTTTCAAACTTGAGAAGATGCGTCGACCTCAAGGAGAACAAACTGACAGGTATGAAGAGCCATGATTGTCACGTATTCATGGAGCGGTTAATTCCGATTGCATTTCGGGAATTCTTACCGCAGGCAGTTTGGGATCCATTGACGGAGCTTAGCATATTCTTCAGGGACCTTTGTTCTAAGAAATTGCTCGTTGATCGTCTAGAAAAGCAAGAGAAGGACATTGCGGTAACACTGTGCAAGCTAGAGAGGGTGTTTCCTCCTGGATTCTTCGACTCTATGGAGCATTTGCCGATTCATCTTTCCTACGAGGCACGTGTTGGTGGACCCGTCGAATATCGATGGATGTACCCGTTCGAGCGACATTTGAATCACCTAAAAAGAAAGGTAAAAAATAAGGCTCGGGTCGAGGGTTCTATTTGTGAAGCCTATATTCTCGAGGAGATTACAAATTTCTGCTCCTCCTATTTCAAACCTCATGTTGCTACGAATAGAACGAGGGCTCCGAGAAACGACGACGGATATCAAGAATTTAATGATGGAATACTGAAAGTATTCAATGCGTCCGGAAAGCCTTCGGGAAAAATGAAGAAGAGATATTTGAATGACGAAGAGCTAAGGGCTGCTCAGTTGTATGTATTACTCAATTGCGACGAGGATGAAGTGGAGAAGCTAGAAGGGTAAGTAAGGAATGATGAGTTTACGTCATCTCAATGTAATAGTATAAGCTAATATTATTGTACTAATCGTTCTAATGCTTCGTTGTTTTCCAGCACATATAATGATGAGTTGAGGCTGGTTAGACCCTACCTAACAGACGAAGCATTAGAACAAGAAATGAGACGTCATTTTCCTTCTTGGTTGAGCGAATATGTAAGCAGTTCGGTAATATTTACTGGCCTCTTCTAATGCAACTGCGCAATAAATAACTTATTATCTCTTCTTTGATATTCAGGTCGATCGTCTAATTTCACCCGAGATTGAATTAATTAGAACTCTTGCCAAGGGACCAATTACTTTTGTTAAAACATGGCCAAGTTATTGTGTCAATGGCTTTCGGTTCAAGTCGACAAATGCTCCGATCAGAGACAGCTTCCTGGATCTTGATTCCACGAAGAACAGTTGTTTGTGTATCAAGTCTTCGAACTACAAAGACGTCGATCCAGGAAATGATTTCTTTGGCATCTTGCGAGAGATTGTGGAGTTGTCATATAATTATGGCAGAGAACCTGCAAATATCGTGTTGTTCAAGTGTGAATGGTTCGATCCGATTGAAAATCAAGGCTGGAAAATTGACAAGCATGGTCTTGTGGATATAAACTACAAGCGTAGATATCAAGGCTACGAACCGTTTGTCCTAGCAACTCAGGCTCAGCTCGTGTATTTTACAGCTTATCCGAGACGGGGAGCAACGAAGTCTGACTGGTGGGCAGTATGCAAGACTAAAGCTAGAGATACTTTTGATGTTGATGAAAAAGCTTACCAGGAGGACGAGCTACCTCCTGTAACCAATATTGTCGATGTGGACTCCACGGAAGTTACGCATTACACGACACATAATGTAGAAGATGTAGAATTATCCGAAGAGGAAGGCGAAGCCGACGAAGGTGAAGACGAAAGTGAAGATGAGGAGGAAGAGGAAGATGAGGTCGAGGAAGACGAACAAGATGATTATTCTGAAGATGATTGAGAGAGATATTATCTGGACTTAGATGTTTATTGTAGAATGTATCATCATATGTTACCTTGGTTATTATCTTTGTTGTACTGTCATATTTCTAGTCTCTATTATTTGTTGTACTGTCATATTTCTAGTCTCTATTATTTGTTGTACTGTCATATTTCTAGTCTCTATTATATCTTGTACTATCATATGCTGTTATCAGGTATGGCAGGTCGTCGCGGACATTTGCGAGGGCCACGAGGAGGTCGGGATCATCCGGTACTTCCTACAGGTACTGCTAGGGGACGGAGTTTGCCTTCGGTACCTCCTATTGGTACCGGCTCTGGATCCTCGTCGCCGATTACTCCTCCATATCGGACAGTAGCTGGGCCGGTTGGGACGACGTCACGTGGCATATCTCCTGGGACGAGTAGTTCCAGACCTGTTGAGAGGGCTCCCCCGTCTAGCGTTC
The DNA here is from genome assembly GCA_029216955.1 of Iris pallida. Lineage (NCBI taxonomy): Eukaryota > Viridiplantae > Streptophyta > Magnoliopsida > Asparagales > Iridaceae > Iris > Iris pallida. The sequence goes on from JANAVB010003598.1 coordinate 1,936,907, forward strand.
CTGATGTTGATACGACGATGGAGACGGATGAGCAGATGGCCGAGGAGGATGCGCCGACGGCCGACCAGCATCATGAAGATGATGCGTGCGCACCTCCGGAGGAGGGGAGGACGGAGATCTGGGCCGACGGTACAAAGTAGGTATTTTGGTTTATTATTATTTTTCTTCTGTTTTTATCATAAATTAACTTTTTTCATGAATATAATATGTATGTATAGATATCGTCCTTCAGGGGTACAGAGACGCCTAGGCGATATGCTGAGGCATAATTATGGTGGTCCCTGGATTAACTACTCTGATGCTCCAGACGAAAGGAAGAACTTCTGGTTTACGCGCTTCAAGGTTAAAATAGATTTGTTTTTAACATGAATCATTTAATTTATGCATATTATATATAACTAATAAATATTTGGTTTCGTACTGTTCTAGGATATGTTTTACTATCCGCCGCACCGGGCCGAGCAGATCGAGGGGATGTTTCCTTCCGTCGCTGCCAAGCTGATCCGCGACTCTATCAACGATCAGAAGGATCGTGATCGTGCCGGAAAGCCGATCCAAGGTTGGATCACCCCTGATCAATGGAATGCGATGAAGGCTCGATTCGAGGAGCCAAAGTACAAGGAGAAGTCGGAGAAGGCCAAGGCGGCTAGGCAACATGCCTCGAAGTGGTGCGGTGGGTCGATTCCGATGACGGAACATTTCCGTCGTCTGGTATGTCTTTCTCTTTTAGAAATATTATTTTAATGCAAATCCGATAAATTATTACTAAGATAATATATTTAATTACAGGTAAGGAAGGTCGGTAACGCCGACATGGTGACCGTCTTCCTGGCCACCCATCGGAAGGGCGGAGTCCTTATTGACGAGAGGGCCGAGCAGACCTATGTAAGTATTACAATACGTTATCTTAATTTAATACTTCGTGTCCATTTTAATATAACTTAGTAAATATGATGCAAATAAATATTCATGAAGTTAGTAAAAATAAGTACATTAATTATAAATTAGAAATCATAGAGTACTATCCATACTTTCTAGGCCGAGTATAAGAGGCTGCGGGAACGGGCGGCTGCTAGTGCACCTGATGCAGGAGAGGCCGGTACTTCCTCGCAGCCCACTCAAGCTCCGTCGGAGGACGAGCTGTGGATGACCGCCGCTGGTGGCCTCCATAGGGGTACGTACTACGGTACGGGATCCTATGGCGCCCTAGTTGCGACCCAGTCCTCTAGGACATCTCCTGCTAGTGTGCATGGTCCACAGCCGTCCCAGGAGTCTGCCCGAGTCCACCAGATGATGGAGTCTCTCCGTGACGACCTGCTACGACGGATCGAGCAGCAGTCTCAGCATCCTACGGACGATCCTGCGCTGCTAGCACGATTGGATGCGCTCGACCGCGGCATTATAGACCTCAGGGAGACGACTGAGAGGACAGAGCGCGCCGTTGGAGGGTTAGAGCGCACGGTGACGGAGTTGCAGACATGACAGGTGACCATGGCCGAGACGGTGAGAAAGGCGCAGGATTCGATGGTCCAGAGCACTGGTAGAATGTTATCTATCATGGATTCATACAACCAGCGACTTACAGCGTTGGAGCATGCTGGTACTCTGGGTGCGCCTTCATCGTCGTCGACTCCGCCGCCTCCACCGCCTTCTTCTTCGACACCGACTCCACCGACGTCACAGCCTGGCGCTCCATCTGTATCGATTTCACTTGCGGAGTATGAGGAGTTTTTACGCCTTCGTCGCGGCGGTGCCCCTCCTGCACCAGATCACTAGTAGTCCTAGTTAGGACTTTTATTTGTGTTTGTATCATCTTATGTTTGTGACTTATGATTGGATGTTTGTATTGGATGTTAGTTGTGTATTGGATGTTTGTGACTTATGATTGGATATTTGTGACTTATGATTGGATGTTTGTATTGGATGTTTGTATTGGAATTGTGAGTGGGGGTTTCAATGCGCTGTGATTTGGAATTGTGAGTGGGGATTTGAATGTGTACCTATATGTGTTTTATAGAATTGTGAGTGGTAATATAGAATCTGTGTTTTATTTTTTTTATTTTTTTTACAACTTTAGCGACGTTTAGCGACGCTTACTGACGTTTAGCGACTTCGTTTTCCGACGTTTACCGACGACAAGCTGCAAATAATATATGTTTGCGACGTTTTACCGACATTTACCGACGACTAACTGCAAAAAAGTACAGCTCTCCGACGTATTTGCCGACGTTTACCGACACTAGCTGCAAAAATGTACAGGACCATTACCGACGTCTAGCGACAAAACTCACGTCGCTATATTACCGACGAAACGACGCTAGACGTCGGTAACTATTCCAGGTTTTACCGACGTGTGGCGACTACATATACGTCGCTAATATACCGACGGAACGACGATAAACGTCGATAACTCACCGACGTACTCGTACGTCGCTGAATGTCGGTAATTGCGACGTTCAGCGACGTTTTCGTGATCACCGACTAAGGAAACGGCGACAAAAGCTAAACGTCGGTAAATACGTCGGTGATACAGATTAGCGACGGAATTTCCTATTTTTCCGACGTTTTTGGGCGTCGCTAAAACCACTTATTTTGGTAGTGTTTCTGTTTCTATTATTTAATAACTGTATGTTGTCATGCAGTCCACTGGCGGCTAACAAAAGAATACGACCCACCGCTCAAAGTGGAAGGAACGTGCGGGACGTCCTCTCGAGCGTCCGATAACAATTTTCGAACCGACGTCCGAAGCTCGGAGAGGATGCCAAAGTGACACTAGTGTCGCGGTCGCCAACAAGCTTGATCGTATCGACGACGTGGTCGACTTCCCCTTCATGAACAATAGGGAGTCGCGTTCAAAGGCCCGACATGATATATAGTTGGATCTGGATATTTTTCTTGTTTCAAACTTAAGTTGGATGTGGAATAGTTATGTACTTGTTTGAAACTTAATTTGGATGTGGAATCTTTGAAACTTAAGTAGTTGTGATGAATTATTGTAGTTGTGATGAATTATTGGGATGAATTATTGTAGTTGGATTATTGTGATGAATCTTAAGTTGGATGTGGAATATTTATGTAGTTTTGATGAATTATTGTTGTTTATGTACTTGTGATGAATTATTGTTTTTTGTGTACAGAGTATCAGTATCAGGACTGCCACCCACTCGGCAGTCCTACACTAAAGTAGGACTGCCAGGGTGCTGGCAGTCCTGACTGAAACTTACTGCAACAACAAGTTTGAGTTAGGACTGCCAGGGTCGCACCCTGGCAGTCCTACTTCAGTATAGGACTGCCTGGGGGTGGCAGTCCTACTTATCAAACTCTGTGAGGAGCTCCTCAACTGAAAACTCTTAATTTAGCACGGAGAATGGCCATTCTCCGTATAATTTAGCACAGAGAATGTCTATCTGATCCAGTATCAGGACTGCCACCACCCTAGCAGTCCTACATTGAATTAGGACTGACAGCACCCTGACAGTCCTACTTCAGTATAGGACTGCCTGGGGGGTGGCAGTCCTACTTATCAAACTATGTGAGGAGCTCCTCAACTGAAAACTCTTAATTTAGCACGGAGAATGACCATTCTCCGTGTAATTTAGCACGGAGAATGGTCATTCTTCATGTAATTTTGCACGGAGAATAGCTATCTGATCCAGTATCATGACTGCCACCACCCTAGCAGTCCTACATTGAATTAGGACTGCCAGCACCCTGGCAGTCCTATACTGGAGTAGGACTGCCAGGGTGCTGGCAGTCCTACTTATCAAACTCTGTGAGGAGCTCATCAACTGAAAACTCTTAATTTAGCACGGAGAATGGCCATTCTCCGTGTAATTTAGCACGGAGAATGGCTATTCTCCGTGTAATTTAGTACGGATAATGGCTATCTAATCCAGTATCAGGATTGCCACCCCCCCAGCAGTCCTACATTGAACTAGGACTGCCAGCACCCAGGCAGTCCTAATTTAATGTAGGACTGCCAGGGGTGTGGCAGTCCTATTTGTAAGTCTCTGTAATTTAGCACGGAGCACGGAGAATGGTCATTCACCTACGTTTTAACATTGGGAATGGCCATTTGTAAGCCCCCTAAATTTCCCGAATTATTTTTTCGAATTTTTTAATGAATTATTTTCAATAATTCATTTCTATATAATTAATTTTGATCTTTAAATGCTCTTTACCGTGACTTGGAATTCTAGAGCATCAGGGATGCCAGTCTCTGGAAACTTCCTTCTTGGAGTTTGTAGTATACGAGATTATCTTCATATTGATATTTCGTGTCCCACTCGAACTTGTTTCCTTGTGCTCCATTTGATTCGCGCAACTTCGGGTCAATTTAGACCAATTTATTATTTACCGTAAATTGTGATTTAACTTCCAATTTAATTTCCGGGCCCGACATCGGTCCAATCCAGATGACCCAATATATGGCCCTGGCCTGTTTTGAGCCTACTATGCACGTGCCACTTGCGTGCCACAATTTCGACATCCCTTGTGCTCCTATTTCATCCATGATTTAAATTGTTTAATTTATTAATTAATTAAATCTTGGCTTCGATTTTGTCCAAACTTGGCCCAACGTCCGACCCAGTTTGGTGTGACCCTACCATGTCTACCCATATCACCCCACTATTGTATTTGTATTTTCTCTACTCAAAAATATTCCTATTTTATATAAATATCTTATTTTTCTCTCTCTACCTTTCAAATATATATATATATATATATATATATATATATATATATATATATATATATATATATATATATATATATATATATATATATATATAAATCTCTTTCTCTCTCTTCTCTACACACACATACATACACTCACCTCACCCCCTTGTACCCGACCAGCATACCCCCCCATCTCTATTCCTCACTCTCTCTAAATATCTCTCTCTCTCTATTCTCACCCTCTCTCTTTATATATTTATACACACACACACACACACACAAATAACCCTCACTCACCCCTCACCTCTCCTTACACTCCCCCCCCTACTACTCCTGTACGAGCAGCCCCCTCACACTACTTTCCCTCTCTCTCTCCTTTCTCTAATAATATCTCTCTCTCATTTTCTATATACACATTTATTATAACTCACACACACAATACAAAACTCTCTCTCTCCCTCACCTCTAAACAAACACACACAACACCACCATCCCCCACAGCCCTTGGCCGAGCCCCCCCCCCCCCATGGCCAAGCTCCTCCTTCTCCTCCTCCATTCTCTTCTTCTTTTTCACTTCTTCTTCTTCACTACAACCACCATCACCATCTTCATCACCACTCCACCATTACCATCTCCATTAACACCAACATCACCACCATCATCAAGACCATCATCTCCACCGTCGCCGCCGCCGGCGACCCGCCCCCTAGCCGTGCGACCCCCCCCGGCGAACTCCCCCGGGCCAGCGCCTTCTCCCCGACGCGCACGATAGGCGATTCGTGCGTTTACGTCGAAATCCCGTCGACGCGCGCGCGGGAACGGAACACAGAATTCGCGTTCGGGACAGCGACTTCGTGCGTGTTTTTCGGGAGATCCGACCGTTGGATCGGTAATTTCTTCACTCCGTCTTAATCTCGGTATATACCTCTTCGCTCACCTCAAATTTCATTCGTTAATTTTATCGTTTGATACATCAAAACCGGCCACCAAGTTGACATTTTAATTGAACTATTTTTGGACAGTTTCGCGACGCCAACTTCGCGGGTTCGTATCTTCGTCGTCGCAGCTCCGTTTTGCGCGCCACCAGTTCCGGTGCACAGCTGGTATAACCCTCTTCCTGTCCCCTTTAGATTTCATTTCAGTTTGAGCTTGTTAGGTCGGTCGAATTCGACGCCAAAGTTGGCCGTTCGAATTCTTAGTGTTGCACTTGTAAAATTTCATTTTTGAACCCGGGACTCCGGATTCAATTTCTGACACCACCAGTAGACTCGTGGCGTCGTTCTGTCATGTTTTCATATAAAGTTTGCTTGATTTGGAGAACGTGGGCCCTGGCACGCATTTCGGTGCAAAGCGGGTCCCACTTTCTGGATCAACGGGTCATTTTGAGTTCGGCTCATCGGAATCCAATTTCGGATATACCGTTGAGTTCGTATCGTCATTCTGGACTCGTTGACATATAATTTGCTGAGTTTTGAGGACATTAGCTCCGACACGCTTTTCCGTGCAAATCGGTTTCCAATGTCCTGGTCAACGGACCAATTTGAGATCGGGTCAACGGAATCCAATTCTGGATATACCGTTGGGTTCGTATCGTCATTCTGGATTCGTGGACATATAATTTGTTAGGTTTTGTGCACTTTCATTTCGGTACATTTTTCGGTGCAAAGTGTGTCCAACGGCGGACATCATTTTGGCCCGAAATTACCGTTTTGTCCCTGTGTCCAAATTGGACTTTTGGACAGCTGATTTGACCATTCTGGACACGTTGGTGATATTTATTTTATCATCCGACAACATCTGTAGGTTTTTACCCTATTATTATAATCCTTCTCTTTTTGTGGTATTTTGAGTTCCATCAATTCCGGTGATTTCACAATCACTGAAATTGAATGGGTTGACCCTGTAGATGTTTATAGAGACTAGCTTTGACCCTGTTGACCATGGTTGACTGCTTTGACTGAACATCGAAGTAGAGTCAACATTTGACCTAGGATAGACTAGTTTGACTTTGGTTGACCAGAGTTGACCAGTTGACCAAAAGTCAACTGTTAGTCAAACATTAGCCTAGTTTGACCTAGAGCTGACCATAGTTGACTAGAGTTGACCAGTTGACCAAAAGTCAACTGTAAGTCAACCCTTGACCCAGTTTGACCTAGTTTGACTTAGTTGACTGAGTCTGACCTAGATTGCGTAGTTTATACTATAGAATCAAGCCTAACACTGTTGAACCCTAATTAGTTTATATATATCTTATCTTTAGGTCTGTGGCATCACTCTGAGCATCGACCCCATTTGACAGCTCAGGACCGCAGGCGAGTACATTCACTGATAGTTTTCATTGTCTTGATATCTGCTATATCCGATTCAGTCGTAGTGTCTTACTTGATTCCCAGTCACGATAGTTCACGGACTAGTATATGTTGGATCATGACATGAGATGTTGTTCCTGGATTTTCTTGGTATATATGTACATTTTCTGCCTTGTTTCATGTACTTGTATAGACACCGATTCCTGAGAGGGAGTAACTATCCTCTTAGGGAATCCCGTGTCATGACGTGTCATGTCCAGGTCCATTTTACTATTCGGGGATGGGGAATTATTAGGGGTTATGTGATCAAAGCCTCCCTGTCACTATTTTGCTAGCGCCACCCTCACCTCACGTAGGGTGTAGCAGACACCCCTTGCCGGGTTATCCAGGTTGGCCGGCATGACCCTTTCCAGAGATTTTCCTGTGATTGTCGGGCCAAGTGGATAACCCTACCATGACTCCCTAGCCGATCACATTTCGCTCTAATAATTCAAATCACATTTTATATTTATTGTCGTATCTTATATTCCAGTTCAGTTTTACTTTCTGTACTTCTCACCATGCTATGATTTCATTTACTCACATGCTCTACATGCCTTTATATTGTACCTTGATTGGAGACTAAGTTCTGCTCGGGAGAAGAGTTACAACCCCGGTCCTTGTTTGGTTTAAGGGTTGTAACTCGGCTTTTGAATGGTTCCCAAGTCTTCATATATCTTTGTCTTGTAGTTCATTATACTGTCTCTTATAGAATTTGTCAATTCACATGGAACTGCTGTTAGTGTTTGTACTTGCTCATTTTCCTGACAGGATACCGTTGATAATATTTTAGGAGTTGTTATACCATTAGTGGACATCATGATGTTGCTAGCTGGGGTGGATCTCACTATTCTTCTATGTGAGTTGCCTGGTAGTTATCCTTAGTTCGTCTTGTTTTTCCTTCTTTATTTCCTGTCTTATGATTCCTTCTAGTTGTTTCTAGTTGTTCTTGTGCTTTAGTTATCTTTCTTGTCTTATCATCCCTAGCTGTTGTGATGTGACTAGAGTATATTTGTAGTTATAGGCCTTCTAGACGTAGTGTATATTTATTGGGTACTAAACAGCGTTCTACCGCCGATACTGCGGCGTAGGCTGGGCGTCTACGTATTCGTACCCGTATATCCGGGTGCGGGTCGTGACACCATTCTCCGTGTAAATTAAGACGGAGAATGGTCATTCCGGTGCATTTTATAGTCAGTTGAAACTTTGGAGGGCCATAACTTTTGACTGGGAGGTCGAAACGAGGTCCGGTTTGTCGCAAAATGAGCGTATCTTTGAGGAGGCTGAGATTAACAGTTTCATCGTTAGACGACCTTTTGAAATTTTAGAATCGCAAAAAAAATGATGTTTGAACCTCCGTTTTAGCATTTTTTGTCGAAATTTTAGAATCGCAAACAAATATTAATTCAATGACTTACAATGTAGGACTGCCAGGGGGTGGCAGTCCTAATACTGGATCAGATAGCCATTATCCGTGCTAAATTACACGGAGAATGACAAGTTTCAATTAGGACTGCCAGCACCCTGACAGTCCTAATTTAGTGTAGGACTGCCAGGGGTGTGGCAGTCCTACTTTAGTGTAGGACTGCCATGGGTGTGGCAGTCCTAATTTAAACTCTCTGTGAGGAGAGTTTGTATTTAAAACTCTCCTAACAGAGAATTTCAATTATGATTGCCAGCATCCTGACAGTCCTACACTAATGTAGGACTGCCAGGTTCCTTGCAGTCCTACACTAATGTAGGACTGCTAGGCTCCTTGCAGTCCTATTTGAAACTGTAGCAGCCGAACGACCACAACGATTTATCGTGTTCTAGGGTTAGGATTTCAAAAAATATGTGAGAATTATCATGTTCGAAAAATTCATTCATGAACCCTATAATGATTCTAAACCTAATATTTATGTTTATGTTTTCTGATTTTGAGTATGAGTGGAAACATTTTTTGGTAGCTGATTGAAATTTGGGAAAAAATTTGTGGCAAACATGATTGAGATTGGAGAATTTTTTTGGGGATAATTCTCGGAAAGAAAAGGAAGAAAAATTTGAATGTTAGGAGAGAAGAAAAAAGTAGAGGGAGAGAAGAAAAGAGTTGAGGGAGTGAGGAAAAGAGTAGAGGGAGGGAGAGAGAAAAAAAATTAGAAAAGTTATCTTTTATACCTATTGTTGGACTGCCCCCAAGTAAAAAAAATTGATGGCAAACTTGTAATATTTGCAAAAAAATTTGGGCTGCCTCCAAGTAAACTTTGTAGTGCCATTAGAAAAAACCAAAAAAAAATCAACAATGGTGACTATTATTTGATTAAATTTTGAAACTACTTATAGAAAATATCTAACATTATGTCTAAATGTCTAAAGTATTATTTTTTTTAATAATTATTTATTTTTCGATACCAAAAAGTTCGACACTTGGATATGAAACCGTCCAATTGTTGATACGGTGAATTCGATACTGATACCGACATCGATACCGATACCGATACTGGAAACTTTGGTGTAAATGCTAATTAGCCCCAAAAGAAACTTCCCTCCTCGTCCTCCTTTTTCTTCTCTCTACCGATTCCAACCCCTCCAAATTCCGAGATCCATCCATGGCGGACGCGTCGCCAGTCCCTCCTCCCGCCGCTGCCGACCCTGACGGCCCGGACGCCGTGCGCATGACCTGGAATTCGTGGCCAAGATCGAAGCTTGAGGCGTCGAAGTGCGTCGTGCCGATCGCCGCCACCATCTCCCCGATCCGCCCCTCCCCTGACGTCCTCCCCCTCCCCTACCCGCCCCTCCGCTGCAAGCCCCCCTGCCTCGCCGCCCTCTCCCCCTTCTCCCGCGTCGACCTCGCCGCCAAGATCTGGATCTGCCCCTTCTGCCACTTCCGCAACCACTTCCCCCCGCACTACTCCGCCATCTCCGAGACCAACGTCCCCGGCGAGCTCTACCCCCAGTACACGACGGTCGAGTACTCCGTCGCCGACTCCGTGCCCTCGCCCCCTCCCGTCTTCCTCTTCGTCCTCGACACCTGCGTCATCGAGGAGGAGCTCGAGCTCGTCCGCTCCGCGATGCGGCGCGCGGTGGGGCTGCTGCCGGGGGGCGCGCTGGTGGGGCTGATAACGTTCGGGACGCAGGTGCACTTGCACGAGCTGGGGTTCGGGGACATGTCGAAGATTTACGTGTTCCGCGGGACTAAGGAGATGACCAAAGAGCAGATCTTGGACCAGCTGGGGCTGTCGGGGCGCGGCGGGTACCCTAAGCCCGGGATGACCGCGGCCAACGGGGTCCCGCAGCACCAGCAGCACCCCGGCGGGGCAGTCAGCAGGTTCCTGCTGCCGGCGTCCGAGTGCGAGTACACGCTCAACGCCGTGAGTTTTTTTCCGATTTCGCCTACTTTGATGATATAGATTATTAGTATACGTTCAATTCAAGGGATCTATGTCTATTTTGATATAGGATTGTTGCATTTGTTAGATAAAGTTCACCACTTGGGGTGATAACAATGAAATTTAGAAGACCCATGTTGGAATAATTCACAATTTGAGGAATCTATATGTAAAAAAGAGCAGTTTTTGGTTGTGTTATTGCGGATAATTCACACTCAAGGCCGCAAGTTCCTTCATTTTTGCCTAAGTTAGAAGACCCTTGTTTACGTAAGCTCAATTTAAAGGATCTATATGTAAAAATGAGTTTTTTGCTAGTGTTTTTGTTGATTGGAATGTGTTGGTTTTGGGCAGCTGTTGGACGAGTTGCAGAGGGATCAGTGGCCGGTGGAGGCGGGGAGCAGGGCGCTGAGGTGCACGGGCGTGGCGCTGAGTGTAGCCGCAGGGCTGTTGGGGGCGTGCATGCCCGGGACCGGGGCAAGGATTATCACACTTGTTGGTGGGCCGTGTACTGAGGGCCCAGGAATGGTGAGTGGATCTGCTTCTCCTTTACTTAAATCTAAATTAACTATGATTCTTTATGGTGTCATATACGTTGAATTGTGTAATTAGATAGTTATAGTTACTGAATTTCTCCGCTATTTCTGTAAGAGTTACTATATTTAAGTTGATTTTTTTTATAAAACTATAGTTTTATAAATGTTTGGAAGTCGTCCTACTGGGTTGATCTGATAGGAGGTTCATGTAGGGTATCTTATTATGAAATTGTTTGTCATAACCTAGGAAGCAAGGATTCTCCAAAGAGTGGTGCCTTGTCTGTGTCGCTTCGTGTCACGTCGGACACATTTTCAACACAACACAGATACTCCAAATACACTAGGAGACTTGAATGGCTGTCGTGTTTGTGTACTTGTGTATATATCATGTCGTATCTTATTTGTGTCCATGAAACATAGGTCATAAGACTTACAACTGTTATCTACTTTGGCTCTTATTTGAGCATGATAAATCTTGGAAGTGGGATAGGTTGATGACTTTACTAATTACTGATAGGAGGCCCACGTAGGAGTTATAGTGTTGAATATGTGATAGCAAGTCTCTACCTTGACCTTTATTTGAGCATTATACCCTCGGAGATTACTAATTTATGATGATGTATCGTCCATTTTGTTTATAACTCACATTATTATTAATCCATTTAGTCTATCATACTCACTTTGTAGAAATATAAAAATGATATAAACATACTCGGGGATAAAATACTTAAAAAGGTCGAGTAGCCAACATTGCATGGACTACCTATTACAGATAGATTTCTCATTTTCATAACATTTATGCTGAATTTGATAATCTTAGAAAAAATATTTCTCAGTTCGACAAAAACTATCAACTTGTTGGTCAGTTGATCATGATTTTCTTTTCAAGGACTTGTGGCAAATAGTAACAGTCTTGCACAGTTCTTTAGATATATGCCATGGATATGGTATATTAGGCAGCTATGTTTCTCCCCTTATTAACAATGATTTTCTTATTAAGAATTTATCTCTGGTGTGGCAAAGCTCTTTTTTCATATTCTATTTTTTGGGGTATATACACATAAAATTTACTCTTATTGAATAGTTTGTCAACTTTGTTATCAATGCTATTATGCAGCCTTCTGATAAAGTCTTACCATGTTTGTCATGTACAGATTGTGTCAAAAGACTTATCAGAACCTGTACGCTCACACAAAGATCTTGATAAAGATGCAGCTCCATATTTCCTCAAAGCTGTCAAATTCTATGATAATCTTGCCAAGCAGCTTGTTAGTCAGGGACATGTGTTGGATCTTTTTGCTTCTGCACTTGATCAGGTTTTATTTTCTTATTTTTATCATCAATATTATTGTATGAAAATTCTGCTGTCCCTATCAAGTTTTTATTTGGTCAATTTAGATTTTTATAGTTATAGTTACAAAAAAGACCCTTTTTAATAACAAGATGCAAATCATGTTATGTGACGAAGGAAAAATTCTTTGTTCTGTATTGATTTATGCTCGAGCATTGTGCCTCACATGGTATTTCTAACCATCAGTTGACACTGAGTTCTATGAGAGACCCTCTCATGACCGTAGTCTTGGTTACGGAGCTTTAGGTTTTCATGGCAAGGCCCTCTGTTACTCACTGTTGCCTTGACCATTATTTTGGCAAAGAGTAATAGTGATGTAACATTTGCATTGTATTAAAAATACGGTTAGGGTTAGAAAAAAGTAAAGTAGAGAGAATTGGAAGATTAGGGAATCTTCTTCTCTACTCTTTCTATATGTTGAAAATGTTCACATGTTTACTAATAATCACTTGTACATCTTTATCTAACTCTTCCCCTTAAGATGGACTTTTCATATTGTTACGTTCCAATCTTGCTTGTTACCTATTGCCTATTGGCTTTATAAACAAATCTGCAAGCTCAAGTGTATATTTTACATAAAAGAGTTATCAATTATACCCTCTTCCACCTTCGCCAACCTCAATATGTTTGACCTTCATTCGATAAATGATTATTAGCAACTTAGATGGTTGACTTGTTGTCTTAGCATGATCCTATAGCAGACGAGGGTTGAAAATCAAGCTGTCTATGCAAAAAGACTGTAACCACTACTAACATGTGAGCGGTATTGACCTTGACAACACTTAAGAATTTGCACTTGAACAAGACATGACATTTTGCTTCCTGCTCTTCCCTCAGCTTACCTCCAAGAAAGACAATATTTAGTGGTAAGATGGTTCCTTGCCTAGCGAACATTCGTAAACCCAACAATGCGGTAGTGCCAAAATACATAGTAGATTAGACTTTTCCCAATAGGCAATCCTAGGCTTGGCCATGAACCGACTGACCATATGAACAATTGTTTTGACACCTCGAGAGATTGCAAATGGAACATCTGTACTGCTTTGGCATGTGCAACTCTCAAAATTTAAGGTCTACTACCTTGCAATATGCTTTGATAATTGGTTTACAAAGAGGCACGATTCTTCCTCTTGCGACATGTGAATATACAGTATGAATCACTAACTTAGTTTATGTGGAGAAGCACCAGATAATTTTTCTGATACATTGTGTGGTTTAATGAGTGGAAACAAAGTTAGCTGAGATTTTAAAAAAATCCGCTTCTGGTAATTTTCTTCAATTACTTAATACTTGATAGTTAGCAGCTTTGTGTTTGTTAAGTTTATTTCGACTTCTCTGTGCTTTTAAGTTTGTATTTCTTGACTGTAAAATTATGTGCAGGTTGGGGTTGCAGAGATGAAAGTTGCTGTTGAAAGAACAGGCGGTCTTGTAGTACTTGCTGAAAGTTTTGGACATTCAGTTTTTAAGGACTCTTTCAAACGAATATTTGAGAATGGTGAACAGTCTCTTGGCCTTTCATTCAAGTAAGTTTTGCTGCATTGCATCCATACATATCGTCATTTGTACCTTTAAGCTAATGGGATTAATTTCTCACTTATACATTCTTGCTACAGATTCTGCTTCACACATTTGAAGTCAGCCAATGCCTTTCTAAATTAGTCTTCACTTTGGCCGTCGTTACCTTTCTCCAAGTAATAATTGGTCACCTGTCATTTCTAACTTTGATTTATAGGTCATACTTCTTCACTAGGAACATTTTGCCCCCAAATGGTACGATCTTGCAACTGGTGACTCTTTAAGATAATTCTCTCAATGACAAGATCCTCTCTTGGTTTAGTTTCATGGGAGAGATGAAATGGGATCTCTATTATGATATTTTCATGCCCTATGAGACACCTCTTTCTTCTTTCATGTATGTAAATAAAGGATAGAGGCGTCAGTGGCTTAATTTACACTGCAAGGCAACCTTAAACCATTCTAATGTGAGCACGTCTTGAAACTTGCTGACATTTCTGTGGGACTTTGAGCATCCAAATCACACCTTCTATAGATAGTAGATGTCGTTTTAAGACTGAAATATCAAATGCCCCAAAATCTCTTCGTCTATCTTGGTCTTTGCCAGCTCTCAGATTGCGTTTCCTTGACCATATACACATCTCTCTGTTTGTCTGTTGGGCTTTTCTTTTTTTTCCCCTTGAAGGGTTCCCTATTGGTTTGGTCATCAGATTTTGTTCATGTTTCGAAGAGGACCTTGGAGGTTGAGCTTTTTCTGGAACTCATCAGATCTCATAAACAATATTTGAAGCTTTCCTTACAATTTGTTGTCAAGCAGTTCTTAAAAGTCAAAATTTATTTTTTGCTTATTTCTAACCTTTATATTTCCAATTCACTCTACCTTTAGATTTCCAGCCACTCTAATATTTTGATAAAATTTGCACGATCGGTAGATTTGTTCTGTTATTATGCTTCATTACAAGTTTTGGTGCCATTTTGGGGATCACATAACTTTATCACTAACTTAGTTCCTAGTTTGATTAATTTTCAATTACAAATTAGGGTAGAAAATTTTGAAATTTGCATCTGATTTCTCCTACGTATTATATGGACCTAAATGCAAACCATAACACCTAATTATGGATTTTTTTTTTTTTTTATGTTCAGAAGGGCTAGGGGGATACTATGAACAGTGGTTGGATTTCATTACAAATTTGATGACCTATTACACTGCTATTTATGTGTGCATGACAGTACGCTCAGGATACAATATGTATCTGCTGTATTCCTTTTTCTATATTAAGTTATTATGATGCACTTAGATTCCATAGCAATCTTTGAATCAATGTGATCTGAGACTACAGATGCACTTAGATTCCATAGCAATCTTTGAATCAATGTGATTTGAGAATTCAGAATCTAATTGCAAGAATATAATTCTAGGCTAATCTGTATGATAACAGAATCAATTCCGTACTACATGTATGTTTTTTGTACCGAGGGTGTCCGGCCTTTAGAGCACCCACCTAATTCCTTGGGCTGCAGTTTGAGAGTGTATGTAATAACAGGATGAAAGTGGTTTGAACAAGACCATTTTTCTTCTCGAATGTGATTACTACTAATTACAGCTGGTTATTGACCTTATTTCCCACAAGAAATTTTAGTTTCCTTTCAACTATTAATTATTAACTTTTTCTTTTTGATCTACTGGGGTGGTGCAGTTTCAAATCCAGAATCACTGTCATGGAAATTTTGAGATCCAGAGTGTTTGCTTGCACCCAGGGTGATTTTGTGCAGAAACTGCCCAATATTATGATTCTGAAATCCTATTTGTCTTAATACAACCACAAACCCCAACCCCAGTTCACACACCTCACACAACCTGACACATCAAAAATGGGAGAAGACCAACACAAGCAAATCCCCTCCTCCTTTTCTCCCTCTAAATTTGAAGTTAATAGAGTTCAATTTCTCTGTGCTTATATATTACTTATATGTGACACACACACTTCACTTATCCAAAGCTATTGCCTCAGTTTATTTACCATTTCTACTTTCTAAAAATTGTTATGGATGTACATATATTATTATTATTATCGACTATGTGTAATGCTCTTAGTTACATTCAAATTCAGTGGTACTCTGGAAATCAACTGTTCGAAGGATATCAAAGTTCAAGGAATCATAGGACCATGTACTTCTTTGGAAAAGGTTGCCATTTACTGTTACTGATTCATATGTGAAAACAAGTTTTTCTTACCATCTATGCTTTCTTACACAAATAATATATGAAACCCATCTCTTAAATCACCACTGTTGGCTTATATACCTCTTGCAGAAAGGTGCTCTTTGTGCTGATACGGTGATAGGACAAGGAAACACAACTTCATGGAAAATGTGTGGCCTTGATAGAAGTACATCTTTGACAGTTTTCTTTGATGTGTCCCCCAGCGATAAAAGCCAACAAGGAATTCCAAATCCACAATTGTATATACAGTTCTCAACGACGTATGGTGCTGCTTTTCTCAGGACATTCTATCTTTTTCTGTCATCTTTAATAGCTTCATGTGCATTATGTTAACCAAAGGCTCAAAGCTATGATGTTTATTTTCCTGCAGTTATCAGAACTCCGAAGGTCAAATGAAACAAAGAGTCACAACGGTCACTAGAAAATGGGTGGATAGTTCTGCTAACACAGAGGTTAGTTATGACTATTTTGTAGCTCCTCTCTCTCTTCCAGTTTCTACAATCAAAAACTTTTTTATTAGCAAAAAGGTTATGGTAGGCATGTAGGAAGCAGACTCGCAAAAGATCTGTGCAGTATCCATGTATGCACGAATTACACATGACATGAATTTGGCACAGACACGCCACAAACTGTTGCAGTGCCGTCTCTGCCTCTTATTACCCTGTCTGTGATGTAATATGAGATAAAGAGCTGGTATGACTTGTTTGAATCAAGGTCCAACCTTGGTTTTGGACCCTTCCTGTGAGTATCAGCTTCAGTAGTTTTGAGATATTTCAGTGGTTTTGGATTGTCTCTTTTAGTTCAGGTGGTTTCAACTTTCAGTACCTTCCAATTTTGATCCAAAACTGCCAAAACGTATCGGTTTCCGCCAATGCATAAAACCTTCATTTTAATCTCATGTACATAAATATATCAATGCACATGTTTTTTTAGTTCGATTAGTTATTAATTATGCTCTCTTTACCTATTATTAAATATTAACCCAAAATGGAGATACATGGGTACTGATGCAGTTAGTACTTAATGCACCGTGGAGTAATCAATGGTCTAGACTTTGATGCCATCTTAGGTTCATCTTATGTATTGCTTATAGTTTTTTCAGTCATACTATTACCAGTTTTTTTTCTTTCTTTTTTCTTTTTCCAGTTTTCATGTTAGTTACTGAAATATAAAACATATTTAGATCTGGCTTAGTTGTTTTTGTGCTAGCACATTGGCCTGGATTGAGTCAACTTGAGGACAATGGCTTAGACTTGAGAATATTTTCCTTCTATATGTGAAATGACTCAAATTTATTATGTTGGACCAAATGTGACATTCCCAATTACATTCGTAAGTCATAACCACAAGTTGTTTTTGTTAATCTCTCTTTTCATATCATAACGATAAGTTGTTTTTAGTATCTCTTTTTAAATCCCACAATTCTATGATGAGGAGAGGGAGAGGGCTCCATGGTGTCAGCAGAGACATTGACACATGTTATTCTCATGTTCTGCTTCCCATTATTTTTGGGGTGCAAGGATTATACTGTCTCCTTTTACTCTGATTCAGTTTTTGGGAGAAACTAACCCCAGTCTCTGCTTACATTGGTTGATGCATTTGAGATTCTTGAAACATTTACATGTCGACCAAGTCACTATTGACTTATGGATTGAAGTGTTATCTTTTAGGAAACAACTAATATTTTATCTGCACGATGCTAGGAGACGTTGGATATCTCAGGTTGGATCCGAGTTTGGCATGAATATGAACCCAAAATCTAACAATTGGACAACAATAAATCCATTTTGAACCAAAATTCTTTTAAACTTTACCCAAACATAGGCAGGACCCAACAGGTTTATCGACTTGCCACCTGTACTTTGTTAATGGGGGAAAAAAAGTTCATTCCATCCACAAAACATATACATAGTACTATTTGGCAAACATATCCTATTTGTCATGAGCTTCCCCGCTTCAAACCCCTCACCCCCCCCCCCCCCCCCCCCCCCCAACCCCAAAAAAAAAAAAAAAAAAAAACAACAACACACACACACACACAAAACACACACACACACACACACAAAATTTTGTTGAACTAATTGCTTCAATAGTCTTTCCATGGAACTCTCTCTCTCTCTCTCTCTCTATATATATATATATATATATATATATATATATATATATATATATTTGCTAGCTGAAGATCATGCATAAAGGTCGATGCAAAATAGCAGGCTTGTTAAATATTGTAAGTGTACTTTTCCGGGGATGCAAGCAATGTTTCTCACTGTGAACTTTTTGGCAAGATCTTGATGTAGCTTCCAGTTGACTTCACACGTGAGTTCCCATATCTCATTTTGGCAAACTTAATGAATCGGATTCTTGGGTACGATGTATTTTTCAGGAATCTTGGGCATAACATCATAATTTCCTTTCTATACTTGTATGTTCTCTTATCCAAGGTGAAGTCGATGACAGCAACGACACATATTTTCTTTTTATAATAGACGTATGTTCATGCCACAATACTTCTTCTCGAATTTAACTTACAGTCTCAACTTTGAAATGGTATTTGGTTGTCATATACTGAGTAGCTTTCGTATAGTCTAACTTGCCTTTTTTGCTATAACATGAATTCAAACAAGTTGGCTAGAATGTTAAAAAGCATTTAATGCTGCAAACGGAATCACATGAAACAAAGAAAATTTTCAGCACTGTAAGCATGCAGAAAGTTAAATGAAACTTTAACTGGAAACAGGAAGAATGATTTTATAGTGTCTTATGTTGACAGATTATATAATTTTACACTGCTGATATTAAAACTGTTCCTCATACAGGAATTGGTTGAAGGGTTTGACCAGGAAAGTGCAGCTGTTGTATTAGCTAGATTTATCTCCTTGAAAATGGAGTCGGAGGTAAGCTACTTAAGCTTACATATAAAAGACTGCAAAATATGTATGCTTTACCTCTTTTCCACAAATGAATTAAAGCTTTTGCACTTGTTTATGAGAAAATTAATCAGAATTATTCTGGCACATTGTAAGCATGCACGTTACAATGTAATATTTTTGTTTTTTAACTTTCCATATGTAGAGCTACCAATTTACAATAATTAACATTTGAGACATTCTTATTTTGTTTTCACCCCAAAAGGGACACTCTAGTTGGGTTTTGCTTGGTGCTCGTGGTCTTACCAGCTGTCTTGGTTTTAAAGACTATTCCTTAATAATTCTGAACCATTTTCTCTTGATTTATCAGGAAGAATTTGATGCAACACGGTGGTTGGATAGATCTCTCATCCGCCTTTGTTCGCGATTTGGGGATTATCGAAAAGACGATCCTTCTTCATTTATAATAAATCCAAACTTTTCCATATTCCCGCAGTTTATGTTTAACCTTCGGAGGTCACAATTTGTACAGGTAATAACAGGTAGCAAAATTTTCAGGGTCTTAGTAATGTTTTTGCAATTTTAATGACACTTTCTTATCACAGGTTTTTAATAATAGTCCCGATGAGACCGCTTATTTCCGTATGTTGTTGAACCGGGAAAGTGTCACCAATTCTGTTGTCATGATTCAGCCTTCACTGCTTTCATATTCTTTTAGTGCACCTCCATCACCTGCACTGCTGGATGTGGCATCAATAGCAGCAGACCGGATACTCTTGCTTGATACCTATTTCAGTGTTGTTATTTTTCATGGTACAACAGTTGCTCAGTGGCGGAATATGGGGTACCAGAACCAACCAGAACATCAGGTAACTCATAGACTTATACAAGTATGGAACTTGCCTCTTTAACCTTCTTTCATACGGCTATGGCAATGGGTAGAGTCGGCTTGGGTCAATTTCCTGGCTGGCCTTTATATGGTCAATCAGAATCTGACTCCTTTGTGTCTGACAAGTATAAGTTCAAATATGAACCCTTTAATAAAAGGGTCCCTCCAACATGAACCAGTTCACCTATTAATTAAATGGCTGCATCTGGTTAGGCATATATCTTTAAATGGTTACTCCTTACATAACTCTATATATAAAATATCAATTTGTCTAGTTAGTAGGGACTTCTATAGCAAAATTATGATTCGTGATATAGGAGCTTGATTCTTCATCTTCTCACAACATTCACAATCAAGTTTTATGGGGATTTGGGTTAAAATGGGTCAGCCCATGTCAAACAGGTCATGAGTCCCAACCTGACCCCGACCCATTTTAGAATGGGTTTAGACATGTTGCCATGTTTATAACCCAAACCTGTTTTAGCCCCTAGCCAAACCCGCCTAAGAAGCCAAGTTGACATGTGTGGTATTTAGTTGCCGTCTCTTATGGTAGATTGGTAGGTAGGTTGTGTTTTATTTGTCAGTGTCAGGGGTTAACAGATGTTAGGGGTTATCGAGATTTGTACTTGCAATTTTGTTTTCATCCATCCTCCATGTCCATATATCTATATACATGTATACATACTCACCAACCTACCAAAACATGCATGCATTCACATGCAACATATAATTATTGATGAGATAACAATAATGACGCATAAATCAAGCTGGACTTATAATATCTAGACTTCTGGTGAATTCTAGCACACATGGTCACCATCAAGAGTGTGCTAAAATAAAGTTACTGGAGCATATTTGCTTGATAATGAAAGTAACTGTTGGTTTTGTAGCACAACAGGTTACAGATTCTATTTCATATGTTTAGAAGTATAAATATATAACCTTTATATTAAGTTCTATGCATGCACATGTAACATATAATTATCGTTCACCGACACACTATAATTTTGGTGCTGTCGGGGGGACTTCAACATGGTAACGGAGTTACCCAGGTTAAATCCCTCTGGCACTCATTTGAAGTGGATTTTATAAAACAAACTGTGTGAATCCAGCTCGCTGCCCAAAATGGGCATGTTCCTTAGGTACGTGTAAATATATAAACCTTATCCTCACCAACGCTCGGGAGTTTTGGTGTTGTGGCATGGACTTAAACAAATACTATCTATTAGATATCCGAAATGCATTTTTGCCCAGCCCGCCCGCCTGCGTGAGTGCGTGGCACTCCCCCATTGGCGCCCCCGCCCCCCCCCCCCCCCCCCCCCCCCCCCCCCCCCCGGTTAGCATGGGGCCCATGCCGTTGACCTGCCAATGGGGGAAGGCCAAATAGCAATGTTCATTAGATATATCTTTGAGGTGGCAAACCAGGTTTTGATGATGAGTATGTTAATATAACTTCTAATCACATCAATTTGTTAGATTGAGTTCTTCTTACATTCAGTAATGTGTATAAAACCCAATGTTACATTAGGAGACACATGGAAATAACATATGGACAGCATTCCACAATTGGTTTCTACTTGCTTTCTTATCTGCCCTTATTCATGAGGTAGCTTTGCAGTATATACCTAAAGCATAATATCCCCCACTCCCCCACTCATGGTGTCTGCAAAATCCTGTTCTTTATAAAATGTTACAAGTTTGTTGATCCCGCAGATCCTCCATCCTTGCAGTTGGATTAATACAGCTGTTGATAACTTCTAAGCGCATTAATTTGTTAGATCTAAACTTTTGTAGATTGAACTCTTATACTTTCAGTAATGGGTATAAAAGCTATTCCTACATTAGGAGACTAATGTTCAGAGTATTGGCGACTATACACCATGTTTTGATGACTAATGCAGCCATTTCTGAGCACATCAATTTTGTTATATCAAACTCTTCTACATTCAGTAATTGGTATAAAAGACGATATATAAACATCATGGCATCTGCAGATGACTCGTAGAAATATGGAGGACGATTATTACCACAATTGACTTGTACTTCCTTTCTTATCTGCCATTAGAGTTAGCCTCACAGTATATACCTACAGCCTAACATCCCCCACCTGTCCCATCATGGCATCTGCAGTGCAGATGCTGCTCTCTACAGAAGGTAAAAGGTTTGGGCATTTTCTCTAACCACAATCTTTGATCTTCCACATAAAGTTCCACTTATTCAATGATTAGGCAAAAAGGATAGTTTACCCTTCATGTTGGGTTCGCTCTGTGGCTAGTATGCATTTTGTTGGTTCAACCCTACAAACCAAAAGTAAAAACCGAACTGAACTGAATGCACCACTATTCTAAACTTGACGAATTAGTAAAACGTCAAATTCTAACCGAACTGAGTTTGATCGGTGTACACTCTGCAGGCTGGGCCAGACTGTTGATATCCAATCTCAAGCCTCAGCAGGAAAAAAAGTCCGAACTCAAATAAAAAAAACAGCTAGAGTTCATCTCTATTAAGGAAATACCTACTTTAAACCATATTACTATCTTCCCATGCTGGTCCAGTAAACCTTTCTCATGGACTCTAATTAGTTGGTTATTGCTTTAAAAATCCCAATTCAGAATTCTTCCAATGTCCCTCAAGGCCTGTATAATGTTCCACCGAGGAGGAACAAGATTGCAAATCTGGATACAAGGATTGAATATTTGGAGGAAAATATTTAACAAAGTACCTCATACAGGACCGATTAGCATCGATATTTTTATTTTACCAAGGAGGAATACCTGTGGGTCTTGATTTATGTTCATAAGTATACAAGCTAACCTTACCTATTGATTTTGTATTCTCATTTGCAGACCTTTGCTCAACTATTGCAAGCTCCACATGATGATGCACAAGTGATCATTAATGATCGATTCCCTGTTCCCAGATTAGTTGTTTGTGATCAACATGGATCCCAGGTCTGTTTTCTTTATTCACATTGGCTTAAACCTCTGCCATCTTTATCAACAAACTCTGCAATTCCTAGCAAGGTCATTGAAGGATATACTTGAAGCTGATTTGTTTCTTATCACCATTAATGATGTCAACCATCACCTCAATCTTTCGTGGAACTTATATAACATTAGCAGAGGAAAATTTAATGGGGCACCAAAAAAATGTTTGCCGAGGGTTTTACGTTCTCATTTCTTGATAATAGTTTATTTTGTTTATTTCTGCAATTTGGAGGGTGTGAAAATGGAATAAATTGATGTCATCTTCCATGGTTCCATGGTTCTGCTGACGCCAAGAGATATAGATCGTTTCTTTTCAGTTTCTGCAGGGACCTATGAGAAACATAGATCTCAGTCGTGAAACTGATCTCGAGTCATAACTGAGTAAGATCTTAACATAGAATGGGCTGCCAAAATGCAACATATAGCTAACAAAAGAATAAACCTTGTGAGATTAGCAAATGCGGAGAGTGAAACTGGAACCAAGTTCTCGACTCATAACGGAGTAAGATTTTAACATAGTACATGCTACCAAATGCAGCATGTAGCTAACTACAGAAGAAATCAGTCCGAAAGGTCTAAACCTTGTGAGATTAGCAAACTGAAACTCTAGATGTGGAGAGTGACAAGTTTTCAAACCTTGACATGTGCATACTTTTAGATAATGTAATGACCACTCGGCCCATATTATCACTGGAAACTCGGTATTTGAACTTTATTTGGTCGAAATCCTGTAACTCTATGCATGGCCATATGTACCCTTTTAACATTGTGGTCAAACAGTTGTAACGCCTAGATCATTCTGCAGGCAAGATTTCTGTTGGCAAAGTTGAACCCTTCGTCTACGTATAACTCAGCCCATGAGGTGGCGCCAGGTGCAGATATCATCTTCACCGACGACGTGAGCCTTCAGGTCTTCTGTGAGCATCTCTCAAGGCTGGCCGTGCAGTCATGAGGGGTGGGAATATCCGACACCATTTCTTTTTCTTACCCTTTTTTTTCTGTTTGGATGGCGATCTTTCTAAAAGACGAGCTGCTTGTCTTTCTGTCATCTCTCTCCCCTTCCCCTCCACAGTTTCTTGTACCAAGCCAGCCCTTTCTTGGAAGGAAAAAAAAAAGGCAAACCCGTGTGGATTCTTTTTCATGTCGGAGGACAATGGTTTCTCGGAGTTGAACAGTCATCAGGCTGGCTAAGATACCGAAACTTGAGGTCATCTGGGAAGGAGGCGCTTTCACTTTTTGCAAGTCAAATGACAAAGGGAGTTAGTTACATGTACTCATATTAAGTTGTAGACTTTCTAGGTTGGTTATCTAGAATGAGCAGCCATACCAAGATTGTATTTTCTTCATTTTGACAGATACTATGTATTTTACCCCATTTGTTTTTGGTTATAGGGGTTGGTACCATTAAGATACATCAGCTTCTTAATTTTTTTTTCTTTCTAAAAATATATATATATATATAGAGAGAGAGAGATAAAAATGCTTGGGTGAATTTGTTGTCTTGTATCAATGGCTAGTTTCTTTTGCATTTCTTTGGGAGGAATGGCTAGTATCCGAGCTGGATCTGTGACGATTCAAGTTAGACCTCGTTTGGTACACTGTAATGTAATCGTAATCGCAATGTAATCAAATAAATATTTATTTGATTACATTGCGATTACGATTACATTACAGTGAATTTATTTGATTACATTGCGATTACGATTACATTACAATGAACCAAATGGGTTCTTAATCTAGCGGAAGGTTTCGTTGTCCTTGAGATGTATGCGATGCACATATTTTGGTCATACAATGATAACCGATATTCTGCAATGTGTTCTTCCAGGTTTGAAGCCAAAATGCTTGCTCCTGTTGGTTATCCTGGTATTCTTTTGGTATCTTTGCATGTGGGATTAGAACTGACACTACAAATTCACTGCTTGAATACCATGCATAGACATGTAGCACATACACCACTGTTGTTCTCGTATGGAATGGCTCTAGTGGTCAGCACGTGGAGATATAGCACTTCATGGCCAGGTGGGTTCGATCCCAGGGAAAAATGAATTATTCCTTCCAATTATGACGGGTTAACAAAAAATAATAATTGATTTTAAACTGGCTCTTGTGGTCAGCGAGGAGAGATATAACCTCCTTGACTACGCGGACAGTCTCGGGATCGAACAACGAGGGAGGTGTAAATGTGTGTAAAAATTAGGGGCATTGGGTCCAAATGACATGCAACACAGCGTGTACAAAGCCCTATGCGTCACGCTGGACATTTGAAAAAAAGTATTTGAGTAGTGCATGATTTATGTTGAAAACAGTAAACTTATAAAAAAGCTAAGTAGAATCATGTTTTCCACCAAACATACTTTGCTACTACTAGAAAAGCAGAATTAAAAGCAGCTTATGAAAACCCTATGGGCCAATCGGCCCACCACATGACTGACTGAGCGCGCCAGCCCAGCAATCATATGAAAAAACTCCCATTCCTTCTTCTCCACGCCTCATTCTATTTCCCCTCCAAATTAAAAAAGAAAAAAGAAAAAAGAAAATGTTCAGTAGAGAAGAAGAAGAAGAAGAAGAGGCAGCAGCAGCCATGGAAACCCTAGATTCCGTCTCTCCTCGCACGTGCGGGAAGGGCCACCGGAGCTCCCTGCTCCTCCGCACGTGCCACGGCGGCGCCGTCTGCCTGGTGTGCCTCTCCCTCCTCCTCTCCTCCCCGTCCTCCCCGACCGTCCACGTGTCCCACGCCCTCTCCCAGATCTCCCTCGCCGCCGCCGCCGACCCCTCCCTCCTCCGCCGCCTCCGCTCCTGCCACGCCCGCCTCCTCGCCGCCCCGCTCGCCCGCGCGCTCTGCTGCTCCTCCTTCGACGAGCCGATCGCCCGGCAGATCATCGAGCTCGTGTCGGATCTCTGCGGGTTCGGATCCGGATCCGAATCGGGGGTCTCCGGGGACTTCATCGCGAGGATCGCCGATCAGCTGTCGGACTCCGTCGGGTGGAGCCGGCGACATATCTACTCGGTACTCTCTCTGTCTCTCTCTCTTTCCCGCCCATTTTTTCCTGAACTAGTGGCATAACTGTAAATATCTCAACGAATCTGCCGCTTCGCAAAAAAAAAGCAGTAGAATCAGCTTATGAAAGCAAAGTCTGACATGCTTTCAGAAGCTGTCCCAAACTTAGACTAGCTTTTAGATTTTTTTTTTTTGATAAGTTGACTGCTTTTTTTAAAAAAAAAAGCACAGGCAGCCATGATTAGCTATATTGCATCAACACGGATACGACACGGACACGATACTGATTTTAGTGTGTCCTAGTGTGTTTTGGAGTGTCCGCATCTAGCTGCTGGCGAGCCTAGTCGACATGTTTTCAAATCTCTCTCTCTCTCTCTCTCTTCTTTTCCCCGCCCATTTTTTCCTGAACCAGTGGCATAACTGTAAATATCGCAACAAATCTGCTGCTTCGCAAAAAGAAAAACAGCAGTAGAATCAGCTTATGAAAGCAAAGTCTGACATGCTTTCAAAAGCTGCCCCAAAGTCAGACTAGCTTTTAGATTTTTTTTTTTTTTTATAAGTTGTTGAGTGCTTTTTTTAAAAAAAGCACAAGCAACCATGATTAGCTATATTGCACCGACACGGTGTCACGACCCGCACCCTGTTTAGGGGCACGAGGACGTGGGTACGTCCAGCCTACGCCGCAGTGTCGACGGTAGAACGCTGTATAGGTCGTCTATACCATCTAACATCTAACAATAATGAATATAAACCTGTCATCTCCGCACGGAGGAATAATATGACATACCAATTGTATAATCTCAATCACAATTCTAAAGGAAGATTAGCACGATATTTGAAATGAAGATAAGGAGATAACTGAATAATTAGTAAAGTCGTTCACACAAGAGTTTAGAAGTTCAAGACAAATAAGTACATATCCTGAATATAAATAAGTCTCAACTAACAATCGGAACAATCCGATACAACATGAATAATAATAGTTCTAAACTATATCTAGGGCACTATCTACTGAGCAGGATCCTCCTCAGCCTCCTGCGTGCCACCTTCGTGTGCCTCGTAGTGGGTAGGACAGTCATCTAAATCATCTGTAATATTTTTGTCAACGTACCCAGTCAGGGTAGAGCGAATACATAAACTAACAACAGTTCTATTTAAATTGACAAAAACTATAAAGCAGTGAAATAGTGAATGCTATATACGATGAAGGAAAACATGTATGAGACAATATAAACTGGAGAAAAATCTGCGAGAGCATGTAATGGAAGAGAACTACTATATCAAGATAGAGCAATGTAATGGTGAACTGAATGTATAAAACTGTATTAGACCATGTGTTTGGAATACCAATTAGATATGTGATCGGCTTGGGAGATTTAATGATTTACACTAAGGAAGGCTAGCTCAACCATACGTGCAATGTATGCTAGCTAGTAGCCAATGATTTACACTACTTGTCGATAGTTCTTGATCACATATCTAACTAGTGTTTTTCCCGTCCCGACTGATACGATAGATCCAACCATGACACGTTACTAGCCAATGTTATCAAATATATGTATCCAATGTTATCCAATACCAACGAGAACAGTATTCGATACCATCGCGATGAGTTAAGGTAACATCTCATGACTGAAGATCCAATGACAATACCAATCCGTGTACAATCGTGTTAAGAATCATAAGTAACATTTCTAAATACTTGAATTATAGTGGTAATCAAAATAATAAAAACTATCAGAGAATGTACTCGCCTGTCGTCCTGAGCAGTGTATGTGATTCGAGGCCCAAGATGGAGTCACAAGAACCTAGATGTGAGGTATATAGGTTAAATAGTGTTTTGTGGTGTCAAACATGTGTATTTAATGTGCAATATGCAATCTAGGTCAATTCTAGGTCAAGCGTTGACTCGCAGTTGACTTTTGGTCAACTCTGGTAAACTCCTAGTCCAATCTAGGTCAAATATTGACTCAAGGTTGACTTTCAGTCAAATTAGTCAACCTTGATCAACCATGGTCAAGTTATCCACCTACAATGCATTACCTACTCAATGGTTACCCTTATCTAGATATTCATATTCCTAACATTACCCTATACAAGTATATACATAAATATAGGATATACCCAACCTATCCTAGGTAGCACTTTACCTATAGAAGGTAACCTATATCAATTACCTACCATATACTCTACCTTAGGCTATTAGTAACCCATTGCCCTATACCTTAGCTAATAGGTAAATCCTCAACCCTTCTAATAGGTAGACTCCATTACAATATATATATGTAGATAATATCCTATACAACATGTATAGATATCCTCACTTTGGTATCCTAACTGTCCTGCAAGGGGTAAGTTCCCAGGAATGCACACTTATAGTGCACACTCAAATGGCCCTCAACCTTAAGAACAGTGGCTTTGCTCTTCTTCCTAACAGAACCTAACCTCCAAAAGTCCATAACTCTGATACCTATAGATAACTGAACTAACTCTCAAGCCAATAGCCCATTGATAAGTCAATGGCCAAATCCAAATGGCCAACTCGAGCAGTAGCCAATGGTCACACACACAACTGAACTAACATATACTAACCTTAGACTCTCTAGGATACACTAACATACCTCAAATTTCTGATACTGCACGGCACAACCATTGACACCACTAACACTATCAAACTAATCAAGCTAACTTGTATACTAACATGTTATTGACTGATACATACAAGGCACTAATAGACTTGATCACTAACCCTCAAATCCCCAAATTCTTAACTAGGCTAACCATCCTAACTCACACTTGAAACACCCATGGCCAAATGGCCCATCTGGACACTTGAACCCCTCCCCTACCTATTTGATACTTCTAACACACTACGCTAATGTACCCTGGCCCTATCATCTCTGGTAAATCCTAATCTAGGGTACCAACCACATCCCATAGCCCTCAACTATCTCAACCAAGTGGCCAAGCCTAAGGGGGAACCCCTGCTACTGCTGCATATGAGGCCAGGGCAATTGCCGTTGCTGCTGCTACTACTTGCATTGCCTGCTGCAATGCAAGGCAGCCAGGCTTGCTGCATATGCTGCTCTGCATATGCATCTGCTGAGCATGGCTATTGCAGTCCATGCTGCAGTCCACTGCCTGGACACTAAACACACACACACACACAACCTCTGATACTTCCATCTGCCTATATGTTTCTATATACATATCTACTCTCACTATGGGACTTGCAATGGCCATTGGCCCATGGCCTATCTAACTTGCTCTCATGCCCGACCCCTCTAATTCAAGTTCACTCCTACTCAACTGATACCAGTTGACATTTCACAAATATCCAATATATATAGGGACACCCTATCACTCTTTCTCCTCCTAACACTTGACAACACCCCCACACTAATTCAAACACCATTGTAACCCCCTTGCACTGTCTTAATCATAGTGACAAACACTCATACTACAAACATATAAATATATCTAGGATACACTCACACTATCTCACTATGGCCTATGGCCAAGTGGCCTCTCTGATCACTTGAACACTCAAAACCCCAATGCACACACTGAACTCAACCTCATGGGCTAGGGCCCTTGCCCGACCCCCACTGAAACTCACATCTAACTACAATTGGGCACTAAAACTAATCCAAGTACAGTAGCTAATTGAATATGTGACTTCACTCACAGTAGTGGGTAGCACCTCCTCTGCTACTAGGCCAAAGTGTCAAGGCAACCAGAGCATCCTGCTGCCATGGCTCATTGATCACTCAACAGGACACTCAACCCACTCATATCTAAATCTAACTCACACATCATAATCCTGTCTCTAACACCTGCATATACTCACAAGAACACATCCTACTGTCCCACACTTGCCCTTTGGCTTAAACCCAAAGCCAAAGTGCCAAATCGAGCCACACTGTACTGTAGTGCAGGCCCCAAACCCCCTTCCTCTGATACACTGTTCTGATACCAACTGACCTATGCAAACACATACCCACACACAAACAACTAACCTCTAGTAAGTATATGACACTAACTGAACCATAACCTTTGAACATTCTAATCCTAACCAAGATGCTCCCAATCTCCATCTTACACTCACTTCACAGATATCTGAACATCACTAATCCCCTAACACTCATCCCCGACATATTGGTACTGACCACACTCCAATTGCAGGGGCCTGCCCCCTTCACTCTCTACTAACATTTCAGGTATCATATAGGCCAGGACCTACAACTGATACCAAACACTAAAACCCCTATCAAATATCTGATACTCTCTAAGAATCCATACCCCTTCAAATCCGATACCAACTAACACCCTATGACACTAGTGACACTCTATTCACACGACTGCACTCTAAAAATCTGTACACTAACTCAGCTAACCCGAACACTCCTCAAGCTAACTAATTCACTAACTAAACACAGACACAAAGGGTCTCATATAGGCTAAATGGCTTAAAGCCAACACTGCTGATACCTTGGTTTATGATCAAGTCATGGTCATAGCCTAAGCCAATGTGGCTCGGAATCCTCCTCTGACCTCTCTCTCTCTCTCTCTCTCTCTGCCTAGACACCCTCCTATACATCCCCTCACATAGCACTAGGACTGAACTCAAAGAGATGTGAGGACAGAAACTCGAATGCAAGGCAAACACTAGGACAGGGTGCTCGACTGCACAGTATGGCATGTGTAGGGGCTGCCATGGCTCGATATGGCCATGGCTCACTGCCATAAGCCCAAGATGCTTGCTCAGTCATCTGGCCTAGCCCATAGAGTGATTAGGTAGTGAATTGATCGAGTAAAGGTCGAGATCTGGACACCTAGCAGTAGGACAGTTACTGTTCCTGGCCAATACCCAGTCGAGTGTCCCCGTGTCCAATAAATCCCATCAAACCACATCAATTCCACCTCAGTCCAGAACATATGTAATCTACACATAATTAGCTACCTAAATATATAATTTTTACAGAAATTGGAGAACAAAATATCCTAAGGGGCATTTCATCGAACACCTTAGATACCCTTCCGATACTCCTCCGGTACGCACCCCAAATGGATTCGATTTGTACCCAAACTTAACCTAATGCTAGGGAGGCCCTAAATGAATGCATCTATGGGAAGAAATCAGAAATTCAATAGGTTTAGAGGCCCTTACCAATTGAGAGTTGGAATCTCAATGAAAAATTCTCTTGCAAGCATTCCTACCAAATCCAATGGTCAAATTGCTCCAAATTCTTCCTAGCTAGCCAATAGAGACCTACTCTACACAAGGGGAGTGATTTGCAATTGGTTTGGTTGAATTTGGAATTAATTTGGTTGAAGGGGGCAAATTTGGGGAAGACCACAAATTAGGATTAGGGTTTTGATGGAAGAGGGAAGAAGAGGCTATGTGGGTGTTAAATAGGGAGGAAAAATCCTAATGTGGCCGGCCATGGGCTGCCCTAGAGTTAGGGTTTGGTGAAATTGGGTAAAAGGCTTAATTGTCAATTTAAGGCCCTTTAGGAAAAAGCCCCAATTTGACTTATGTTCTAAATTACTAATTGGTTTCTAAAGGACACTCTAGCTAGATTAGAGTCTAACTTAAGTCATCTAATCTTTCTAACAAGTCCCCAATGTCATGGTTAGTCTCTAGGCTAAGTTATTCTAAGGTTTCACTAGCAAATGATCAAATCACAATACATTAATTTAAATAATATTAAAATAATCAAAATTCACCAATTTATCACTAACATGATTTAAATCCAATAATTAATAATTAACATGATCAATTTTACAAAAGTTCAAAATTACCCTCATTTTAGAAAAGTGGTAGTGACACACGGATACGGCACGGACACGATACTGATTTCCTAATGTGTTTTGGAGTGTCCGCGTCAAGCTGCTGGCGAGCCTAGTCGACTTCATGCTTGAATACTAGTTTCAAGCTCAAACAGTGAGCTAGAGCTCGCCTTGCATAATTTTGAGCTATACTCGGTAATAAAATTAGAAATTAATCAAAGTTTCATAATCAATCGTAGAACATGGAATGAAATGAAAATATCTAGGAATTATGCATTTTAGTTAATATTTACTTTCTAAAATTTCATAATCAATCATAGAACATGGAATCTACTTCTTGTTGTAGATGATGAATAATAAATTAGAAATTAATCATTTCTATTAACAATTGAACATGCAGTATATATGAAAGAGGGTCAGTATCACTGGCCTTCTCTCAAACGAGGAAGAGACAGCCTGCAGTTAAGGACAAACTACTGCCTTTCGTGATGGCAACTTCAGGTTGTCTATCCAATGTGGTTGAGTTTGGTTTTCCTACCGATATGTGGGACTAAAACCATACATAGGAAGAAAAATGTACATAACTGCTCCTTGTAAAATTAATTCATTTCCATGTGAAATTTAGCTTTTTCTAGCTAAATTCCCGAGAGTACTTAGTTCTCAGGATATCAAGAACAATGGATGTCAAAAATAATTGATGCTCTCAAATGGAATGCAGCTGCACTGATTAATTATTGCCACAATAAAGGAATGTAAGGAGTAATCTGCAAATTGTGCAACTATTATGTTTCATGGTTTCGACATGGAATGCAGCTACATTGCTTTGGCATACTCCTGGATTCGCACCAGGGTGACAACCCGACGTGGCATATCCGAGACAGAGCTGCTCTTTTCTCCAACCTCGTCGATGCCCTTCAGCAGCCGAGGTGAAAAATACCGACCACTGAAACTTGGAACTTTTAGTTGTTCTGAAATGGCAATGTTTTGGTCAATTCTTATGTTCTGTACTCTACAGCGAGGAGCTACGAGGGGAGATATTGTTCGTGCTGTACAAGTTATCTGTTCTGGGAGCCGCACCATGGGATGATGTTGGTGATGAACTCAACAATGCTGATTCGTGCTCTGTTGGCATGAGGTTAAAGGTGGTGCGACTTTCGCTTGAAGCTCTGCTCAAGAGCCAACAAGATGATGTCCGCATGAATTGCTTAGGTATCATAAATTTGTTAGCCTAGTGCACAAAACTGCCTTGCTTGTGTCGTGTTCACATTTGGATTGCCAAATATTCTTATTTGTAGTCTACTGCACAAAACTGCCTTGCTTGTGTCGTAAAACATATCACAGTTGGGATTTTAGATTGTAGGTGTCATAGTGAATTGCTACTATTATTAGTTGCCTTTAGTTGCATTTTCAAACATATCGCTAATTGCCCTGGAAATTAGACAATCATGGCCGAAGATAAGTTGTCCGTAATTCTTAATTGCGTTTTAGTTAGATGAACCAAGTTATCCAAATGGAGCACTTTTTTACTTGATTGCTGCATATACTTGACAACAACAACAACAACAAAGCCTTCCCAAAGTTTTGGGGTAGGCTGTTTGAATCCTCTTCTATTCAATTTTGCTAAGGGCCATATCCTCCGCAATACTTACAAAAACCATCTTTCTTTAAAACGTCAAACCATGTTCAACTATGCCTACCTCTAGTCCTAGCCGTTCCTTCAACTATTCTTGTCGCTCCTCCTTTACCCGAACGTCTACGGGCCTACGCTGCACTTCCAAACCATCTATTTGTTTATGGAGCATATATCTGCTGCACATACTATGTGGTTGCCGTCCAAGTGTAGGATCCTTCTAAAATAGTCCTAATGTCCTATGTTGATTCAATGAATAAATGGAGGTATCAAACCCGTGTTGGATGATACATATGGGGTACTCAGGCACTCATGCTTCAAGGGCATGTATGTGATAAGAATCCTAAATGTAAGACACTGTTTGCAGTATCCGAGGCCTATCAAGTATCAAAATGTAAAGGAGATTTTTTTTATTGAGAGGGAGAAATAATGGTTAAAAGAATTGAATCATGAATGCATATGCATTTTTAGGATTCATTCAAATATTAGGAGAATGACAAGGTACTATTTAGGATGGACACCATATTCCTAATTTTAATAGTAGATTGGGATGCACTCCAACGAAATCAGGAAATATTACCAAACCAGACTATGTGTTTTACTTTAATCTAAACTCTACCAAAGACATAATGTATTATGTTAGGTGTAACATTTACAATTACAGAACATATTTGTGTTGCGATTTTCTCATATTTAAATAATGAATGTCGACATCCCAGCATTGCTGATGGTCTTAGCACAAAGAGGCTTCTTTGAGATCTTATTTGCAACTGGTCAAAGTGGTTGCTCTTTGAGAGAGGCAGATAACTCGATCCAAACAGATGAAGTAGTGTTGCAGGTGCCTCTTATTAACTTGTTTGCCGATGCTGTTAAAGGCCCTTTGCTTTCATCTGATGAACAAGTGCAAATCAGAACACTGGATTTGATATTTCATTCTCTATCATCAAAGGTCGGTTGTGACAAACAAATCCAAGTTCTTGTTGAGGAAAACATTGCAGATTATGTTCTTGAAATTCTGAGACTGTCAGGTATTACTAATAATAGTTATACTGGTTAATAAACGTAGTGTTTCTTATGAATAACGTGACAAGTCTTGTTATTGTTATCAGTTAACTGGAGTTCGTCAAATTCTTGTACAATTGGCAGGAAACAGGGATCCCCTGGTGGTTTCCTGCCTCCAGGTTCTCGTTCTTTTAGCAACGGCGGAGGAAGCTTTTCGAGAAAGGCTCGCTATTGGTTTTCCTACAATTCTCTCGGTTCTCCATCATGTAGCCGAGATTCCTTTTCATCCTGTTCAATCTCCTGTCTTGAAGCTTGTTTGCAGCTGCATCTCGAAGTGTCCAGGAGTCGTAGCGATATCGCAAGTTGAAGAAATAGCTCTTGTCTTGACAGAAATTTTAATCAGGCATACAACTGGGGAAATGGGCATGCTATCTGAAACCTTCATCTTGTCCTGTTCAACATTTGTAGAAATTTTGAAGTCACCATCTGCTATAGGCATGCAAAAAGTAGCAGCACTGGTCAAGGATGCTTCAAGGAATATGGTATTGTCGTCTATCTCTGTACCTGAAGACACTCCCAATCTCCTAATGCTATATTCTCTCTACCTACTGAAAGAAGCACACATGTATAGTCTTCAAGTAAACTCCAATACAAACCCTGATAACGTTGAACTGGAGAACAACATTATTGAAACATGTGAGACCTATCTGTTGCCTTGGCTTGAAAGGGCTATTGAAGAAGGGGAGGAGGAGGAAGTAATACTTGATGTGCTTGAAACTTTTCATCTGATCTTGCTCAGAGGTTCTGAAGTCCAAACGAAGAAGTTTGCTGAGGCTCTTGCTGCATCATCTTGGTTCAGCTTGTCCTTTGGATGCTTGGGTTTATTTCCCTCTGATCAGTTGAAGTCAAGAGTATATTTAACGCTCAGTTCTATCTTCGATAAAGCTTTAGGCCCTGACTTTGGACAGCCCATCAGAGATGCCTATATGCATCTCCCATCAGATCCTCTCGAGTTGTTGTATTTGATGGGGCAACGGAGCTCATGTGATCCTGATTTGAATTCCTGCCAGCATGCTGTTCTTCTGATGCTTTATGTTAGTTCACTGTATGGTGATAGGTACATCATCTTTGCCAGCTTTGTTTCTTTTTTAAGTTTTTCCTTAGTTTGACTTCTAACTTACCGTTGCATAGTCTTGCTGATGATAACCAGGTCTTGGCATCTTTGGAGCAGTATGTTCTTGTTAATGGCAGTAACTTCTTGTGTGGTATTGCTGAACCCATTATGCTGACTCAACTAGTTAATCTATATGGGCTCATTAGAGGAGCTTCAATTGGACACAGGACACAGTACAGTGCAGAAGCTGAAAGAGCACTGTTTATTTTGATAGCTGAAAGCGAGTGGGAACTTCTATCAACAGGCACCAATCCAGTAGCATTAAAATGGCTCTTCCAACAAGAAGGAATCATGGTACCCTTGTCAAACCAGATCCTTAATTTTGTTAGGTTTTACAACACAAACAAGGCTCAAATTAATGTTCATGCAACTAAGATCCAGATAATGGACATTCATATGATTGCCGAGTTGATTGTTTCCGGGGATAATTGTATGGCCTTGCTCCTGATATCTCTTCTGAAAAAAATGCAAGAAGAAGGTAACGAGGATGATACGACATATGTGGTGAATGTCATGGCTGAAATCCTGAACTTATATCCTGAGGCTTCTAACCAGTTCTGTTTAGAGGGCATAGATGATGCCCTACATCGTATCTATTATCCTGGGCATTCTTCAGGCAGCTTCTTCATATCCTGCTCACTTTTGGTGTTCAATATTCTATTCTCGGCAAACCACAAAGCAATCTCCCAAGGTGGAGAATGGCTTGCAGTTACACTAAAGGTAGTTCAACCCTCATGCCAACTAAACTATTACTTGTCTTCTTGTTACCTAATAAAATATGATCTGTTGCTCTCCATGTTCCATGATCGTTCCTTTGCTGCAGCCATGTAGTGGTTAACTTTTCAGCACTAAATAAATTCTAGGGGCTTACCTGAGTCTGAGAGCTGTTTGTTTGCTTGGTGCCTCTAAATTATTGCCATATTTAACATTTATTAACAATGTTGACAGGGGCTGATTTTTAGTACCTTAACAGAGTGCCAATTTGTTGTTCAAGTGGCATCACCCTAACTTGACCTTTGCGTTTTTCTACAGTTGCTGGATTTTGTAAACTGTAAAATGGATCCTCAGTCATTTGGCCAAGAAGAATACCTAGTACTTGGCATTTTCTGCCTCATCTTGCACCATTCTACCAACCAAGTGCTAAAAGCAGCAACAAAAGCCATAGTACTGAATAAATCGTTGGTTCAGACTATTGATAGCATTGTACAAGCTGCTTGTGCGAAAGGTCCAGCTTTAGCTGAACATGATGAAGAAACAGGCATCGGAAAGTGCCTTGTATCTGTTCTCTTGCTTTATTTTTTTTCTTTAAAAAGGTTGGTATTCTATCTTGTTACATATATCACCAACTGTGGTCATCCAACTAATGAATTTTTTTTCCAGTTCCCTTGCTACATTTCAGGAAAATCTGGAGTGGCAAGATTTCTTCCAATCATCTAGAGAAGGACAGTCATCATCACTAGTTATGTGTATAAAGTGTCATGACCTATGCAGGCTTATGCACTTTGGTTCTTCTCTTATCAAACTGGTTGCTTCAGAGTGCCTTCTGGAGTTGCTTACCGGAATTTCAGATCAGAGAATCAGAAAACAAGACGAGATAAGATGCTCCTTGGGCTACCTAAAATCCATGATGTCCGTGATTGAAGGACTAATTTTCTATGGAGACAGCAGAGTAGCCACAAACTGTGGCATTTGTTTGTCTATGATGTTTGGGTGGGAGAAACTGGGGTTCGTGGAGAAAAAGGCAGTTGGGGATTGTAAATGGTGTAGATTGATTTTGGAGGAATTGACGATTACTTTAGCAGCTCCACGTCTGGCATCAAAATGCTTCTCAAATCAGCACAAACCTGCTGCTCATATAGCTGTTGCATTACTCAGACTGGACGAGTCACCTCACTGGATTACATCCGTGTTTAGTATTTCCTGTATCTCTGGACTAATTGACGGCCTTTCAGCCAGTAATCTTACACCAGAGATGGTTATGCTTTTCCAAGAGCTAGTGTCGAGGAAATATCTGAATGCAGATCAAGTTACTCGGCTGCACCAGTTGTTTCAGGTGAGCTTTCTCCCTCAGTCTGAACCTAATATAATTAGCATTTGCTCATCTGACTGCAGGTCCACAAATAAAACAAAATTTTTCCAACCCCCATTTATTTTCTCCAAATTTTGTGCCTATAGGTGTTCTCATCCTTTACATTCTTATACTTGAGAATTCACACATTGAATAGAAAGTTCTGTTTGAAGAAAGAACCACACATTGTCTCTTAATCATCTTTGGGACATTTAGGTGTGCAGAAAACAAGTGTACACGGACAGCTCTAAAGGGAAACTCATAGAGAAGTCTTTGGAGAAGGTGATTCCTGTTCCAGATGACTCGGGTAAATTGTATGACCCACTAATTCATCTCATGTTGTCCCCTCATATGGATATTAATAATAGGCTGTTGGAAGAAATTGACATTTTCTTTCTAGAGTCATCTACATATCGATAGGTTTGGTGGCAGTGTTATTTCACAGTTGTAGAATGTTATTGTGTTAATCCTAGCAACACGAGTTTTGATGTTCAATTTGCTTAACAAGATAACATGTTATACGGCAAATGAAGCATATGAATGATGTGTTGATCAAAAGATAAACTGAAACAAAAAAAGACGGAACCGCAAACATAGATATAATGTGCTTCGCAAGTGCTTACCTCAACTGAAGAACTTAATTACTTTTTCAGAAGAGTTGCATGGCAAAACTCTCAAATTCTGAATCAATCTTGCTGTTGCAATTTTAGTACTTTTCTCTATTTTTTGTATCTTTATTTATACCTCAATAAACCTACTACCTATAAGTTTTACTTGGACCTAATCTGAGTAGGGCTGAGCAACGGTTCGGTCCAAACCGAACCGAACTAACCAAAACCGACCAAACCGAGAACCTAAATTAGGCCAACCGAAAACCGAACCGAAGTTTTGCAAGCCGATTAAAATCGAACCAAAATTATATGTTCGGTTTACGGTTCGGTTCGGTTTATTGGGCCAATTGGGCCGGCCCATCAATTACAGCAAAATCATAAAATCAGTATAAAAATAGGATAAATACAGCAGAACAGAGCCAGTATAAATATAGCAAAATCAGTATATTATTATAAATAAATTCCATTACTTGTCTCAAGTCTCCACATCACTAAACATCAGGAAAAATAAATTACAAATGTCATTACAAATTACAAGTTACAAATAAATAGTCACCCATTATAAACTACAAGTCCATCAGAAATAAATTACATAGTTTGATGAGATGCATAGTTCTCAATCCAGCCAATGCAGCATCATCATCAAGCCTCTTTTCCTCATTTCCTGGACAAGAAGTCAAGAACACAATAGAAAGAAAAAAAATGAGGCTCAGATAAGGCTCATTTATGCATCATAGTTTGATGCATGTAGTATCCGTTCTCCTATTCTCAAGCCAACATCATCATTGCCACTTTCGCATCCAATATGTTAGTAAATTTTTAAGAGAAGACAATAAATTAACATAATAGATATACCAAACAAAATGGCTGCATTAAATGTCTCGCCATCAGTTGCAAAGTGTACTAAATGCCTCACCAAAGGTCCAAATGGCTGCAGTAATTAAATGCCTCGCCAATGGACAAGCTCCCATGAAAGAGCAGCAAGCCAGCAAAAGAATGAATCTGCAGCAGTAAGAGCACTAGAGCAAAAGAATGAATCTGCAGCAGTAAGATCACTAGAGAAAAAAAAAGAATCTGCAGCAGTAAGATCACTAGAGGAAAACTCTCAATCTGCAGCAGTAAAAGAATTAACAAGAAGCTTCCACAGGCCACAATAGAGTTTTTTTAATAAATGAAACAACATAACGAAAGTAATAAAAGAGCAGCTGTAGGCAATAAATAAAGAATTTACTCCCAAAAGAACATGAGCAGCAGTAAATGAAGAACAGCAGTAAATGAAGAATTTACTCCCAAAAGTCACCTCTCAACCAAGCATCAGTAATAAAGGAGCAACTAGAGCAGCAGTAAATGAAGAATTTACTTCCAAAAGCCCCCAAAAGAGCAGCAGTTTAGCACAGTAACAAGGTACCAGAGCATAAAAGAGCAGTAATAAAAGAGCAGTAATAAATGTACCAGCTCCAATTTACTCCCAAAGTCATCACTCAACAGAGCAGCAATAATAAGGAACCAGAGCAGTAAATGTACCACAGTACCAGCAGACAGCAGCAGTCTAGCACAGTAGCACAAAAAGTTTGTGCTCCCAAAATAGAGTAGTAGTCTAGCACAGAAAGTTTGTGCTCCAAATATTACAAATATTGTCTCCAACCAAAACAAAGTAGCAGTCTAGAAGTTTGTGGTCCCAAATATTACTCTAATTTTAAAGAGCGTAAATAATCAAACCTAGCTTGTTGACGTTGATTCTACCGTTAATTTACTCAAATCTATATGAAAGAATGAATCAATAAGTTAAAACAAACACAAAAGGATACTAAAATATTGCAATAAATAATAAACTTAAAAATTATCCATTTCAACTTTATACACGTCTTCAAATTTCTTTTCAATAATGGATACTATGGGTCGATCGGAAGGCCCCCGAAACCAATTTTGACAACAAATAAGAGCTTGAACAATTTTTGGAGTTAAAGAACTCCTATATGAATCAAGCATACGGTCACCCGTACTAAAGGCAGACTCGGACGCTACGGTAGATATGGGAAGGAACATCCAATACATTCCTAGCCATCTTCGATAGGATCGAAAAACGAGAAGAATTGAGCTTCCACCATCCCAAAATATTAAAATCATCACTCTCATCATCATCATCTACGGTACTCTTATCTAGATATCAATCAAACTCGGATTTAGTATCACCACCACCCAATCCCAATCTTCATTTATGTAATGTGTCGTAAGACACATATTATTGACTTTTTGCAACGATGTCCAAGTATCCGTCGTAAGACAAACCATTTGCTTGGATTGTTTAAAATATGTTTTTAGCTTACTCTTTTCAATAGAGTACATTTTATAACAATTCCGAGCCACGGTCCATCTTGACGGAATACGAAAACTAGGACACGCCACATTCATGAAGTGTCTAAAGCCCTCACACTCAACAAATCGAAACGCAAGCTCGTCAACGATAATCATATTTGTCAAGACCTTTCTCACCTCGTATTGGTTAAATTTCCAGCTAGTTAGTATTTTGTTCTTGCCCTTCGCCATTGATTGCAAGTTGAGTATTGTTTGACTATAATTATTATTCTTTGAATTTAGTGGACATGCATTCCAGTGATTTCTCATATTACTAGTCCCATTAAGTTTACTATGGCAATGATACTCTTTCCCGCAATGATTGTAACTTGCTTTTGGACGACCTTCCGCATCAAGAAATTTCTTAAAATCTTTCCAATACGGAGCTATTTCCTTCGTAGGCTTTCTTGAAACTTGAAGCCTCGAATTAGGATTGGATATAGGCTCATTTGTGGCTTGAGAGCTAGTTGGTGGTTGAGGATCACCTTCTTGCGACATCTAAAACAACAATTTGTACATTGAATATATAAAATATAAATAACAAATTAAAACATCACACAATTTGTACTTCAATAAAAAATCAAGAAATACGCACATTGCATGAATATGATGTTGTTGCCATTGATTGGGTTGGTGTTACCTATTCAACATCACACAATTTAATATGAGTAACCTACTAAGTTACCTACGCTACCTAACCCTAACCCAATCTACATAAATAACCCTTAAAAGACATAAAGTTCAGAGTGCAGAGTCAGTGTGCCAAACTAAGTGCAGAGTCTGCACTCTGCAGACCCAATCAAATGTTCCAAAGTGCACAAACATTAAACATAGTGCACTGCAAACATAGTCCACTGCAGAGTCTACAAAATTTTAACATAAACCAAAATTTTAAACCAGCGTCACAACAAGGGCCCAATTTTAACATAAACCAAAATTTTAAACCAGTAGCACAGCAATGTTCCAAACCAACAGCACAGCAAGGGCCCAGAGTCTACAAAATTTTAACATAAACCAAAATTTTAAACATAGTCCACTGCATAGTCCGCATGCAACTCTGTCTCTAACATAAACCAAAATTTTAAACCACCAACAAATATTCATGAAATTACGAAAGAAAGGGCCCTGATCAACAAAAAAGATTCAAAATACAGGATACTTATTAGAGAGCAAGCCCGATTTGAAATACAGGATACTTATTAGAGAGCAAGCTAGATTCGAAATTACTTACGGTGAGTGAGAGAGAAGTGTTTGTTGAATGTCAACAAGATTCCAAATATTTAGAGAGCAAGCCAGCAGCACAGCAAGGGCCCAGATCTAGGTTAGATTCCTCCAGATCTAGGTTAGATTTCTAGCATATGCAAGAAAGTAACAAATTAATTAGAAAAAGGAAATAAAATAAACTAATCTTTGTAAAAAAAATTAATTTTGAGAGAGAAAAGTTATTTCTTACCAGATCAAGGCTAGATCTAGATTAGATCTCGATAGATCCAGCTTAGCTCGAGAGATCGAGAGAGACCTATGGTTTCTCGACAGCCAGCCCAGATCTAGGATAGATTGAGTCTTCGAGATGCAGAGGAAAGAAGCCCTTACGCCTATAGCATAGCACGAGAGGGAGAGAGAGAGAGAGCACGAGATTTGGCCCTTAGGTTAGGGTTAGGGTTAGGGTTCTCTTCTCCGGGAGATTGAGTCTTCGAGATGCAGAGGAAAGAAGGCCCTTACTCCAGTGGCATAGCACACGAGAGAGAGAGAGAGAGAAAGAGAGAGAGAGAGATAGCGAGAGACATAGCACGAGATTTGGCCCTTAGGTTAGGGTTAGGGTTCTCTTCTCCAGGAGAGCGATCGACAACAGCCAAGCATCGGGAGAGAGCGAGAAAGAGAGAAATTATTAAGGCTGAAAAAATTTCATCACTTGTATAACTGCAGGGGTATTTCAGTAAATTTACATTAAAAATAAATAACCTAATCGGTTTTCGGTTCGGTTGGGTAACCGAACCCAAAATCCGTTTGCCGACCCGATAACCGAAATTATGGTTTTGTAAACCCGTTAGCCGACCCGTAAACTTTAAAACCGAACCGAATGGCCAGTTCGGTTTGGTTCGATTCGATTTACGGTTTATAAACCGTATATTGCTCAGCCCTAAATCTAAGTAGATTTAGATTATATCTAATTGGATAGATTTAGGTTACTAAATCTGATATGGATTCGATTAAACCTAACCTATTAAGGATTTATCATAGTTCATCCCCCTTTATAATTATGGACAAAACATACCTAGGGGGACTCATACTCCCGTGGCGGAGGGAGGTACACCGTACACCACTGTCCTTATTTTTCAGTGGGTGTCTGGAACTTGGTACACCTAGGTTCATGTACCCTTGGGAATGAAGTATGCCACTTGTCCTTATTTTTCAGAAGGGAGGGGTGGGCTCAATTGGTTGACCAATCCGGTTTGTGAGAGGTACTCCATATTGATGGACAAGTCACTCCTTGTAGCGGATTGGTCAATCAATATGGAGTACCTCTCACAATCCGGATTGGTCAACCAATTGAGCCCACCCCTCCCTAGGACAAGGAGTGACTGATCCTGATTCATAAAAACCACATGTAAATCCCTTTTGTTTGCTTTAAATGTTTTCCATTAATCTTCATAGCAAGTAAATGACTTTCACATTTGATATTTTTGACGTAAAAACCAGATTAATTCTTTAAAATTTTAGTTTCTTTTTAATCTTTTCTTAGTTACTCTCTTCCAGAGTTTTATGGTGTGGCTTATAAGCTTAATACCTTGACAATTAGTACAACTCTAACATATTTCATAGCAATGCAAATTCGTATGTCCTATAGCTAGAAACATAGTATGCATGATAATGGAAATTGAAAGTAAACATAATGAAATATCTACTTGTACAACAGTTCATTCTCGCGATATCTCAGTATCCATTCGATATTCCGATTGACGAAAGGGTTGGTCTCAAACCATACCGACTATTCCGTGGTACCACA
The DNA here is from genome assembly GCA_029216955.1 of Iris pallida. Lineage (NCBI taxonomy): Eukaryota > Viridiplantae > Streptophyta > Magnoliopsida > Asparagales > Iridaceae > Iris > Iris pallida. Next base: position 1,980,316 of record JANAVB010003598.1, read on the forward strand.
CCACATCCAATAGTCCCGTAGTGCCAAACCACATCTATACCGCTTCCCTTACGAAGCTCTTACTACATAATCTTGTGCATAGATGTACTACTGTTTACCGATCTAACATTACCACAAACAACAATAATTAAGTAACTTCTTTTACTTATCTTTTATTCAAATGTTATCGATACATTGCAAGGAAAGCAAGAGAATTTCTTTTATTAAACGTGAAGATAAAAAAGGACCAACACTACTTACCATGATAAATTGTCTTTCTTCCTCGATCACGTAGATATTGAATGATTTCTCAAAGAGATGATTTGATATGATGCACGATCTTCTTAATTGCTATAACCATAGAAGCAAGCCTGCTCCATAAACCATCAAATCCGACCAAGTTAAGTGTTGGGAAAGAAGCGCGGAAACCTTTTCCCAAACCGGAGAGTACATGCGAGAGGACCGAACGATACAACGCACGAACCCAAAAACACCAAACAAAACAATCCACGCAGACACAAAGAATTTTTGACGTGGAAAACCCTTGCGGAAAAAACCACGGGACGATCGGAGTCCAACCCTGAGAAGCCTCCACTAATGGAATAGAAGAATTACACCCTCTACAAACTCCTCCCGATCCAAATCGGATCCCCACAACACTCAGAAGTAAAAACAATGATTACAAGGCTACGAAGAGCGAGAACGACGAGTAGAGATTACCCGTACGCGATCTCCTACGAAAAACGACCTTCAATCCTCCGTCTTCTCTTCCGAAGTTGTAATGACACTCTTGCCTCCTTCCTCTCTCTCTTCTCGTTGTGTGCTACAATTGTGTTACCTTCTGATTAGGGTTTGGAAATCCCAACTTAACTCCCTAATCCCGCAACAAACCTGGACCGTTTGATTAGATCCAATGGTGAAAAATCATCCAGATTTTCGCCTCAGCCCCGACGACACAGAGTTCGGCAAGAACTCTGTGTCGGGCAAACAGAACCTACCAGCAATATTCTGGAATGGCCAGACCGAGTTCGGCCAGAACTTGGCCTGGGACCGAGTTCGTCCCGAACTCGGTGACCCAGTTCCAGAAGCTCCCCTTGGGAGCAGCAACAGCAGTAGCAACTCCTCGTTGCCTACTTCCCGAGCTTCTTCGACATCGAACGACGCTCGTCGCACTCCGGGATCTTCTTCACATAGGTTGGGAACCCCACCCACTCCAACAAATCTCTCCCTTCACAACTATGTGGAGGATATCGTCATCCCGACGATCTGCCTGCAGTACTCAAACTTCCCCCTTGGTAGAATCTTCGTGAACATATCAGCTCCGTTGTCATCTGTATGAACCTTCTCAAGCTCCGCGTCCTTCTTCTCAACCACATCCCGTATCCAATGATACCGAGTCTCGATGTGTTTTGACCGGCTATGAAACGTCTGATTCTTCACAAGGTGAATAGCACTCTGACTGTCGCAAAGCAAAGTATACTGCTCTTGCTTCAGTTCCATTTCCTACAGCAGCTTCTTCATCCACAACAGCTCCTTGCAAGCCTCCGTCGCCGCAATGTACTCTGCCTCTGTCGTCGACAAGGCAACACACTTCTGCAACCGCGACTGCCACGACACCGCTCCTCCCGCAAACATCATCACGTAGCCCGAAGTCGACCGCCTCGTGTCTACATCTCCAGCCATATCAGCGTCGGTATACCCAACCAGCTTCGGCTCGTCACCACCAAAGGAAAGTCTCCAACCAGCAGTGTCCTGAAGATATCGTGGAATCCACTTGACCGCACTCCAATGTACTCTTCCAAGATTTGAAAGATACCTGCTAACCGTACCAACTGCATGAGCAATATCTGACCTCGTACACACCATGGCATACATAAGGCTTCCCACAGCCGAGGCATATGGAACCCGCTCCATATCTTTCTTTTCGTCCTCGGTAGATGGACACTGCTCCTCAGTGAGCTTAAAGTGAGCAGCAAGAGGGGAACTCACTTTCTTCAACCCGTCCATCCCGAAACGCTGAAGTACCCGGTGAATGTACTTCGTTTGGGACAAGTGTAGCAGCTTGGACTCTCTCTCTCGGCTGATCTCCATCCCAAGAATAGTCTTCGCTGCGCCCAAATCTTTCATAGAGAAGGCCGCGCCCAGTTGGCGCTTCAGCTCCGCTATCCTAGTGGCATTCCGACCCACTAATAGCATATCATCAACATAGAGCAATAAAATGATAAAATCATCATCGGCAAAATACCTCACAAATACACAGTGGTCCGACGTCGTCCGTGCATAACCATGCTCCCCCATAAACGACTCAAACTTCCTGTACCACTGCCTCGGAGCCTGCTTCAGACCATACAAGCTCTTCCTCAACCGGCAGACCAAATGTGACTTGCCCTTCTCACAGAATCCCTCTGGCTGCTCCATGTATAACTCCTCCTCAAGATCACCGTGGAGGAATGCCGTCTTCACGTCCATCTGCTCGACCTCCAAGTCGAGACTGGCTGCTAATGCTAGCACCACCCGAATAGACGAATGCTTGACGACAGGCGAAAAGATCTCATCATAATCCACGCCTTTCCGCTGACCGTAGCCTTTGACTACCAGTCTCGCTTTGTATCGAGGGCGAGTAGCATCATCCGTCTGCTTCACTCTAAACACCCATCGATTCTTCAAAGCCTTCTTGCCCTTTGGCAACCGCACCAGATCATAAGTGGAATTGGTGTGCAAGGAACTCATCTCCTCCTGCATAGCCTCCATCCACTCCTGCCTGTGTTCGTCTTCCATAGCCTCTGCAAAACTTTCGGGCTCTCCCCCGTCAGTCAATAGCACATACTCATCCGGTGAGTATCTCGTAGATGATCGACGATCCCTGTCACTCCTCCTCAAAGGAACCACTGGTGCTGGCTGTATACCAACAGCCTCCTCCCCTTCAGGAACTGCCTCTCCGGCATGCTCATCCTCCTGAGGGACACCCTGACCACCATCAGCAGGCTGATGATCAAGGTTGGGAGCTACTCCATGTACCGGCTCCCCCATAACCGGATCCTCTGCGATGTCCTCTGGAAACTGCTTGAAGCGAAATGACTCTAACTCAGGCAATTCCTCAGCCTCAGAAGGCGTCTCGGAATCCTGAGTGTTGGTCATGGTCTGATCCTCGACGAACACCACGTCCCTGCTTCTGTAGAGCTTTCTTCCCACCGGGTCGTAGAGTCTATAGCCAAACTCATCCCGACCGTAGCCGACAAAGACGCATCGCCTCGTCTTCGGCTCAAGTTTGGTCCTCTCGTCCTTCGGTACATGCACGAAGGCCTTACAGCCAAACACTCGCAGGTGATTGTATGACGGTTCTTTGCCGTACCATACTTTGTCAGGCACATCACCCTGCAAAGGAGCACTAGGAGACAAATTAATAACATAAGCAGATGTGAGAAGAGCCTCACCCCAGTAACTGCCTGGCAAGTTTGCTTCTGACAGCAAACATCGCACCCTCTCCATCAGTGTCCTGTTCATACGCTCCGCTACACCATTGAGCTGAGGTGTCTTGGGCGGAGTCTTCTGGTGTCGTATCCCTTGCTCTCTGCAATACGCATCAAAGGGACCGATGTATTCGCCGCCATTGTCGGACCGAACACACAACAACTTCTTGTCCGTCTCCCTTTCAACAGAGGCCTGAAACTCCTTGAAAGTAGGCAGCACCTGATCCTTGGTCTTTAAGGCATAGACCCAAACCTTCCTGGAACAGTCATCAATAAAGGTTACAAAGTAAGAAGCACCACCAAGAGATTTTACCTTCATAGGACCGCAGACATCCGAGTGAATCAACTCGAGCAACGCCGGCTTCCTCGAACTTGGGTGACTTTGGAAAGACACCCTATTTTGCTTCCCAGCTAAACAGTGCGTGCATTTCTCCAACTTTGTAGACTTGAGCCCTGGAATCACCTTCCTGTTCACCAAGTAGCTCATCCCCTTCTCGCTGATATGGCCGAGCCGTCTGTGCCACAACTCGGTAGACGCATCACTGACTGCGTTCACCTCCTGTGCCCCCTGTGCGCTCCCCTCCATATAGTAGAGACCGGACTTCTTGCTTCCTCTGGCAATCACCATCGAACCCCTGGAAAGCTTCCACTGATTGTTCCCGAAGAGACTGAAGAATCCCTCGTCATCCAACCTTCCAACTGACACCAGGTTGAAACGGATATCAGGGACATGACGAACATCTTTGAGAACAAGAACCGCACCCGTCTTCGTTCTCAAATGCACATCTCCAACGGCAACCGCCTTCGACACATCTCCGTTGCCCATCTTCAACATGCCACAGTCGCCTGTCGTATAAGTGGCAAACAGTGCCCTGTTGTGAGATACATGTGCTGAATCCCCTGAGTCCACCAGCCAAGAATTGTCATCGCAGGCGAGGTTTGTAATGACCTCATCACCTACGACGATCATATCGCCTCCATGCATCGAGGCCGTCGCTGTAGTGTTCTCTTCTTGCTTCCCCTTGTCGCCCTTCTTCTCTCTTCCAAGCGAAGCAGTTCCGCTTGATGTGGCCCTTCTTACCACAATGGTAACACTCTGAGTCCTCGTAACGACCCTTGGACTTCCCCCTGCTCTTGTCTCTGCCACCACCTGGACCGCTGCTTTTGTCCCTTCCGCGGCTCTCTGAAACAAGTGCCTCTGAGTGGTGGGATGTGGATGAAGTGTCCTGAGAACGTCTCCGCATCTCTTCATTCAGCACCCCGCTCTTGGCAAACTCCAGACTGACCACGCCCTCTGGAGCACAAGCGCTAATAGATACTCGTACGGTCTCCCACGAGTCTGGCAAAGTACACAGCAGCCACAGTCCCTGAACTTCGTCGTCGAACTTGACTCCCATAGAAGATAGCTGGTCAACCACGCCCTGGAACTCACTCAAGTGGTCCGAAATAGACGCCCCATCCTTGTATTGCAGACCCATCATCGTTCGGATCAGGAACAATTTGTTTACCCCGGTCTTCTTCGCATACAAGGATTCCAGCTTATCCCACAACGTCTTCGCGTGCTCAATATTGGCAATGTGGTTGTACACGTTCTCATCCACAAACTGCCGTATGTACCCACACACTTGTATATGTTCGAATGTCCAGTCCTCCTCGGATTTATCACTGGGCTTCTCGGATGCAAACACGGGTAGATGCAGCTTCTTGACAAACAGCAAATCTTTCATCTTGCTCCGCCAATAATGATAGTTTGTGCCATTAAGATTCACCATGCGCACCGGCTTCGCGTCCATCTCTCCTCTCTGGTTTCTGTCAACTTCTGACACCCTTCTGAATTCCAGAACCTGGCTCTGATACCACTCTGTTGGGAAAGAAGCGCGGAAACCTTTTCCCAAACCGGAGAGTACCTGCGAGAGGACCGAACGATACAACGCACGAACCCAAAAACACCAAACAAAACAATCCACGCAGACACAGAGAATTTTTGACGTGGAAAACCCTTGCAGGAAAAACCACGGGACGATCGGAGTCCAACCCTGAGAAGCCTCCACTAATGGAATAGAAGAATTACACCCTCTACAAACTCCTCCCGATCCAAATCGGATCCCCACAACACTCAGAAGTAAGAACAATGATTACAAGGCTACGAAGAGTAGAGATTACCCGTACGCGATCTCCTTCGAAAAACGACCTTCAATCCTCCGTCTTCTCTTCCGAAGTTGTAATGGCACTCTTGCCTCCTTCCTCTCTCTCTTCTCGTTGTGTGCTACAATTGTGTTACTTTCTGATTAGGGTTTGGAAATCCCAACTTAACTCCCTAATCCCGCAACAAACCTGGACCGTTTGATTAGATCCAATGGTGAAAAATCATCCAGATTTTCGTCTCAGCCCCGACGACACAGAGTTCGGCAAGAACTCTGTGTCGGGCAAACAGAACCTACCAGCAATATTCTGGAATGGCCAGACCGAGTTCGGCCAGAACTCGGCCTGGGACCGAGTTCGGCCCGAACTCGGTGACCCAGTTCCAGAAGCTCCCCTTGGGAGCAGCAACAGCAGTAGCAACTCCTCGTTGCCTACTTCCCGAGCTTCTTCGACATCGAACGGCGCTCGTCGCACTCCGGGATCTTCTCCACATAGGTTGGGAACCCCACCCACTCCAACATTAAGCAAGTCTACATCATCGCTCAAAATCTCGCAATTTTTCGCACAACTCAAATCCAACCAGCCTGTTCAAGCCAACCAACCAACACAATGCCTCCGCGTGGAGCGAGACATCCCGTGCCCATATTTGTCGGGGCGTGTTCTCTTCCTATGTGGAAACCTAGAGATTGTTGACAAGCGCCATTCGAGGAGAAGTTCGGGAAGGTCCGTGACTAGTATCGTTCTATGAGAAGAAACCCAGGAGGTCGAATAGTCTATAAATGGCTTGGGAGTATGTACTTTCCATAGTTTGCAGTATCGGTCGATACCGATCCGATACGGTTGATACCGATTTGGTTTGGCATATACCGAACCGATACCAACTGATACTGATCGATACTAGCTGATATCGACATTCAGGGTCTTTTTTCCGGTCAATTCGGCAAAGAAAATAGAACGAAAGGCCAATCAATAAGGGTGTAAAAACATGTAAAAGAAGAAAACTAATCTATTACATGTAAATCAATCGGCAAAGGTGACTACTATTTCATTCAATTTTAAAACTACTAAGAAACAACACTGGGAATACTTAAAATTATGCCTAAATGTATAAAATATATTTAAAAAATGTTAATATTTTATTAATAATTATTTGCTTTCCGATACAAAAAAAATTCAATACTCCGAACCGAAACTGCCGATACAAATACTCATAGGAATGGTCCGATACCGATATCGATATTGCGAACCTTGGTACTTCCAATTCGAAGGTATATACTGCCAATCTGGGGGGTTTGTAACCCCAGTGTTACACTAGGTTCTGGGAGCATACCGCCAGTCTAGGGGCATATAAAGCCGGTTTGGGAGTATGTACCACCATTTTTACACTAGGTTTGGAGGATATTGCCACTTTGGAGGTACATACCGCCAGATTGAAGGTATGTACCACCAACAAGTTTGTTGATCAGATTCGGCGGTCCAGATGGCTCCAGGTTTTGAGTTTTTTTGGAAATGGTTTACATAGATCTTCTTAACCTAATCGGAGGTTGCTCAATTAGAGTTTTACAACTTTCAAGAGAGGGAGAAAGGAGATTTGGGAGAGGAATCAAAGCTGATCCGGGGGAGATCGTTTGTGGAGGTTCGTATAGTCAAATTTGATGAAATAGATGCTCGTGTTCTCGTTATTCAATAACTCTGTAACGTTCTCCAACTTGCAATCTATTCTTATCTTGTTGAATATTGTGGTGATTCTTGTTCGAATCGAACGTGAGAAGTTTGATAGGAGTGGTGTAATCTTCTATATTCGTGGTAGAAGTTTTTTCATTGTTGGATTCCAGATTGTCTCATGGTTTTCTTCTGATTTTGGTTTCCATGTAAACATTCTTGTGCGCACATGTTTGGATTTGGTTGTGTGTTCTTACGTTTCAGGTCCGCTCGTTCTTCACTCCGCACAGAGTACTCCAGTCGAGGATGGAGAACAATTCCGCTGCGTTCCACACTCTATTCCTCTTGCATTGTAATATAATCTCGTAGTCACACATCGGCTTTTGGGGAATAATTCTACAAGCTTCAAAAGTTTAGAATTCAGAAAAAATCTAGAATATTGGATACAAGTTCGGCAAAATTTCAAATAAAGTCTCACTATTAATTCGAAGTAATAATACGGTTCCCCTGTGGGATTGAACTCACCCATCTGAAAATCCGTAGGATTCTGAGGGACGTGAGTGACTTTAGATTTTCCACTGAAGTAAGATATGGGCGGTCACTAATATACAAGCTCAAGAGTGCTCTCAGGTGACGAAGGTTGTCAAGGGATTGTAATCCCGGACAATTCTCAATAGTCAGGTCGCAAAGAGAGAGAAGACCTTGCAAACTTTGCAAGAGTACAATGACCATATTATGGCAGTTCTTGATGTCAAGGGACATTAGGGTCAAGGATAGATTCACATAGTTCGCAGTATCGGCCGATATCGATCCGATACGGCCGATACCGATCCGATACGGCCGATACCGATACAGTTTGGCATGTCCCGATCCGATACCGACTGATACCCGATACTGATCGATACCGACATTGGGGGTCTCTTTTCCGATCAATTTGGCAAAAAAAATTGAACGAAAAGACCAATCATCAAGGACGTAAAAGCATAGAAAGATTATAAAAACATATAAAAGAAGAAAACTTATCTATCGTATGTAAATCAATCGGTAAGGGTGACTACTACTTCATTTAATTTCAAAACTACTAAGAAACAACACTGGAAATATTAAAATTATGCCTAAATGTATAAAATATATTTTCTAAAATGTCAATACTTTTATTAATAATTATTTGTTTTCCGATACCAAAAATCTAATACTCCGATCCGAAACCTCTGATACTGCCGATACCACCGATCCCGATACTCGTAGAAATGGTCCGATACCGATTCCGATACTGATACTTTGAACCCTACTAGAAGGTTGCACCCATCCTCATTACCTTGCATTCTGGACATCTTCAGCCTTGGACAGGACACTATTGAGAGGCGTCAAAGGGAGGCGAGCGAATCTAAGCCCCCAAGTGACTCACAATGGCCAACAAATAGTTTCTGGAGAAAGATGTCAATGATGGGCATCCATCTACTCTTAACTCATGGACATAGTATAACTATTATGGACATTTAAGGAGTTTCATGATGCAACATCCGATTTCAACTTGTAGTGACGGGCGGCAGTCGATGCTTGTGTCCTTCCCTTCATCGTTAGTTGATGACTCGTAGAGTTTCAATTTCTGGGCAATGAGTTATGTAGAGTTTCTCTAAACTGCAAGGCAAAGGGGTCACTTGTGTCAGATTGGGGCAACGCCATATCCATAGCTTTCTTAGATCGTTGGGAGTAGAAGGAACTTGCACCAGGTTAGGGCAGCTCTTTATTTGTAGTTCTTTTAGACTGCGAGGGCGAGAGGGCAGTTCTAGAAGCTTGGGGCACTGATCAATCACGAGTTCATGCAAACTTGGAAATGTATTAACTCCAGACCACCGTACCCAACATTCCATATTATCCAATTTAGAACCTTCATACTTGGGAATGCCACATGGTAACCATTGCAATAAAATTCTTGACCGACTTCTTCTACTGCTGTTGTGCAGCTAATCGGCATTAGGAGGGCTAGCCGTCCAAGAGGCGGGAGAACATGCCAATTATAACAATAGGGCAGTTCAAGGCACTGTAGATTAGAAAGGCCCATGTCTACAATATCCAACTGGGTGAGAAGACCCATGTAGCCTTCAATTGCTAGCTCTTTAAGATTCAGAGGCGGCTTAAGGCCTTCAAGTTGTTGAGAAATCAGCCTCCATTCGAGGTGGTTGAACAGTCTGGAGCGTCTTGAAGAGTCGATGAGAGTTGCAACAAAGATGGGAGTGTATCAATTACTGACCTGGGCTCGTATCAGAGCCGAAACAGGGGCACTGGCATGCTGACGACATGCCACAAATTGGCAGAAACATGCACCAGCTTTTGTGCTCACTATACCGCCAGCATACCAGCAGTGTGTTAGGTTTTTGTACATTTCGAGTTCTTGATCAACAGATTTGTGCCGTTGGATTCATTTGGACAGTCATGATTTGACTGCGACTAATTTAAGAAAATTTCTAACCTGAATTCGGGTTTCTAAGTCTTATTTAAGGGGTCAAGGGTTGCTCTTTGGAGAGTGCTCATTAAGGAGATTCAAGGAGAGAGTCCACCAAAGATATGACGAGATCCGTGCTTGCGCGTAGCCTCTCCTTGAAGACTATTGGAGAAAGAAGATATGTTCGGGCTGCTTTGTTCAGAGAGGTCGTTACTGTTGTATTCGATGGACAATCACTACTATATTCTAATGAGATTGGAGTTGAGCGATCTTATTGTTCTCGTAGTTCATACTTAAGATTTGTGAGGGTTGAATTTTGGAAAAAATGATTCAACAATTATTGTATCAATCTCGTTAATTTGTGTGTTCATCTGGCTTGGTTCTCCTGTAGTGGTTTGTTATTCTCGCTTCAATGCTTCGGTAACACACGACTGGTGGGTGTTTGGTGATTTTATCCCTTCACAAGTACCTCCACTTTGGTACTCCCATCCCTTCCTGAAGAGCTGTCCCATTTCAACTTCAGTTCGTTAAGGTGTTTCTTGTTCTCTAACATGGCTTCTGTAGACTCTTCGTTGTCTCTAAACATTCTCCAGTTCAAAGGATGGAAAGTGTTCAGGGAAGTTCTCTCAAGTTCTTCATTTGTTCTATTCCTTGCCCCCTCTTCTTGTTGGCATTATGTTCCTTCATTCTCTCTTCCGAAATTGGGAACCATAGTAATTGTTCTGCAATCCAGATGTCGCAGGTTGATCAAGTTGTTCAGGTCTTTAGGCACGCTAGTAATCTCACCGCTAGACAGATCAAGAAATTGTAGATGCAAAGCTTAGATAATGACCTGGGCAGCTTCTTTATATTTGACACGTCTAGGTACTGCAGATGTCTCAGATGTTCCTACTGAACTAGGGAGCTTCGACACATTATACAGCTTCTTAGATGCAAAAAACGTAGCCTCCTTAGTTTTGATGCTATCGAAGTTGATCTCATGTGAAGAGACGGTGATGAAGGTGCATAGGTTTGCCAATTTGCGTACGTTTGCTATATGTAGAACTAGATTATGAGTCCAGAAGGATACATGGATAACTTGAGTCTGGGATAGGTTTTCTTTCATTCCCCTATCTTTAGCTAGTTCAGTATCATCGTCAATAACTCTTTTTGCATCACCAACTCCCTATATAGCCAACTTCCCTTAGTGGTAGGAGCCATTTCTCTAACCGTACCCTGTCTGTAGGTTCATCACACCTTTCCTTGAGATTTAGTACTAGTATCTGGTTGTTTGCTCTTGAAGAGATTTCCTTGAGATTAGCTTGAAGAGTATCGAGACTTTCTATATGCAGTCATTCGCCTCTTGTGGCAGATTCTATCATGTTCTTCGCGATCTCAAGCACATTGAATCTGCAGACAAATCTCCGAAATGCTCTGCAATTCTAGGGTTGTTAAAGATGTACCGGGCAAGAGTACTCTTTCCTGACCCTCCGATGCCGTACATGGCATGTCCAAATTCAAGCTTATCGGTATGTGAGGTCAGCATATTTATCAGGTTGTCGCGCTCCTGGTCCCTCCCAAAGACCACCCCTGGGCAGAGAGGAGACGGTTGCATGTTTGATTCATGGTGGTGCGGATTGCAGTCTTGCCATACAACAAGAACTACCAAGGTTTGCATCATTTTTTCAAGTCATTTTGTACTCTTAGCAGTTTTAATGAACTCATCGACACGATCTGCAACCTTTTACAGATCCCCTCGATCATGGTGGCGATCTTTGGGTGGGTGATGATCTCGAGATCTCGCAGCATGTCAGTCGAGACGCCGCTCCCCAGGTTGTTGGCCAGCTTAGCGACGACGGGAAACACGTCTGATGCAACTGACTTCAATGCTATGCTCCTGCTTCAGCCGTTGCTGTTCAACTCTGTACTACTGCAATTTTGTTACTGTTCGTTTGAGGCTTGTGTTAAATGTGTGGTTTGATTTTTTGTTGTTGTTTGTGTGAATATAAGAAATATTGTAGTAACAAAACAAAAATATTGGAACAGCTTACAGGAAATTTAGCTCCAAAGTCGATGACTTGATAACACCAAGACATTAACTTGTTCCACTTGATTGGTGTACAATCAAAGATTGTTCAATTTTTTCAGAGAGGCCAAGCCATTGACTAGAATGCCAGTATATATATATATATATATATATATATATATATATATATATATATATATATATATATATATATATATATATATATATATATATATTTGGAAAAAGGGTAAATTTTATTCCAAGATCAGTCAATACTCATACAACATACAGACAGATGGTCGTCCACCCGTCAGTCGACCATTTCTTTTACATCAAACTCCAAATTATGGAGGATACCAACCGGAGGGGTAATAAGTCCCTCGAATATGTGCCGATTCTTCTCCCACCAAACATGCCAGACAGCAGCTGCCAGTCGAATTCTAGCAGTCTTGAACCAGACCATGCCTCGCCTTCTGCAATCACGGATACCCGTGATGATTGCTCCAATCGACCTGCCATCAATACCACCACCCAGCAAACGGTTCTGCTCGGACCATATTGACCATGAAACTCCACAGTCAAAAAATAGATGAGACATCGATTCATCCTCCAAATCACAGAGAGCACACTTCGGATTGGGGACCTGGATCCCAAAAGCGATGAGTCTGTCCCTGGTCAGCAGACGACCAAGGAGCAGGCGATACATACATAGCTGCATTTTCCTGGCCAGATCCTTGCACCAAATGAAGTCATAATTACCAATTGGGAGATTGGCACCACGCATAAGGTTGTATCCACTCTGGAAGGAGAACTCCCCCGAGGTAGTACCTCCAGTCACGCCAGGCGGGTCCCAGACCCAAATATCCTCAGGCTGGGATGGGTCAATCTCAATCCCGCGAATAATCTTACCAAGTCCGTCAGTATGTCGGTAGGACTCCGGACTCCAAGCTCCATTCCTGATGATGTGCTGACAAGACAGACCTCTGTCCACCTCCCTGTGATCTCGATCACCCAGAATGTCCACCAGAGACTGGTGCTCTATCCAAGGGTCCAGCCATAGGTCAGTTCCAGCCCCATCACACAAGCAGCCTCCTCCACCGCGCCGTCGACGCCGATCCTTCCTTCGCCGCCTCCCTCTTCTCCGCCATGACCAACCCCAACCCCTTCTCCTTCAACACCGCCATCGTCATCTCCGCCGACACACTCTCCATTTACTCCCAAATGCTGTGCCGCTGCCGCCACCAGGTCGCTCCACGCACACGCCCTCCTCCTCGAATTCCGGCCCGACCCCTTCGTGCAGACCGTCCTCTTCACTGCCTACTCCCGACGCGGCTCCGCCGACCAAGCCCTGCGGGTGTTCGACGGAATGTCGTACAAGGACGTCGTCTCCTGGACCGTCGCCGTCTCGGGCCTCGCCGCCCTCGGACGTCCCGCGACGGCCCTGCGCGTCTTCGCCTCCATGAGGCCCCACGTCGCCCCGAACGCCGCCACCGTAGTCTTTGCCGTGTCCGCCTCCGCCGGGCTCGGGTCCCTGGCGCTGTGTAACGTCCAAGTCCCAAAATACGTAGGACTAGGAACGTAGACATGCCAGCCGTATAATAAATATACGTAAGCTGTAAAATGCAGTAGAACCATGACTAATCTCATCCACACAAAATATAAGAATAAAAGATATCATATAATCTATGAATAATCTTGGTACAACATGTTGGGCGGAGACAAATCCACTACCAACAAATAAGGGAGAAATACATAGAGAATGAGATGAGCTTGGCGAGCGGAGCGAAGACGATCAAAGTGCAATCATCCTCGTAGAAATAGTGACGATCATGGCCACGGCTAGAACACCTGCGAAAGACAAGAACACACACCTGACGAGATAACCAGGTCCTCAGAGGGACGTAACAAGATACAGTAAACATGCCATATAATTACTGAATATAAAATATGCCACAATCAAAGAAAGTGACAAGACATAAATAAAGTAACCTAACCGTACTAAAGTGATCATGCAGTTGAGAAACAATCCTTCGACGCATGAGCCCTGACTGTAAATGGGATATGCATAGTCCCCATATAGGGCACCAGGGGCCTACGTCCGTAACGTTCGAAGATCGTCAGAGGGCATCATGTGCAAGGGGCTACGTCCATAACGCTCTGGAAAACGTCAGAGGGCACCTGGAGCCTGCGTCTCCGGAGGAGCGCACAGGTAATAGGGAAGTGCAAAGAAGCCCATACGTCAGGTAATGTCCTCCCCACCTAATGCACCTATCATGTCGCATCCACGACCATGTAACACTACTAACCGTCAAGTCTCCTAACATACAACTATTGACAGTTAGGCCTAACGCACGTCCTATACGCATCAGTGATCAGCCAACACGCAAGTCCGGATGCTATATGCTACTCATAACTCACACATCTCGTGGCACAACAGTGTCAAAGTTTATGTAATGTACTAAACTAGTGGTAGTCCCTTAACTCTAGGTCCACATGCAATCAAAGGATAAATAACAAGGTACAACTAATATCACTGAGCAGGCAGTAAAGCAGGAACTGTAATAATGGTACAGCTAAAAGTACAAAAAATAAATACACAGTGATATGCAATAAGTAAAATGCAGACTAATTTATAAACAGTAAATCGTGGCAAGGTATCTTGCCTGGTGTGTCGCCTGATATGGTGTGATCCAACAAGTCAGGATGTCTAGTAGCCATGGTTGCTGGGTAGAGATTTGAAGTCACGAGGGAATCAGGGTTATGATTAGTCATGATCAACAACGAAAATATGAGGAATTTAGGAGTACTGAATATTTATACTAGTTTTAGAAATTATGTCCTTATTGTTTTGAAGACAAATTTTTATTAGAAAATTCCAAGAATCAGTTTTTTTTAGGCAAGAAAACTCTTAAGTTTATCAAAATAAATTTCCTAGCTAAAAAGTATATTTTTACTGGTTAAAATACTTTCTAGAAAATATTTGAAATTCTTAGGAATTACTTTATATTTTTAGAAACTACATTTTATAATAAAACATTTCTTGAACAAAAATATTTCTTGAACAATTATATATTTAAACCATTTATTATAATAAAATATTTGATATATATTTTACATATATATATATATATATATATATATATATATATATATATATATATATATATATATATATATATATATATATATATATATATATATATATATATATATATATAAACCCATGATACTAAATATCTAAACTAATACATACAATTAATAATAATAATAATAATGATAATCATAATAATGATAATAATAATGATAATTAATAGATAATAATCAGTAATAATAATAATGATAATAATGATAATAATGATGATAATAAATAATAATAATAATAAAACTAATAAAACTAATAATAATAATAACAGTAAAAAAAATAAATAAAAAACCTTATAAACCACTGTACAGCGGCCATCCCCCCATTCATTCACGAGAGAGAGAGAGAGAGAGAGGAGTGAAGAACAAAAAAGGGTTTACCGAGGGGCTCGGCCGGGTGGCCGGCGGGCAGGGTGCGGTGCTCAGGCGGAGCGACGTCGGCGCCGGGGGCGCGCTGCCCTGGAGGCGGCTGCGCGGTGGATGGACACTCGCGGCGAGGTGGCTCCGGCGCGAAGTGGGGCTAGGTCGGTTGCGCGGCAGCTCTGGAGAGGAGCGCCGACGGTCCGGCTCGCGAAGGCGGCGAATGATCTGGCAACAGGCGGCAGCGGGGCGTGGATCTGCGGACGGAGCTCCGGCACGGTCGAAACGGAGAGGAGGTGGAGTCGTAGGCGTGGAGAAGACGGCGGCGGATGGAGGGCTACGCCTTGTCGGAGTTTGGTGGAGGCGGCGGATGGGCGCACGGCCATCGGCGAGAGGTCGGCGGGCTTGGCGGAGAGGAGAAGCCGGTGTCGCGCGGCCATAGAGGATCAGGGTTTCTGGCACAGGCATCACCGGAAGGAGGCGAAAGGATAGGTGATGCGGCGGAGGAGTGCCGGGCTGTACGGCACCGGCTCAGGTGAGGTGTCTTCACTTCTTCTTCTTCTTCTGTGTGCGGATTTTGGCGGCGATGGCCGGATTTTTGGGAGACGGCAGAGGTGGTTGTTTTAATGGCGGTGGTGGTTGCGGTGGTGTCTTGGCTGATGGTGGGGGTGCGTACTGGGGCGGTCCGGATTGGGGTGGTGGAGACAACGGCGATGGTGGTGGCGAGTGTTTCAGGAGGCAGAATTGGGTCCGGCGGTTGGATTTGGTGTGGTGCATGTTGAAGACGATGATGGCCGGAGGAAAGAGGGTGGGGCCGAACTGTAGGCTGGCTTTAGAATAGGGTTGAGTCGTCGTGTCGGGAGTCTGTCTCGACACGAGATGTGTCCGGGCATGTCGGACGGGAAGGGACAATGTATTTGTACAATAAGAATTTAGTGGATGAGATAGGAGGACACCGACACGATGCACGATTTAGTTGTGGATGAAAAATTTCAGGAGGAGTACCTCTCCTTTTATAGGAGGTGGGAATTTCCAGTTGGATAGGGATTGGAAGAATTTAAATCCCAATTAGGTAAATCAGCTATTAATTCAAATTAATTTAAAAATAATTCAATCCATTCAATCCAATCTAAATAAATTCTATACTTAATTTAAAATATTTTAAATAAAGTCAATAAATTTTTTTTTCCAATTTAAATTACCATATTTAATCAAATATTAATTCAAACAAATATTTCAAATATGATTTTCATAAATAATAAAATTGATTAATCATAATTTAGAAAATACAATTATATGTACATGATTAAATTCATGTACCTTGCATCATTCTGGAATAATAGTTTCTAAATTACCAGTAACTAAATAGCCTTTCTATAAAGGAATAAAATAAAATTTGGGAAATTCTATTTTACATCTCAATATCTTTCGTACAATTTAAGCAATAAAGAAAAATGTAATTAAATAGATAAAATATCTACCACTTATTACTTTGAAATTATACTTTTACTAAAATATGTTTTCCAAAAATATGAACTCGCACATATTCGCACTCGACGAGATGGTACGAAAAATGCAAATTAGCACGCGACGTACAAATATGAAGTTAAAATTTTAAATATCAATTTACAATATTAAAAAAAATCGTAGTAGAAATTTAGGGGGTTTACATCCTACCCAACTTAAAAGAATTTCGTTCTCGAAATTTAGGAAAAATTAGGGTAGGTAGGGCAAAGGGGATGGAACGGGTTTATTCGAATAGATTTACGAGATCTTCTTGGGACGAGAATGCAAACAAAATATTCGACAATGAGGCGAGCGACAATTCAATGGCAATATGTCATTTGAGCGACTAGAACAGAAAATTTCGATGGTTTCAATTTAGATTACGATCATGTATATGACAACCAATCAATGACTAAGCTCGATCAACCCTAACATTAACCTTAAAAGGGGCAACCTCATAAGTAGGTAATAAACTCCTTAATCCTTTGATATCATCAATATTCATGTAATCTCTCTTATCATAAATCGTTCTTTCAAAAAAATTACTTTCGTACCACGTTCCCTTAAAAATTTAACAAAACAATTTCGATTATAAATGTACTCTAACTTCCTCTATCTCGTCATAGAATTTCAATTAGTCTCAAATTTTCAATTCCATAATCTCCATTATACTAGCTTACTTATACATATCTTTCCAAGCCATAATTTCCTCTAAAATTAAAATTCCAAAACTTTCAACCAATTTGGCCCAAGTAAAAGTTAAAATCTAGTTTCTACAAATTTGTATTTATTGGTCAATGTATAATGCATCCATAGGTACCAAAATAAAAGCCCATCTTCAATGTTCAATAAATCTCGAAAACTAACAGTATACCTTCATAACTCAATCATAATTGAAAATTTTCTAAAATATTTATTAGTCTCTCTCGAAGATTTGAATTCAACAATCTTTTCTTCTTGATGGTAGAAATGAACTCATCTTGCTTCATATTCATAATCATCTTAGAACTTGATTCTCCATGCATCAAAATGTAAAGGTTTCTTTCTTCAACAATTGGTTATCCTTGAAAAATATCATCATAACACTATATGTTATCGAAGGCAACGCCAACATTGTCTTTATCAAAAAAATTGCATCTATAAATTTAATATATAACTTCGGTTCTTAAACCACAAACACTTTAGAAAAGTCTTCACTCGATACAAACTTTTGGAATTCGAGAAGTATTTACTCTTGAGTGTTTCATCATAATATATCATTCCTTACTTCATCTATTTGGATTTATCGCACATTTTCATTTATGTTCCATCTATACCTCATAATCTCGTTATTATCTTTAACCAACTACATTATTTATCCATGCTGTGGGGCTCTCTAATCTAACCTCTACTAACCCAAGATTGTCATGATCACATTTTTCTTCGAGCAAGGAAATAATAACATGAGCAAAATTGCATAAACCATAGAGGAATCAAGGTGAAATACGACAAGCAATATAGTGAGAAGGGAAAAGAGTAAGGGTTGCAATATTGAAGAGCTAAAGATGTTATGTGTCTAAGTGAATCGAGATAAGACATGAAAATAAATGACAAGGGTTAAGCAGTCAAGATAAACGCGAAGTTAAGCATTTAAAAGATTGCAATCACATATTAGGTCGAAAATTTGAGTCGAGATTGAGTCCAAATATATGGTCAAAAGTATTTCGGTACCATGTTATAGATTATAGTTAGTCTTTATGACCCGAAAGTCGTACCATAAAAATAGAGTACAAGGGGACGTATTTTAGTGAGACATGATATACCTATATGAAGGTGAGCTCGTCTAGGTCTTGCATGTAAAATTGGTTGGAAGGAAAAGTCTAGTGTTGTGCTCCAAATATCAAAATCACGGTAGGGAACGCCAAATGATCAAAATAGAAAGTGGATTTTTTATAAGGTATTAATTAATGCACCAAAAATAAAGGTTAAAACACGAAATAAAGATAATTAATGGAATCTCGTAGATCGAGGTAAAACTAAGTTAGGGACACAGTTTCTAGAGAGAAAATAGTCTCATGGATAAGGGTATAGTTAAGGGAATGATTCTAATCATTTATAAGTTTCAAACAATTAGGTGGTCACAATAAAGATCTAGATTGAGGGAAGGTCGAGTAAGTCAAGATAAAGATGTAGTTATACAGTTTGGTCGATGACTGACTATGCTTGTGTATAGCCATATCATAATCATAGGTGGTATGGCAATCTAATGTGGAATACTTCTATCTCACCAGGGTGACCTTCCTTCCTTCTTGGTCCTCTACCAATATATGATCTAAAATTTTAAGTTCCTCGAAAGTTTCTCAATAAAATTTTCAAGATGCTCCGCATCCAATTATCTTTAGACTGTCAACTTTAATTAAAAAAATTAAATCTCTAATCAATCTCAAAATAACCCGCGTATATCGCAATCGAATATTATATTATATTTTTTTTTCTAAAACCTTTAAACTCAACATTTAAATAAGTTTATCAGCCGAAATTCACACTACAAAATAGAACATTTAAATAACTCCCGAATTTAATTCTATATCCTTCAAATGTGTATATCTAGCTTCCCATAAGTCAAAACTACTCTTCAAATGTAATTTTAATTTTTTTTTTCCAAAATTTAAATACCCATAATCAAGGTTTTAAACTCGAAATCTAATAACTTTATAAATCATAGATCATATGATGTAATCTAATTCAAAACATTTTACCAAAATTCCATCATCCTCAGATTTTGGTCAATCGTAAATCCTACTTCCACATTTTAAAATTTTATGATCCTCCTCTGCAAAAGATGTATAGCTATAACTCAATAAATCATAATGTTCAAAGACTTTCAAAAATCAAAATGCAAAATCAAATCAATTTGTTTTCTCGATCTAGCTCTCTTGTGTATACCACCTTGTAATATC
The DNA here is from genome assembly GCA_029216955.1 of Iris pallida. NCBI lineage: Eukaryota > Viridiplantae > Streptophyta > Magnoliopsida > Asparagales > Iridaceae > Iris > Iris pallida. The sequence goes on from JANAVB010003598.1 coordinate 1,999,966, forward strand.
AAAATTAAATTCCAACTATCTTTTGGAAGCGGTAATATGCTACTACCCAACTTGGAATTAACTAATCCTTAAAATCATATTTCTAGAAAAATAACTGCCTTTTTAACTCAAATAAAATTAATGTATATTAATTGTCAATACAATCCATCTAGCCATGTGTTTAACCAATGGGCATATACTAGTGTAGTCATCTTACTAAACAGGAAACTAAAAATTTACGGTAGAAGGAGTCAAGCAAGATGCAATTCAAGGAGGTCGAACGAGAGTTCGAAATTTGAAGTCAATAAAGGATATCAAGTAGGTTGATGAGATTCTAAACTCTAATCCTATATTGCAGGCCCACATCGGTACAATTACGTAACCGAAATGACAAACTCGATCTGCATGGGCCACCACAAAAACATGTAACGCCCTAGTCCCAAAATACGTAGGACTAGGAACGTAGACATGCCAGCCGTATAATAAATATACGTAAGCTGTAAAATGCAGTAGAACCATGACTAATCTCATCCACACAAAATATAAGAATAAAAGATATCATATAATCTGTGAATAATCTTGGTACAATATGTTGGGCAGAGACAAATCCACTACCAACAAATAAGGGAGAAATACATGGAGAATGAGATGAGCTTGGCGAGCGGAGCGAAGACGATCAAAGTGCAATCATCCTCGTAGAAATAGTGACGATCATGGCCACGGCTAGAACACATGTGAAAGACAAGAACACACACCTGGCGAGATAACCAGGTCCTCAGAGGGACGTAACAAGATACAGTAAATATGCCATATAATTACTGAATATAAAATATGCCACAATCAAAGAAAGTGACAAGACATAAATAAAGTAACCTAACCGTACTAAAGTGATCATGTAATTGAGAAACAATCCTTCGACGCATGAGCCCTGGCTGTAGATGGGTTCGGTATAGTCCCCATATAGGGCACCAGGGGCCTACGTCCGTAACGTCCGAAGATCGTCAGAGGGCATCATGTGCAAGGGGCTACGTCCATAACGCTCTGGAAAACGTCAGAGGGCACTTGGAGCCTGCGTCTCCGGAGGAGCGCACAGGTAATAGGGAAGTGCAAAGAAGCACATATGTCAGGTAATGTCCTCCCCACCCAATGCACCTATCATGTCGCATCCACGACCATGTAACACTACTAACCGTCAAGTCTTCTAACATACAACTATTGACAGTTAGGCCTAACGCACGTCCTATACGCATCATTGATCAGCCAACACGCAAGTCCGGATGCTATATGCTTCTCATAACTCACACATCTCGTGACACAACAGTGTCAAAGATTATGTAATGCACTAAACTAGTGGTAGTCCCTTAACTCTAGGTCCATATGCAATCAAAGGATAAATAACAAGGTACAACTAATATCACTGAGCAGGCAGTAAAGCAGGAACTGTAATAATGGTACAGCTAAAAGTACGAAAAATAATACACAGTGATATACAATAAGTAAAATGCAGACTAATTTATAAACAGTAAATTGTGGCTAGGTATCTTGCCTGGTGTGTCGCCTGATATGGTGTGATCCAACAAGTCAGGATGTCCAGTAGCCATGGTTGCTGGGTAGAGATTTGAAGTCACTAGGGAATCAGGGTTATGATTAGTCATGATCAACAACGAAAATAGAAGGAATTTAGGAGTACTGAATATTTATACTTGTTTTAGAAATTATGCCCTTATTGTTTTGAAGACAAATTTTTATTAAAAAATTTCAAGAATCAGTTTTTTTTAGGCAAAAAAAACTCTTTAGTTTATCAAAATAAATTTCCTAGCTAAAAAGTATATTTTTACTGGTTAAATACTTTCTAGAAAATATTTGAAATTCTTAGGAATTACTTTATATTTTTAGAAACTACATTTTATAATAAAAACATTTCTTGAACAAAAATATTTCTTGAACAATTAAATATTAAACCATTTATTATAATAAAAAAATTTGAATATATTTTACATATATATATATATATATATATATATATATATATCTATATATATATATACAAGATACTAAAATATCTAATAATACATAATATAATATAATATATGAATAATAATGATATTAATAGATAATAATCAGTAATAATAATAATGATAATAATGATGATGATAAATAATAATATAATAAATAAAACTAATAATAATAACAGTAAAAAAATAAATAAAAAACCTTATAACTACTGTACAGCTGCCATCCCCCCATTCATTCACGAGAGAGAGAGAGAGAGAGAGAGAGAGAGAGGAGTGAAGAACAAAAAGGGGTTTACCGAGGGGCTCGGCCGGGTGGCCGGCGGGCAGGGTACGGTGCTCAGGCGGAGCGGTCGGCGCCGGGGGCGCGCTGCCCTGGAGGCGGCTGCGCGGTGGATGGCCACTCGCGACGAGGTGGCTCCGGCGCAAAGTGGGGCTAGGTCGGTGGCGCGGCAGCTCTGGAGAGGAGGGCCGACGGTCCGGCTCGCGAAGGCGGCGAATGATCTGGCAAGAGACGGCGGCGGGCGTGGATCTGCGGGCGGAGCTCCGGCACGGTCGGAGCGGAGAGGAGGTGGAGTCGAAGGCGTGGAGAAGACGGCGGATGGAGGGCTGCGCCTTGCCGGAGTTTGGTGGAGGCGGCGGATGGGCGCACGGCCATCGACGAGAGGTCGGCGGGCCTGGCGGAGAGGAGAAGCCGGTGTCGCGCGCCATGGAGGATCGGGGTTTCTGGCACGGGCATCACCAAGGAGGCGGAGGGACAGGTGATGCGGCGGAGGAGTCCCGGGCTGTACGGCGCCGGCTCAGGTGAGGTGTCTTCACTTCTTCTTCTTCTTCTTCTTCTTGTGCGGATTTTGGCGGCGATGGCCGAATTTTTGGGAGACGGCAGAGGTGGTTGTTTTAATGGCGATGGTGGTTGCGGTGGTGTCTTGGCTGATGGTGGGGGTGCGTACGATAACGGTCCGGATTGGGGTGGTGGAGACAACGGCGATGGTGGTGGCGAGTGTTTCAGGAGGCGGAATTGGGTCCGGCGGTTGGATTTGGTGGTGGTGCATGGTGAAGACGATGATGGCCGGAGGAAAGGGGGTGGGGCCGAACTGTAGGCAGGCTTTAGAATAGGGTTGAGTCGTGTCGGGAGTCTGTCTCGACACGAGATGTGTCCGGCTTGTCGGACGGAAGGGACAATGTATTTGTACAATAAGAATTTAGTGGATGAGATAGGAGGACACCGACACGACACGATTTAGTTGTGGATGAAAATTTCTGGAGGAGTACCTCTCCTTTTATAGGAGGTAGGAATTCCCAGTTGGATAGGGATTGGGAGAATTTAAATCCCAATTAGGTAAATCAGCTATTAATTCAAATTGATTTAAAAATAATTCAATCCAATCAAATCCAATCTAAATAAATTCTATACTTAATTTAAAATATTTTAAATAAAATCAATAAAATCTTTTTCCAATTTAAATTACCATATTTAATCAAATATTAATTCAAACAAATATTTCAAATATGATTTTCATAAATAATAAAATTGATTAATCATAATTTCGAAAATACAATTATATGTACATGATTAAATTCATGTACCTTGCATCATTCTAGAATAATAGTTTCTAAATTACCAGTAACTAAATAGCCTTTCTATAAAGGATAAAATAAAATTTGGGAAATTTTATTTTACATCTCAATATCTTTCGTGCAATTTAAGCAATAAAGAAAAATAATATTAAATAGATAAAATATCTACCACTTATTACTTTGAAATTATACTTTTACTAAAAAATGTTTTCCAAAAATATGAACTCGCACATATTCGCACTCGACGAGATGGTACGAAAAATGCAAATTAGCACGCGACGTACAAATATGAAGTTAAAATTTTAAATATCAATTTACAATATTAAAAAAAATCGTAGTAGAAATTTAGGGGGTTTACATCCTACCCAACTTAAAAGAATTTCGTCCTCGAAATTTAGGAAAAATTAGGGTAGGTAGGGCAAAGGGGATGGAACGGGTTTATTCGAATAGATTTACGAGATCTTCTTGGGACGAGAATGCAAACAAAATATTCGACGATGAGGCGAGCGACAATTCAATGGCAATATGTCATTTGAGCGACTAGAACAGAAAATTTTGATGGTTTCAATTTAGATTACGATCATGTATATGACAACCAATCAATGACTAAGCTCGATCAACCCTAACATTAACCTTAAAAGGGCAACTCATAAGTAGGTAATAAACTCCTTAATCCTTTGATATCATCAATATTCATGTAATCTCTCTTATCATAAATCGTTCTTTCAAAAAAATTACTTTCGTACCACGTTCCCTTAAAAATTTAACAAAACAATTTCGATTATAAATGTACTCTAACTTCCTCTATCTCGTCATAGAATTTCAATTAGTCTCAAATTTTAATTCCATAATCTCCATTATACTAGCTTACTTATACATATCTTTCCAAGCCATAATTTCCTCTAAAATTAAAATTCCAAAACTTTCAACCAATTTGGCCCAAGTAAAAGTTAAAATCTAGTTTCTACAAATTTGTATTTATTGGTCAATGTATAATGCATCCATAGGTACCAAAATAAAAGTCCGTCTTCAATGTTCGATAAATCTCGAAAACTAACAGTATACCTTCATAACTCAATCATAATTGAAAATTTCCTAAAATATTTATTAGTCTCTCTCGAAGATTTGAATTCAACAATCTTTTCTTCTTGATGGTAGAAATGAACTCATCTTGCTTCATATTCATAATCATCTTAGAACTTGATTCTCCATGCATCAAAATGTAAATGTTTCTTTCTTCAACAATTGGTTATCCTTGAAAATATCATCATAACACTATATGTTATCGAAGGCAACGCCAACATTGTCTTTATCAAAAAATTGAATCTATAAATTTAATATATAACTTCGGTTCTTAAACCACCAACACTTTAGAAAATTCTTCACTCGATACAAACTTTTGGAATTCGAGAAGTATTTACTCTTGAGTGTTTCATCATAATATATCATCCTTACTTCATCTATTTGGATTTATCGCATATTTTTTTATGTCCCATCTATACCTCATAATCTCGTAATTATCTTTAACCAACTACATTATTTATCCATGCTGTGGGGCTCTCTAATCTAACCTCTACTAACCCAAGATTGTCATGATCACATTTTTCTTTAAGCAAGAAATCATAACATGAGCAAAATTGCATAAACCATAGAGGAATCAAGGTGAAATACGACAAGCAATTTAGTGAGAAGGGAAAAGAGTAAGGGTTGCAATATTAAGAGCTAAAGATGTTATGTGTTTAAGTGAATCGAGATAAAACATGAAAATAAATGACAAGGGTTAAGCAGTCAAGATAAACGCAAAGTTAAGATTTAATAGATTGCAATCACATATTAGGTCGAAAATTTGAGTCGAGATTGAGTCCAAATATATAGTCAAAAGTATTTCGGTACCATGGTATAGATTATAGTTACTTTATGACCCGAAAGTCGTACCATAAAAATAGAGTACAAGGGGACGTGTTTTAGTGAGACATGATATACCTACATGAAGGTGAGCTCGTCTAGGTCTTGCATGTAAAATTGGTTGGAAAAAAGTCTAGTGTTGTGCTCCAAATATCAAAATCACGATAGGGAACGCCAAATGATCAAAATAGAAAGTGGATTTTTATAAGGTACTAATTAATGCACCAAAAATAAAGGTTAAAGCACGAAATAAAGATAATTAATAGAATCTCGTAGGTCGAGGTAAAACTAAGTTAGGGACACAGTTTCTAGAGAGAAAATAGTCTCATGGATAAGGGTATAGTTAAGGGAATGATTCTAATCATTTATAGTTTCAAACAATTAGGTGGTCACAATAAAGATCTAGATTGAGGGAAGGTCGAGTAAGTCAAGATAAAGATGTAGTTATACAGTTTGGTCGATGACTGACTATGCTTGTGTATATGCCATATCATAATCATAGGTGGTATGGCAATCTAATGTGGAATACTTCTATCTCACCAGGGTGACCTTACTTCCTTCTTGGTCCTCTACCAATATATGATCTAAAATTTCAAGTTCCTCGAAAGTTTCTCAATAAAATTTTCAAGATTCTCCAAATTTCCAATTATCTTTAGACTGTCAACTTTAATTAAAAAAAATAAATCTCTAATCAATCTCAAAATAACCCGCGTATATCGCAATCGAATATTATATTATATATATTTTTTCCAAAACCTTTAAACTTAACATTTAAATAAGTTTATCAGCCGAAATTCACATTACAAAATGGAACATTTAAATAACTCCCGAATTTAATTCTATATCCTTCAAATGTGTATATCTAGCTTCCCATAAGTCAAAACTACTCTTCAAATGTAATTTTAATTTTTTTTCCAAAATTTAAATACCCATAATCAAGGTTTTAAACTCGAAATCTAATAACTTTATAAATCATAGATCATATGACGTAATTTAATTCAAAAATTTTACCAAAATTCCATCATCCTCAGATTTTGGTCAATCGTAAATCCTACTTCCATTTTTAAAATTTTATGATCCTCCTCTCCAAAAGATGTATAGCTATAACTCAATAAATCATAATGTTCAAAGACCTTCAAAAATCAAAACGCAAAATCAAATCAATTTGTTTTCTCGATCTAGCTATCCTCTTGTGTATACCACCTTGTAATATCAAAATTAAATTCCAACTATCTTTTGGAAGCGGTAATATGCTACTATCCAACTTGGAATTAACTAATCCTTAAAATCATATTTCTAGGAAAATAACTGCCTTTTAACTCAAATAAAATCAATGCATATTAATTGTCAATAAATCCATCTAGCCATGTGTTTAACCAATGGGCAAATACTATGTAGTCATCTTACTAAACACGAAACTAAAAATTTACGGTAGAAGGAGTCAAGCAAGATGCAATTCAAGGAGGTCGAACGAGAGTTCTGTCACGACCCGCACCCGCTTTTCGGATACGAAGCGTGTCCAAGCCCAGCTACGCATCGAGCGGACTCCAGCCCGACTCGAATACGTAAACGCTGTCAAGGCTATGGTATACTGCCAAATCATGGCAAACAACTCTAAATCTCAATCCACAATAAGATAATAAACATGAATGAACACTATGGGTCGTGGTCTGCAGCCCACTTAGCATAAAATTCGATAAGACTCTAAGGAATATAACAAGAGTCTACAACTGAAACAAGGAACATGATATCTCATGATAAGGAATGAAAAGCACGAGCGGATAATAAACACGATAACGATACCTGATCCCGTAAGAACCGTAAATCCTCCGTCTCCAGAACGAATAGCTAACTCCATGCAATCGTAAACCTGAGGAGATCATCAGCAAGATACATAATATACATGCCTATCTATCAGTTTTATCATGCGCAAGGAAACAAACAAGAAAGAACAAGAAGACAAATGACTATGAATACGAACACGAATACGAACACTAGAACAACTACGTATAAATGAACTGCCGGATGAGCGAAACATGATGATCAATGGAAGAAACCAAACCCTCGTCCCGAGTGTGGACTCACTGGTTTGAACTAAACACTAACCCTCGTCCCGAGTGTGGACTCTCTGGTCAGTACTAACCCTCGTCCCGAGTGTGGACTCTCTGGTCAGTACTAACCCTCGTCCCGAGTGTAGACTCTCTGGTCAGTACTAACCCTCGTCCCGAATGTGGACTATCTGGTTAGTTCACGGCAAGGCACCCTCGTCCCGAGTGTGGACTCTCTGGTGCAAATACTACATCCTCGTCCCGTGTGTGGACTCTCTGATGTAAATACCCTCGTCCCGAGCGTGGACTCTCTGGTGCAAGTCAAGTCAAGTCTACACCCTCGTCCCGAGTGTGGACTCTCTGGTGCAATAATCGACATCCTAGTCCCTAGTGTGGACTCACGGATGTAAACAGATCAAGAAAAAACCCTCGTCCCGTGTGTGGACTCTCTAGTGCCAAGGAAGCAATATCAAGGATTTAGCAGTTCACTACACGCACTCGTTCTATGACACGACTCAAGCAAGATACTGACGAGAAACTCCAAATGTGAAACACAAGGCCAAAACATGAACATGGCTGTAAACAATAAAAACAACTCCACAAAAATAACACAAAAAAGTACATGTCCATAAATAATCTAAAAGCTGGAAACTGAAATAAAATGCATGTAAATAAAACAGTAGAGGGAGGCAAGGTATCTTGCCTGGAGGTTGCACGCAAATCCAATAACAATCTAGTCCACTGCTAAGCCATAAGTCCAAATCATCATAACTGTCTCCGAAAGCTGAAACAAACAATGCAAACAGTCTCAGAATAGTCAAATTAGCTAGGATTGCCTGTCCTTAAGTCCATTTCTGGATACAGGGATAAAACAGTAATTTCGGGCTAAAACGATGTCCGCCGTTTGACCCGCTTTGCACCGAAAAGCGTGCCAGAGTCAATGGTCTCTAAAGTTGTCAAACTATATGTCTACGAATCCAGTTTTCCGATACGAACCCAACCGTATGTCCAAAGTTGGATTCCGGTGGGCCGTGCACAAAATTGCCCGTTGAGTAGGACCGTGAGGCCCGCAAAACGGTAATTTTGTCAACGGTCTCAGAATTGGACCAAACTTGGCATACAGGACCAAAAAAATGATACGGTTCTGTTGGCGCAAGTTTCGTCTCGATCTGACGAGCGTGCACAAAGTAATTGGAGAATTTGTAAAGTACACGATATGGTAAATTTCGACGGATACGCATCAAATTCGTCGCGCACACGCGACCAATTCGAATTCCGTCAAAGCCCACACGACCACGAAGCCATTACGCACCTTTCGATGCCTTCGGTTCGCGACCACGTCGCCCGGAATGGCGGGACCCACGTCGTGTGGATGAGTTTTCCTAGTTTTGAAAACAGTTTTTCGGTAAACTTCGTCAACGCTTTAATTCATGCACGCACATCGAAAAATAGAACTGAAAGTAGCATTTCGATCCTGATTATGTTAACTTTAATCATGTTCAATTAGTTTCTGAAAACTATCAGTAGGTTGGCCGTGACTGGCCTTCTAAGTTGGGGTTGTGGCTGACCTATATGTCCTGTTTAAGAGCAGTTTTTGGGCGATGTTCGCGTCAATTTTTTAGGGTTTCTATTGTCCTAGAATAAATCCATCTGAAGGGATTTGAAGAGGGTCTAATAGGCTCTCTGTAACAATTTACGGATCAGAGATTGGAAGAATACACAGAGGGAAATCGTACCTCAAACACCGATCAATAATTCGCCACTACTGCTGCTCTGTTCATTGCTGTCGTCGTATCTGTCGCGCCGTGGTCGGCTCCGACGGCCTGCATGACCGCGCACGCAGTCCAGGTTGTGCGCCGGCGTCGGGGCGGGGGTGGCGCGCGTTGGATTAGGGTTTTCGTGTTTTCCAACTTCTGTTTCGCTCTGTCCTTTATACGTGGTGTTCGGTTATGAGCAGAGGGAAGTCGGGTCTTCGGCTCAGACCTGGGCTCGGATTAGTTCCCTTCTGTTGCTGAATTAAGGGGCTCAGCCTGTGGGGGGGTCTCTGCTGTTGACTGGGAAATGGGTGTTGGGCTGGCTTCTCAGCTGGGCTGGGTCTAGGAGTGGTTGGGCCCGGGTTGTAGGGGCATGGCCGGGCTGCTCTGGATGGGCTGTTTCTTTATTCATATCTTTTCTTTTTTTATTAGCCATATATTATATTTATATATTTTATACACACACACACAAATACATAGCCATATTTATATACACACACAATACTTATATATATATACACACACACACACACACACACACACACACATATATATATATATATATATATATATATATATATATATATATATATATATATATATATATAATAAACATATACATATAAAATATAAATAAACATATACACATATACGTATATATCTTTATTCATATATATATATATATATATATATATATATATATATATATATATATATATATATACATATATATATAATATATATATATATATATATTATATATATATACAAATATAAAAAAAAAATAAAAAAAAATATACAAATATATATATATTTATATACATACGTACACCCAATATAATATATTTTTATATACATATACATGGAATTACCAATACGAATTGTTTACCTATAAAAGTAGTATAACAACAATGTATAGATATACACAAATGTATATATACACATATGTATATAGTGGCACATAATCCGAATAATCTAAAATACAATTTGGAGAAAATCTATAATAACTGTACCTACAAGATGCGTGCAGTCTAAAACCTCTAACATGCATCAGGACAACTAGGGGAATATTCTGTCCACAATTATCGCTGTCCATAAATTACTAATAATCCTTAATACATATATATAACAATTATTCATATATAACTTAATAGGGCATTAAGGTAAAATATGACTTACACACAACATACATCGATACTGACGTCTTTGGTCACACTGCATCATTTCATTGGCTTGGACTTGGTTCGAGTCCAGTCTAGACTGATTTGCACAACCGGGTCTTCTGCAAATCAATAACTTAATTAATAAATAATTTAAACATCTAGAAAGGTTAAGTCGCAACTTGGCCTGGTTTTCCTAGTTAGGACTCACTTATGGCTAGGCCTTCCCCTACCATGGCTAAGCTCTAGTCAAAGCACGCCATTGCACTACCCGTGCCATGATTTCTAGTCGTCTCGTACTCCAAAACTCCATCATGGCTAAAATCATCTACCGTAATAATTAACCAAATAATTATTCCCATAATTCTAATAATCACCGTTAAAATCAAATAAAAAAAATATTCCAAAAATTTTCGGGAAGGGAGGCTACAAATCTACCCACCTTAAAAATAATTTCGTCCTCAAAATTCCAATATACCACTCCTTAAAATTCAAAGTCTACTATACCTTAATCTCCTCAATTTTTATCCTCAAAAAATTTTATAACCCTCTTTAGTCATTTCATAACTCCGAATACTTGATGACTTCTACACACCTTTGGTCATACTACTCCTCGAAACTAAAATCTTGTAATCCTCTAACTAGTTGCTAACAATTCTACTGGCAGATATCTAGGCACATGTCAACTATAATCCTCATATCTATAAACAACCAATATTCAATAGTCAAGCAATATATACTATAATTTAAGAATTTCTAATGGATTCTAGACATCACGATTATTCGTCACCCCGAAATAAAAGAGACGAGAACCAATGGTACGGAAAGCAAGGAAGTATATTCGAGAGCAAATATGGAGTTTTCAAGGACGTAGAGAATTTCTAGGAGAATTTCCAAAGCAGAGTGGATTGAGATTTCTAAGGTCTAATCAAGGTCGCAGGCTCGTACCAGTACAGTTACGTAACCGGTATGATATGCTCTGACCTGCATGGGCCACCAAAAAAACTTGTCACGATCCGCACCCGCTTTTCGGATACGAAGCGTGTCCAAGCCCAGCTACGCATCGAGCGGACTCCAGCCCGACTCGAATACGTAAACGCTGTCAAGGCTATGGTATACTGCCAAATCATGGCAAACACTCTAAATCTCAATCCACAATAAGATAATAAACATGAATGAACACTATGGTCGTGGTCTGCAGCCCACTTAGCATAAATATTCGATAAGACTCTAAGGAATATAACAAGAGTCTACAACTGAAACAAGGAACAAGATATCTCATGATAAGGAATGAAAAGCATGAGCGGATAATAAACACGATAACGATACCAGAATCCCGCAAGAACCGCAAATCCTCCGTCCTCCAGAACTAATAGCTAACTCCATACAATCGCTAAACCTGAGGAGATCATCAGGTCCTCAGAGGACATAGCAAGATACATAATATACATGCCTATCTATCAGTTTTATCATGCGCAAGGAAACAAACAAGAAAGAACAAACAAGACAAATGACTATGAATACGAACACGAATACGAACACTAGAACAACTACGTATAAATGAACTGCCGGATGAGCGAAACATGATGATCAATGGAAGAAACCAAACCCTCGTCCCGAGTGTGGATTCACTGGTTTGAACTAAACACTAACCCTCGTCCCGAGTGTGGACTCTCTGGTCAGTACTAACCTTCGTCCCGAGTGTGGACTCTCTGGTCAGTACTAACCCTCGTCCCGAGTGTGGACTCTCTGGTCAGTACTAACCCTCGTCCCGAATGTGGACTCTCTGGTTAGTTCACGGCAAGGCACCCTCGTCCCGAGTGTGGACTCTCTGGTGCAAATACTACATCCTCGTCCCGTGTGTGGACTCTCTGATGTAAACACTCTCGTCCCGAGCGTGGACTCTCTGGTGCAAGTCATGTCAAGTCTATACCCTCGTCCCGAGTGTGGACTCTCTGGTGCAATAATCGCATCCTAGTCCCTAGTGTGGACTCACGAATGTAAACAGATCAAGAAAAACACCCTCGTCCCGTGTGTGGACTCTCTGGTGCCAAGGAAGCAATATCAAAGATTTAGCAGTTCACTACACGCACTCGTTCTATGACACGACTCAAGCAAGGTACTGACGAGAAACTCCAAATGTGAAACACAAGGCCAAAATATGAACATGGCTGTAAACAATAAAAATAACTCCATAAAAAATAACACACAAAAAGCACATGTCCATAAATAATCCAAAAGCTTGAAACTGAAATAAAATGCATGTAAATAAAACTGTAGAGGAGGCAAGGTATCTTGCCTGGAGGTTGCACGCAAATCAATAACAATCTAGTCCACTGCTAAGTATAAAGTCCAAATCATCTAACTGTCTCCGAAAGCTGAAACAAACAATGCCAATAGTCTAAGAATAGTCAAATTAGCTAGGATTGCCTGTCCTTAAGTCCAATTCTGGACATAGGAGCAAAATGGTAATTCGGGCAAAAAACGATGTCCGCCGTTGGACCCGCTTTGCACGAAAAGCGTGCCAGAGTCATGATCTCTAAAGTCGTCAAACTATATATCTACGGATCCAGTTTTTCGATAGAACCCAACCGTATGTCCAAAGTTGGATTCCGGCGGGCCCGTGCACAAAATCGTCCGTTGAGTGGGACCGTGGGGCCCGCAAAACGGTAATTTTGTCAACGGTCTCAGAATTGGACCAAACTTGGCATACAGGACCAAAAAAACGATAAGGTTCTGTTGGCGCAAGTTTCGTCTCGATCTGAACGAGCATGCATAAATTAATTGGAGAATTTGCAAAGTGCAGATACGGTAAATTTGACGGATACACATCAAATTGTCGCGCACACGCAACCAATTTGAATTCCGTCAAAGCCCATACGACCACGAAGCCGTTACGCACCTTTCGATGCCTTCGGTTCGTGACCACGTCGCCCGGAATGGCGGGACGCACGTCGTGTGGATGAGTTTTCTGGTTTTGAAAACAGTTTTCGGTAAACTTCGTCAACGCTTTAATTCATGCACGCACATCAAAAAATAGAACTGAAAGTAGCATTTTGATCCTGATTATGTTAACTTAATCATGTTCAATTAGTTTCTGAAAAACTATCAGTAGGTTGGCCGTGACTGGCCTTCCAAGTTGGGGTTGGGGCTGACTATAGTCTGTTTAAGAGCAGTTTTGGACGATGTTCGCGTCGATTTTCTGGGGTTTCTATTGTCTAGAATAAAATCCATCTGAAGGGAATTGAAGAGGGTCTAATAGGCTCTCTGTAACAATTTACGGATCGGAGATTGGAAGAATACAGAGGGAATCGTACCTCAAACACGATCAATAATTCGCCACTACTGCTGCTCTGTTCATTGCTGTCATCGTCTCTGCCGCGCCGTGGTCGGCTACGGGCCTGCACGGCCGCGCGCGGCAGTCCAGGTTGTGCGTTGGCGTCGGGGCGGGGTGGCGTGCGTTGGATTAGGGTTTCGTGTTTTCCAACTTCTGTTTCGCTCTGTCCTTTATACGTGGTGCGGTTATGAGCAGAGGGAAGTCGGGTCTTCGGCTCAGACCTGGGCTCGGGATTAGTTCCTTCTGTGCTGAATTAAGGGGCTCAGCCTGTGGGGGGTCTCTGTTGTTGACTGGGAAATGGTGTGGGGCTGGCTTCTCAGCTGGGATGGATCTAGGAGGGGTTGGGCCGGGTTGTAGGGGCATCGGCCGGACTGCTGGAGGGCTGTTTCTTATTCATATTTTTTTTTATTTATTAGCCATATATATATAATTTATATATTTTATACACACACACAAATACATATCCATATTTATATACACACACATACCTATTATATATACACACACACATATATATATATATATTTTATATATAAATAAAACATATACACATATAGTATAATATATTTATTCATATATATATATAGATATATATATATATATATATATATATATAGATATATTTATATATCTAGATATATTATATATATATATATATATATATATAATATATATATAATAATATTTTATAATACATACGTACACCCAAATATAATATATTTTATATATACATATACATGGAATTACCAATACGAATTGTTTACCTATAAAAATAGTATAACAACAATGATGTATAGATATACACAAATGTATAGATATACACATATGTATATAGTGGCACATAATCCGAAATAATCTAAAATACAATATGGAGAAAATCTATAATAACTGTACCTACAAGATGCGTGCAGTCTAAAACCTCTAACATGCATCAGGACAACTAGGGGAATATTCTGTCCACAATTATCGCTGTCCATAAATTACTAATAATATCCTTAATACATATATATAACAATTATTCATATATAACTTAATAGGGCATTAAGGTAAAATATGACTTACACACAACATACATCGACACTGACGTCTTTGATCACACTGTATCATTTCATGGGCTTGGACTTGGTTCGAGTCCAGTCTAGACTGATTTGCACAACCGGGTCTTCTGCAAATAATAATTAATAAATAATTAAACATCTAGAAAGGTTAAGTCGCAACTTGGCCTGGTTTTCCTAGTTAGGACTCACTTATGGCTAGGCCTTTCCTACCATGGCTAAGCTCTAGTCAAAGCACGCCATTGCACTACCCGTGCCATGATTTCTAGTCGTCTCGTACTCCAAAACTCCATCATGGCTAAAATCATCTACCGTAATAATTAACCAATAATTATTCCCATAATTCTAATAATCACCGTTAAAATCAAATAAATAAAAAAAAATATTCCGAAAATTTTTGGGAAGGGAGGCTACAAGTTCGGAATTTGAAGTCAATAAAGGATGTCAAGTAGGTGGATGAGATTCTAAACTCTAATCCTATATTGCAGGCCCACATCGGTACAATTACGTAACCGAAGTGACAAACTCGACCTGCATGGGCTACCACAAAAACATGTAACACCCCAGTCCCAAAATAGTAGGACTAGGAACGTAGACATGCCAGCCGTATAATAAATATACGTAAGCTGTAAAATGCAGTAGTAGAACCATGACTAATCTCATCCACACAAAATATAAGAATAAAAGATATATAATCTATGAATAATCTTGGTACAACATGTTGGGCGGAGATAAATCCACTACCAACAAATAAGGGAGAAATACATGGAGAATGAGATGAGCTTGGCGAACGGAGCGAAGACGATCAAAGTGCAATCATCCTCGTAGAAATAGTGACGATCATGGCCACGGCTAGAACACCTGCGAAAGACAAGAACACACACCTGGCGAGATAACCAGGTCCTCAGAGGGACGTAACAAGATACAGTAAACATGACATATAATTACTGAATATAAAATATGCCCAATCAAAAAGAAAGTGACAGACATAAATAAAGTAACCTAACCGTACTAAAGTGATCATGCAATTGAGAAACAATCATTCGACGCATGAGCCCTGGCTGTAAATGGGATCGGCATAGTCCCATATAGGGCACCAGGGGCCTACGTCCGTAACGTCCGAAGATCGTCAAAGGGCATCATGTGCAAGGGGCTACGTCCATAATACTCTGAAAAACGTCAGAGGGCACCTGGAGCCTGCGTCTCCGGAGGAGCGCACAGGTAATAGGGAAGTACAAAGAAGCCCATATGTCAGGTAATGTCCTCCCCATCCAATACACCTATCATGTCGCATCCACGACCATGTAATACTACTAACCGTCAAGTCTTCTAACATACAACTATTGACAGTTAGGTCTAAGCACGTCCTATATGCATCAGTGATCAGCCAACACGCAAGTCCGGATGCTATATGATACTCAAACTCACACATCTCGTGGCACAACAGTGTCAAAGTTTATGTAATGCACTAAACTAGTGGTAGTCCCTTAACTCTAGGTCCATATGCAATCAAAGGATAATAACAAGGTACAGCTAATATCACTGAGCAGGCAGTAAAGCAGGAACTATAATAATGGTACAACTAAAAGTACAGGAAATAAATACACAGTGATATGCAATAAGTAAAATACAGACTAATTTATAAACAGTAAATTGTGGCAAGGTATGCCTGGTGTGTCGCCTGATATGGTGTGATCCAACAAGTCAGGATGTCCAGTAGCCATGGTTGCTGGGTAGAGATTTGAAGTCACGAGGGAATCAGGGTTATGATTAGTCATGATCAACAACGAAAATAGGAGGAATTTAGGAGTGCTGAATATTTATACTAGTTTTAGAAATTATGCCCTTATTGTTTTGAAGACAAATTTTTATTAGAAAATTCCAAGAATCAGTTTTTTAGGCAAAAAAACTCTTAAGTTTATCAAAATAAATTTTCTAGCTAAAAAGTATATTTTACTGGTTAAAATACTTTCTAGAAAATATTTGAAATTCTTAGGAATTACTTTATATTTTAGAAACTACATTTTATAATAAAAAACATTATTGAAAAAAAACATTTCTTGAACAATTATATATGTAAACCATTTATTATAATAAAAATATTTGATATAATTTTACATATATATACCCATGATACTAAAATATCTAAACTAATACATACAATTAATAATAATAATAATAATGATAATCATAATAATAATGATAATTAATGTAATTAATAGATAATAATCAGTAATAATAATAATGATAATAATGATGATAATAAATAATAATAATAATAATACTAATAAAACTAATAATAATAATAACATTAAAATAAATAAATAAAAAACCTTATAAACCACTGTACAGCTCCATCCCTCCATTCATTCGAGAGAGAGAGAGAGAGGGAGAGTGAGGAGAGGAGAGAGAGAGAGAGGAGTGAAGAACAAAAATGGGTTTACCGAGGGGCTCGGCCGGGTGGCCGGGGGCAGGGTGCGGTGCTCAGGCGGAGCGGCGTCGGCGCCGGGGGGCGCTGCCCTGGAGGCGGCTGTGCGGTGGATGGCCACTCGCAGCAAGGTGGCTCCGACGCGAAGTGGGGCTAGGTCGGTGGCGCGACAGCTCTGGAGAGCAGCGCGGCGGTCCGGCTCGCGAAGGCGGCGAATGATCTGGCAAGAGGCGGCGGCGGGGCGTAGATCTGCGGGCGGAGCTCCGGCATGTTCAGAGCGGAGAGGAGGTGGAGTCGGAGGTGTGGAGAGACGGCGGAGGTGGAGGGCTACGCCTTGCCGGAGTTTGGTGGAGGCGGCGGATGGGCGCACGGCCATCGGCGAGAGGTCGAGGGCCTGGCGGAGAGGAGAAGCGGTGTCGTGCGGCCATGGAGGATCGGGGTTTCTGGCACGGGCATCACCGGAAGGAGGCGGAGGGACAGGTGATGCGGCGGAGGAGTCCCGGGCTGTACGGCGCCGGCTCAGGTGAGGTGTCTTCACTTCTTCTTCTTCTTCTTCTGTGTGCGGATTTTGGCGGCGATGGCCACATTTTTGGAAGACGATAGAGGTGGTTGTTTTAATGGCGGTGGTGGTTGCGGTGGTGTCTTGGCTGATGGTGGGGGTACGTACGGTGGCGGTCCGGATTAGGGTGGTGGAGACAACGACGATGGTGGCGACGAGTGTTCAGGAGGCAGAATTTGGTCCGCGGTTGGATTTGGTGGTGGTGCGTGGTGAAGACGATGATGGCCGGAGGAAAGGAGGTGGGGCCGAACTATAGCAGGCTTAGAATAGGGTTGAGTCATCGTGTCGGGAGTCTGTCTCGACACGAGATGTGTCCGAGCTTGTCGGACGGGAAGGGACAATGTATTTGTACAATAAGAATTTAGTGGATGAGATAGGAGGACACCGACACGATGTACGATTTAGTTGTGGATGAAAAACTTCTGGAGGAGTACCTCTCCTTTTATAGGAGATGGAAATTCCCAGTTGGATAGGGATTGGAAGAATTTAAATCACAATTAGGTAAATCACCTATTAATTCAAATTGATTTAAAAATAATTCAATCTAATCAAATCCAATCTAAATAAATTCTATACTTAATTTAAAATATTTTAAATAAAGTCAATAAAATCTTTTTCCAATTTAAATTACCATATTTAATCAAATATTAATTCAAACAAATATTTCAAATATGATTTTCATAAATAATAAAATTGATTAATCATAATTTTGAAAATACAATTATAGTACATGATTAAATTCATGTACCTTGCATCATTCTAGAATAATAGTTTCTAAATTACCAGTAACTAATAGCCTTTCTATAAAGGAATAAAATAAAATTTGGGAAATTCTATTTTACATCTCAATATCTTTCGTGCAATTTAAGCAATAAAGAAAAATATAATTAAATAGATAAAATATCTACCACTTATTACTTTAAAATTATACTTTTACTAAAATATGTTTTCCAAAAATATGTACCTCGCACATATTCGCACTCGACGAGATGGTACGAAAAATGCAAATTAGCACGCGACGTACAATATGAAGTTAAAATTTTAAATATCAATTTAATATTAAAAAAAATCGTAGTAGAAATTTAGGGGGTTTACACGCTGGCCCGGTGCCTGCACGCCTACGTCGAGAAGGCCGGGTTCGGAGGCCGCTCCGTCCGGAACCCTGGCGCTGGCCGGTGCCTGCACGCCTACGTCGTGAAGGCCGGGTTCGTGTCCGTGCCATTATGGCACGGGTTATCCACTAGTATTATATATTTGACACAGTTGAACCCATTGTTTCTACTTCTTCTAGATCATGGTCGTGAAATGTTCCAAAATGAAGAGTGTTCCCTACAGACCTGTTATAAGAGATGACGAAGAAGAAGAGAGATTAAAAATATGTAATTATTATTTATTCCATTTATATCATCACCAAAAAATATATAATTATAACTACTAATAACCTACACTATTTTTCTTTCTCATTTTTGTTTCTCTTCTATTTCTTCCAAACTATGACTACTTTTTCCGACTTATCCCGATAAGTTTTTAAAATCTCTCTCGTACTTTCAACCAGATGTTTCTATTATTTTATGTGTTTCTATTATTTTATGTGTTTCTATTATTGATCAAATATGAACTTCTACCTCCTGATCGAGGTGTGACTGGAGGCAGTTCTCGCACTTGGAATCGTTTTGTTTATACTTAGACATATATGTAATTTTGTTCTTGTAAATTTTTTTCAGAACCACTCGTTATATATGAATTACCAAGCATGAATTGGACTGGTTTAAAAGTCGCTACTTAAAACCACAAAGAATTAAATCCTCATAACCTCTCATAGCTGATACTCTAAAAACACGTCATAACCGCTACACCTACAATTGCCAAGCAGATCCTGAAGGAGCAAGTATTATGGAGGAATAGTGGTGCTCTTTATATGAGAGTCCCCTATATATATGTGCCGAGTTGGAAACCCTAATTGGTCCACCCACAAATGGACAGTGGATCCGGCCCACTTGACGGGCTACATGGGGATAAATCGGACCTAGTATGGACGTGACTAGACTGGGTCCGCCAACATAAGGATGTATACCTAATTGGACCCGGCCCACTTGATGTGAGCAGACCGGTTCGTTGCGGTCCAATATGCCAACACCCTCAAATCTCCTAACCCTAATCCTAACCCTAACCCTAAGATGGATCATTATTTATACCAGACTACAACTAATCCGGTAACTTTAGTTTACACAATTACATTTAATGATATAGATAGACGATATATACTCACAACATTAACCCAACATTGACAATCTCAAGAAACTTTCTTAAACTTATACCAGTGTTTTAAAAATCGGACCGGACCGGACGGTTCAACCGGTGACCGCTGAACTGGTACCTTTTTCTGGTCTGAGTCAGTGTTGACCACTATTCTTTAAAAAATCGGCTGTATATGAATATGTTTGTAAAACCATCCATAAAGTATTGAACTTAGCTAGGCCACAGTGGTTGAATCAGTTTGACTCGATCCAGTGCCTTGTTCGGGTTGATCTTCGGCCCGTTTTTTAAAACATGACTCATACTTTGTATCTACATGCAGTATCAAAGCATAGACCTAACTTTTTGGACATCTTCCCTGACATAATTGTGAATGCATTTGGATTTGTTGAAGTTGCAGTGTTTCTATTTGCGTTGCTGATGTCTGTCTGGTGTCCCTACAAAAACCAACACAAAGCTCATCAAGGCCTGAGCAATTGGGGGCCGACGCAAAATTTCCTAAATAGGCTCCATACATAATGTAAAAAAAAATAATAAAATAAAAATTTGTTGTAGTCAAAATTTGGACCAAGGACATCTTAAATACAAGTCTAGCATTGTAACCACGACACCACAATACTTCTTATTTAAAAAAAGCATATGATACATACTAATTCTATTATAGACAGTTTTATGTTGATGTCCCCTTTCGTTAGGGGGCCCTGGGCCGTCGCCCGGCCTGCCCTGGACCAGGGCCGCCCCTAAAGCTCATCAAAGTAGGTTTCCAATCCATAAAGGATGATGACAAATCTCCCCCCCAACTCCAACTTTCCATGTTATGTAACTTGTTGGGACCAATGAAAGCCAAAAGATGATCATTTTCTTAGTGCGATGAGTCACAAACCATTCTTCTTCAGTTTCATATGTTAATATTCCCATTTCCGGAGACTCAACAAATTAACCTACTTGCTAATGTGTCCAGGCTTATTTTGATTGATCTTTATATTTGTGATGGGTAATGAGAGAGAAGGAAAAAAAATATACAAGAACAAGAACTCAGACCACACACAAATTTTAGGTTGAAATCCAATAGGAAAAACAACCACGAGCAACAAATTTCATTAGGTTGGTTAACATTAATCCATGTTGGAATTTTATTAGGCTTATTATTTTTTTATAGCGAATGACCTCTAGCCTAGTGGTTAAGAGAGATGCATGCGGCCCGAGTGGTCAGGAGATCGATTCCGGTAGGAGCGTTCGCCATAATTACATTCTTTCATATATATATAATAATATATATATATATATATTATATATATTATATATTATGACCGCTAGCCTATATGACCGCTAGCGGTCAATATATATATATATAATATATATGTTATATATATATATATAATATATATATATATATATATATATATATATATATATATATATATTATATATATATATATATATATATATATATATATGACCGCTAGCCTATGTGGTTAGTGTGGAGGCATGTGGCCCTTGTTGGTGGAGTTCGAATTCCAGTGGGAGTATATAACTGCACGGTGAATCCACTTCCCAGCCTACAAATCGACCTTTGATCCGCTGGACGTGTTGATTAATAATGTTGATCGAAAGTTAAGTGAGGTGGACTTTAGTGGATTGAGGGGTACAAAATAAGCAAAGTTAAGTGAGTAAAACTTTGATACAAAGGAGGTATCAAATTTTTGATACCTCCTTTGTATGACAAGTGAAATTTTGATATCTCCTTCCATCTCAAAGTTTTTTCGGAGTTAAGTGGAGTTAAGTAAATGAAGGTTAAGTGAGTGGAGAAGAGTCAAAAATAATCTTGGTTTGATTACAGGGAGAGTTAAGTGGGATGTATTTAATAACCCTTACTTGGATTAAATGTTTTAAGTGAATGGAAGATTAATAAAATATAAAATATAATGTTTACAAAATATCCATATTACATATGGTATAAAATTATATTAATTGAATTGAATTTCTAATTAATTTTTGTCAAAATATCTTCACAAAAAATAATAGCTACAAATCTGATACATATATAAAAAAACTAGAATCTCAACATAATAAAATTAAGTAAGATGAGAATTATGTGCTTCTACCGTTTATAAGCTACGAAGTAGTAGATTGACTAAAAAAAGGAAAAAAATGAAAATCAAAGATATAATATTTTATAGGGTAAATAAAGATAATTATGTCTTTTTAAACAATTTTTTTCTTTTTCTCGTTAAACACCAACACTCTCCCATTTTTCCAATCTGGAGAGTTAAAAAATGGACAAAAGAAGGCTAGTATAAAGAAACCCCCAACTTATCTTCAATGACTCCCTTTCTTAAACTCCATCCTTAAACTAAATCAAGCAGGACATTTTTTTTCTCTCCCCCATTTAACTTTTGCTTACTTAATTCTCTTAACCCTCAATCTAAGTCGACCTAATCGATTTCATATATAAAATGTTTGCATTGTTGTTCCAAATAACACTACCCCTATACGCCCACATTACTATATATATATATATATATATATATATATATATATATATATATACTCACTCTTTCTACTGCTTAATTTAAAGAGCTGTATGCTGACATCCTCAAGATTTTGGCATGATCTAGTAATTGCCTGATCTTGCCAATTCTCTAAGGTACCTTCAATTAGGTTTGGTGTTTGCATTTTGGAGGATATTTACATGTAAACTTAATTGTGTTATGCTATCTAATTAAATAACTAATCCAAATGAAAGTAATTTATTTGGAAAATGGACTTAAAGGTATAATGGTCATGAAGATAATGTGTAGATACATAAGAGATAAATCTAATTAATTTGATGATGGATCAATTTAGAAAATCTAAAACCGAGTGTGTTCACTAAGGTAACTGTAAAAAAAAATTAGAGAAGGATGAGAGGAAAATCGGAGGAGAGGAGAAGGACGAGTAGAATACCGTGCTCTGCTGACCAATAGAAGGAGCATTGTACTGTGACCAAGTCGGCCAATTTTTATTAGATACACCTTTGTTAGGAGTCCCTAATATTTTTTTATAAAACAACCCGAATATTTACACATCTATTTTACCTATAAAAAAATTTGTGACTGCATAATCCATCACCATTAAGTATTCTTTCCGTAACAAATAGTACTACTAACTTTTCACTCAATCCAACATAATTAGCCACTAATGACTGAATATTCATTCCGTCACCGACTTTCATCACTATAAATAAAATTTCTTGTAGTGGTGGGATGTGTTAGAAAAAAGTTTTAAAATGGAGGAACAGAATGCTTTGAGTCGTGATGGAAAGTTCACTTTCCTAAAGGCAATATTTTTCCCACTACACTGATTATAAGGGAAAGGAAATTAGCCTCCAGGATAAAACAAAGCAAGAATTCTTTTGAAGATTAAGCAGAGATTTTTTGAGATGTCCCTCAATGTTTTAAAACTCTATCTTATATAGAGATTGGAGGTGTCTTTTGGCCAACAGTCATAATTGTTTAATTATGCCTAATCCAAAAAAACGTCCTTGCCAATAAATAATGTGTCCTTTCATTTTAATTTCAAAAATTAAAATAAAATTATTCTGAATGAACAAGGCCCCAAAGTGCCAAGTGCCAAGTGCCTATCAAGACTTTTAAATAATTAGGCAAAGGCCTAGTAGCCAAAGCCCATGAATAGGCCCACTCCTTGGTTAACCATAAGTAGTCTTGTTATTGGACATCTATATTTAAAGGCATTAGCAATTTTCTTTTTCTCCAATGTGGGACTATATTTTGCATACAAACTACATAACAATCCCCACTAGGTTGTATGCAAAAATATCTGCCTGACAAGTATTATGAATACATGTAGGTATCTTTCGATTTGAACCTTCAATTAGTGTATATAACTTAAAGTTCTAGCAAAGTCATAGGTGTCCGCAGATTGAACCTTGACTTCTTGTGCTATAACCGAAGAAATAACACACATAATACTCATCTAGAATCTTCAAAAGATTTCAACAACTGCTTAGCACTATTATATATGGCCATGTGCTAATCCTGGATTATCATGAACATTTGTAGAAGAACCACGACTACAATTCTTTTACTGAAGCGCACCACTTCTATGTTCATTTAGGTGAAGTTTCACTCTAGTCCTAGTTGCTTAAGACTCTTGTAAACTCCATTAAGAGTGTAAACTCATCCTCCATTTATTCGCAACTATTCGCACTAGTACTTTTAATTAGTATAGGAATTACTAGTGCTTACAAGCACATAACAACAACTTGTTTTTACCCTTTGAACTGAAATTAGTGTTCTACTAATTTCGAAGTTGGGTTCCCATTGCCAGTGCTTACTTTTAACAATTTGAGTCCCATACCAAAAGTCGTGCTTTTTACCAAGTCTCTTGGTAATGCTTTAGTGAGAGGATCTGCTAGATTATTACTAGACTTAACATATATTATGGTGATCACCCCATTCGTTATTAACTCTCTCACATATGAATGTCTCATACTGATATGTCTAGATTTTATTATATACTTCGCTATATGCTCTAGACATAGTTGCTTCACTATCGCAGTACATTGAAACAGCTGGCATTGGTTGTGGCCACAACTCTATATCCATTAATAAATCTCTTAACCATTCTGCTTCTTTGCCTGCAGCGGCTAGGGCTATAAATTCAGATTCCATTGTTGAATGTGCAATGCAAGTTTGTTTCTTGGATGCCCAACTTATCGCCCCACCGCTTAAAACGAAAATCCATCCCGAAGTGGATTTATTCTCATTATTAATTGACATCCAACTAGCATCGCAATAGCCTTCTAGCACAGCCGGATAATCATTATAAACAAGACTTAATTCTCTTGTTCGTTTAAGATATCCAAAAATTCTTGCGATTGCTTTCCAATGTTCTGTGCTAGGTTTACTAGTATATCTTGACATCATGCAAAGAAAACGCTATGTCCGGCCTTGTGCAATGCGTAATGTACATAAGACTTCCAATGGCACTTGCATACTCTAATTGAGCAACAATTCTACCATTATTTTCTTGAAATTTAATGCTAGAGTCAAAAGGAGTATTTGCTTCTTTAATATTGAGATACTTGAATTTATCAAGTAGCTTGTCAATATAATGACTTTGATTTAAGCCATATCCTCTTTCATGTCTCTTAACTTTTATTCCCAAAATAGTATCAACTTCCTCTAAATCTTTCATTTGAAAAACTGAAGTTAGATACATTTTGGTATCAATGATACCTTTTATGTTGGTGCTAAAAATTAGCATATCATCTACATAGAGACATAGGACAACTGTATACTCCTTTGTTATCTTGCAATAAATGCACTTATCAGCATTATTATGCCTAAAACCATTCGATAAAATTGTTGTATCGAATTTCTTGTGCCACTGTTTTGGAGCCTGTTTTAATCCATATAAGGATTTAACTAATTTGCACACTTTATTTTCATTTCCAGGAAGCACAAAGCCCTCTGGTTGCTCCATATAAACTTCTTCTGTTAATTCGCCATTTAAAAAGGCGTCTTAACATCCATTTGATGAACATGTAATTTATAAATTGATGCAAGAGCAAAGAGAACTCTAATGGATGTTATTCTTGCCACAGGTGCATATGTATCAAAATAATCTATGCCTTCTCTTTGTGTAAAACCTTTAGCTACTAATCTTGCCTTAAAGGTTTGTATAGTGCCATCCGTTCTATACTTTTTTCTAAACACCCATTTGCATCCAATAGTCTTTGAACCAGATGGTAAATCAACCAGGACCCAAGTTCCATTCGACATGATGGAATCCATTTCATCATTAACAGCTTCTCTCCAAAAAGCTGCATCTCTTGAAGCCATTGCTTCTTTAAAAGTTTTAGGGTCGCTATCTATATTAAGAACCATAGGTGTTTTATTTAGTATTTTGGTTCTGTCTCCTTCCACGAGAAAGGCAATGGATTCTGGTGAGATAAAATCTGAACTCAAGAATTTCTTTTTCTCATTCTTGTACTTCTTCTTGGTTCATTGGATTCAATCATTCTTTTCTCACCAACCCCCACATTACTTGAGGGTGTTCTTTGACTTTGTTGTTCTTTCTCATTTTCATGCAAAGTAGAATGCACAAATTTATTTTCAAAGAACTCAACATGTATGGATTCAACAATACTATTTGACTCTAAATCTAACAGTCTATATGCTTTAGAGTGTTGTGCATAACCTACGAAAACACTTCTAATGCCTCTAGGTCCTAATTTGGATTTTTGGATCAGGAATTTTATAAAATGCTATGCACCCCCACACTTTGAAATAATTTAAGTTGGGTTTCCTTCCATTATTCCAAAGTTCATATGGTGATGCATGAAACTTCTTGAAGGGAACTTTATTTAAATATGACAAGCGGTTAATAAAGCTTCTCCCCAAAGATTGAAAGGTAACTTAGCATTTGTAAGCATTGCATTAATCATTTCAACCAAGGATCTATTTTTTCTTTCTGCAAGGCCATTTTGTTGTGGAGTATATGGGGTGTTTTCTGATGAATTATTCCATTTTCTTTACAAAATAAATTGAAAGAATCTGGAAAATATTCTCCCCTCTATCACTACGTAAAATTTTGATTTTTTTCCTTTTGATTTTCCACAACAGATTTATATTCTTTAAATTTCTCAAAGGCCTCATCCTTGGTTCTTATCAAATACACATATGTGTATCTTGAATGATCAATAAAAGTTATAAAATACCTTTTACCATTCCTAGTCAAGTGACCATTTAACTCACAAATATCAGAATGTATAAGTTCCAAAAGTTCGGATCTTCTTTCAACCTTTGAAAAAGATTTCTTTTTCATTTTAGCTTCAACACAAACTTCACATTTCTCATGATCCTTTTTATAAGAGATGTAACCATGTTTAGACATGTAATGTAATGTGCCATAATTCAAATGCGCTAATCTAGCATGCCATAAAGAAGATGTGCACTCAACGATATAAGCAACAACATTATTAATTTCATTAATAGATAGTTTAAACATACCATCACATGAGTATCCTTTTCCTACGAATACTCCATTCTTAGATACTATTACATTGTCAGATTCCAAAACAATCTTAAAGCCTTTCTTACATAAGAGAGATGCAAAATTAAATTCTTCCTAAGTTCTGGAACATGGAAGCATTGACAAGAGTGAGTTTCTGTCCAGAAGTGAAGTTCAGTTCAACACTTCCTTTTCCCAAAACCTTGGCAGCAACATGATTACCCATAAGCACTTCCTCGAATTCCTTTAGTTCATTGTATGACTTGAACATCGCTTTGTTGTTGCAAACATGTATGGTTGCACCCGAATCAAGCCACCAATCTTTAGACATAACAGCAGAGGCCATGTTAAGCTCTGTGATCATGTCTATCTCCATTTCAGTAATCATTGCAATAAGTTCTTTGGTTTCTGCCTCAACCATATTTGCTTTGTTACCAGAACCAGAACCAGAACCAGAGGCACCATGAAACACATTATTTTGAATCTGCACTCTTTATGTAATGTCCCTTTTTTCCACAATGAAAACAGGGACGATCCTCTTGAAATTAGATTTCTTGAACCCCTTCTTTTTTACTTTAAAATTTTTCTGGAGAAACCAGAGTTACCACCATTTGCAGACATAGGGATTTTAGAAGCAACATAGTTTACTTTAGAATCTATGAGAGACTCATCCCTTGCACGATTTTCACATTCAATTTGTAGATGTGTAACAAACTGCTCAATGGTAAAGGTTTCAGAAGAATGGAGTATCTTCCTATAGTCATTCCACGTAGGTGGCAACTTTGAAAGAATTGCCCCCACTTGAATTGCATCAGGGATTCGAATTTGCAATTCACTTAATTGAGAAACTAGTATCTCCATATCACGAACTTGGTCCATGATTGGCATGTTGTCAGCGAATTTGAATTCAAAGTATTTCAATGCTAAAAACTGTCGTACCTCTTTTGACATCTTTATACTTTGACTCCAGAGCTGTCCAAACTTTTTTGGTGACTTGTATGTTCTGTACACATCGTACAGCCTGTTGGTGAGAGAATTCAGAATGTGTCTGCGACATACCATCATCAGTCTCTCGTTTTGCCTTATCTGCTGCAAGTTTTGCTTTGACTGCATCACTATCTTCAGGCTTTGGTTCTGGAATTGGCCGCAGAGTTGGATCCAAGACATAGAACAGGTTCAGAGTTGTTAATAACCAAGACATACGATCTTGCATCTGGATAATTGGTGCCTTCAAAACGATCCAACTTGATTGATTCTTTCTCTTGAAACTGCACTTTCACGCCAGCATTCAATTCCGCCTCCATGAGTAAGAATATTGCCTTTAGATTGTTAAAATAAAGTTTTTAAATGGAGGAACAGAATGCTTTGAGTCGTGATGGAAAGTTCACTTTCCTAAAGGCAATATTTCCCCCACTACACTGATTATATAGCGAAAGGAAATTAGCCTCCAGGATAAACAAAGCAGAATTCTTTTGAAGATTAAGCAGAGATTTTTTGAGATGTCCCTCAATGTTTTAAAACTCTATCTTATATAGAGTTGGAGGTGTCTTTTGGCCACATCATAATTGTTTAATTATGCCTAATCCAAAAGAAACGTCTTTGCCAATAAATAATGTGTCTTTCATTTTAATTTCAAAAATTAAATAAAATTATTCTGAATGAACAAGGCCCCAAAGTGCCCCAAGTGCCCAAGTGCCTATCATAGACTTTTAAATAATTAGGCAAAGGCCTAGTAGCCAAAGCCCATGAATATGCCTCGCTCCTTGGTTAACCCATAAGTAGTCTTGTTATTGGACATCTATATTTAAAGGCATTAGCAATTTTCTTTTTCTCCAATGTGGGACTATATTTTGCATAAAACTACATAACAATCCCCACTAGGTTGTATGCAAAAATATCTGCCTGACAAGTATTATGAATACATGTAGGTATCTTTCGATTTGAACCCAATTAGTGTATATAACTTAAAGTTCTAGCAAAGTCATAGGTGTCGCAGATTGAACCTTGACTTCTTTTGCTATAACCGAAGAAATAACACATAATACTCATCTAGAATCTTCAAAAGATTTCAACAACTGCTTAGCACTATTATATATGGCCATGTGCTAATCCTGGATTATCATGAACATTTGTAGAAGAACCACGACTACAATTCTTTT
Organism: Iris pallida; assembly: GCA_029216955.1. Classification (NCBI taxonomy): domain Eukaryota; kingdom Viridiplantae; phylum Streptophyta; class Magnoliopsida; order Asparagales; family Iridaceae; genus Iris; species Iris pallida. The sequence goes on from JANAVB010003598.1 coordinate 2,029,213, forward strand.
ACTGAAGCGGCACCACTTCTATGTTCATTTAGGTGAAGTTTCACTCTAGCCCTAGTTGCTTAAGACTCTTGTAAACTCCATTAAGAGTGTAAACTCATCCTCCATTTATTCCACGCAACTATTCGCACTAGTACTTTTAATTAGTATAGGAATTACTAGTGCTTACAAGCACATAACAACAACTTGTTTTTACCCTTTGAACTTGAAATTAGTGTTCTACTAATTTCGAAGTTGGGTTCCCATTGCAGTGCTTACTTTTAACAATTTGAGTCCCATACCAAAAGTCGTGCTTTTTACCAAGTCTCTTGGTAATGCTTTAGTGAGAGGATCTGCTAGATTATTACTAGACTTAACATATATTATGGTGATCACCCCATTCGTTATTAACTCTCACATATGAATGTCTCATACTGATATGTCTAGATTTTCCATTATATACTTCGCTATATGCTCTAGACATAGTTGCTTCTATCGCAGTACATTGAAACAGCTGGCATTGGTTGTGGCCACAACTCTATATCCATTAATAAATCTCTTAACCATTCTGCTTCTTTGCCTGCAGCGGCTAGGGCTATAAATTCAGATTCCATTGTTGAATGTGCAATGCAAGTTTGTTTCTTGGATGCCCAACTTATCGCCCCCACCGCTTAAAACAAAAATCCATCCTGAAGTGGATTTATTCTCATTATTAATTGACATCCAACTAGCATCGCAATAGCCTTCTAGCACAGCCGGATAATCATTATAAACAAGACTTAATTCTCTTGTTCGTTTAAGATATCCAAAAATTTTGCGATTGCTTTCCAATGTTCTGTGCTAGGTTTACTGGTATATCTTGACATCATGCAAACGGAAAACGCTATGTCCGGCCTTGTGCAATGCGTAATGTACATAAGACTTCCAATGGCACTTGCATACTCTAATTGAGCACAATTCTACCATTATTTTCTTGAAATTTAATGCTAGAGTCAAAAGGAGTATTTGCTTCTTTAATATTGAGATACTTGAATTTATCAAGTAGCTTGTCAATATAATGACTTTGATTTAAGCCATATCCTCTTTCATGTCTCTTAACTTTTATTCCCAAAATAGTATCAACTTCCTCTAAATCTTTCATTTGAAAAACTGAAGTTAGATACATTTTGGTATCAATGATACCTTTTATTGTTGGTGCTAAAATTAGCATATCATCTACATAGAGACATAGGACAACTGTATACTCCTTTGTTATCTTGCAATAAATGCACTTATCAGCATTATTATGCCTAAAACCATTCGAAAATTGTTGTATCGAATTTTTGTGCCATGTTTTGGAGCATGTTTTAATCCATATAAGGATTTAACTAATTGCACACTTCATTTTCATTTCCAGGAAGCACAAAGCCCTCTGGTTGCTCCATATAAACTTCTTCTGTTAATTTGCCATTTAAAAAGGCTGTCTTAGCATCCATTTGATAAACATGTAATTTATAAATTGATGCAAGAGCAAAAAGAACTCTAATGGATGTTATTCTTGCCACAGGTGCATATGTATCAAAATAATCTATGCCTTCTCTTTGTGTAAAACCTTTAGCTACTAATCTTGCCTTAATGGTTTGTATAGTGCCATCTGTTCTATACTTTTTTCTAAACACCCATTTGCATCTGTAGAAACATGAAAAATACTAAGTTCATGCGGATTACAAATTACCGCATAGGTACCTTGGGCTAAACAGGTCCGCATGAAGGAAAGCCGTATGACTGTTCAAAGACATATGCGGTCCATCGACGAACAGCTGTAGAAGAAAAATATGCGACCAAGGAGGAGCAGTTCGACTGATAAAGTTGACAAGTCCTGGTAAAACGTGACAGTTCTGACACTTTGACAAGAAAGATGAGACGTAGGACGTCGCCCAAAAGCAGGGTTCGTACGCCTCCATGCGGCTAGAAGAGGGTCATCTTGGCCGCATGACACTTATGCGGCCCAGATTATACGGTCCCAAAATTTCCAGCAGCCGAGAGTAATTGTGATTCAGGCCGCATGCTTGAGTCTCATGCAACCCCACATGATCGAAGACTGAGAATGCTATACGCAACGGGACACGTGGCAATCTGACCAATTCCTTAACTACCCAGATTTGCTGCAGCAAAATCCCAACAAACCGACATATGGCAGCCCAAGAGCGGGTCTTTGCGTGCTAATCAGCCACGTGGCCGCAAGCCGTCTATACGGCTCAAATTCTACCCTATTATAAATAGCAGGGTGCCACATCCCTGCAAAAGGTTGGCAACCTTTAAGAAAAAAGCAATATCTTCACGAGCTAGAGACTGCATCAGATAGTCCACGGAGTAAGGCAGAGTTGATAGCATTTTTCGAGCCTCCACCGTCACCCCCCAGAATCAAAACTAAACATTGTACTTAAATTGTCTCATAGACTTTCTTTCTAGGCTCTTCTTTGTACAAGCGAGTTTGCAATCAATTCCAGTATTCTGTAATACCTGTTGTTGATTTTTTATGGCAAACACGATGGCGACTCCGCTGGGGACATCCTTCTTTCCGATGAGAAGTTGGTGACGCAATCTGACGCATCCAAGCTCCGCTCTACACAGCAGATGCTTGTGGTCTGCTTCAACCAACAAGCCTTCAAAGAATTGCTCTCTGAAGGGAGCGCCAGCCTGTCTCAGAAACGAGCCAACCCGAAGAGGACTCGTAAGGCGTCGGTGCGCAAAACTGTCGCCCCCGACCAAGTTCTCGAAGAAGCTCCTTCTGCAGCCCAAGACGGTGACCAGAACTCTCCTGTGGCTCAGTTTTCGACCGTAGAGGACCCCACTGTCCCCAAATCAAGTAGAGGAAAATACTACGTTGCTGAGTTTTTGGGGGCACAAGGGAACTCCATGTGGACAAAGGGAGGTCGCAGAGAGGAGATGGGCAGTCTGCCCATGAAACAACCAACTCTGGCCGTAGGCAGACAACTCATGCGACAACAAACTCTCGCCGCAGGAAGATGATCCATACGACAACCAGTTCTAGCCGCAAAAAGATGGGCCATGCGACGACCAATCCTGCCCACAGATAGGATGTCTCATGTGGCCCTGTCAAAGCTCTGTATTCGACCGCCTCTCATGCGGGCCCGACGTGTCACGACCCGTACCCTTTTTTTAAAACGGATACAAGACGTGTCCAAGCCAGCCTACGTCGCAGTGTCGGCGGTAGAACGCTGTCACGGCCATGAAGATCAAAATCACAAATAATGCTCATTCATATAATTAATTTATCTTACAATGATCACAAATTTTACATTTGTAGAAAAATATAAACTTGTACAAATAAATGAATGACTATAACTCAACTATCTAGCTAGTCTATAGGCTTTTGTCTGCAAGTATTCCCGTCACTCCCCGAGCTAAGTGAAACCACGACTAACCTGAAAAATGTTGGTTTCCAGTCAGGAATGGAACGAGCACAATTCACTGAATGCAATTTCGAATAAAGAAAATGACTAAAAACAAAGGTCAAACATCAATCATGAGTTTTGAAAATAAACAGTAAAGACAGAAAATTAGTAATAAATAAATAGACACAAAATACTTTTCCCAACTGTTAGAAGTACCTTTGATATGTGATCGGTCTTGGGACAATTATGCGACACTGTCTACACTGTCTAAAGTTACACTGTCTACACTGTCTAAAGTTACATTGTCTAAAGTAACACGGTCTACAGTTACACGGTCTACAGTTAATATTACAATAAAGAAACACTGTCTACAAAATAATAATCACGAACTACACAGTTTAAATGCAATAATAATCACGGTCTACACTGTCTACTTTGCAATAAATAAATCACTGTCTATACTGTTTATATTTGTAATAATAAATCACTGTCTATACTGTCTATATTTGCAATAATAAATCACTGTCTACACTGTCTAAGGTCAGTTCACACATCCTTGGTACTTTTCATTCCCGACTCAACAATTTATAATAGAAAATAATCACATAACCAATGGCCAATCAATAAAATATAGTAAAAATCAATATCGAAATGCAGACAATAAACTGTACTCGCCTGTGGTCCTCTGCTGGTGAAACTGACAGTCTGAACTACTCAATGTGCCACAATAGTCAAAACTCGTACAACAGTCCTCGAAAGCAGAAATAAATATTACCAATATTTTCAGAATAGTCAAATTTGCTAGGATTGCCTGTCCTTAATTCCAATTCTGGACACATGGGCAAAACGGTAATTTCGGGCCAAAACGATGTCCACCGTTGGACCCGCTTTGCACCAAAAGCGTGCCAGAGTCAATGGTCTTTAAAGTCGTCAAACTACATGTCTACGGATCTGGTTTTCCGATACGAACCCAACCGTACGTCCTAAGCTGGATTTTGGCGGACCGTGCACAAAATCGTCCGTTGAGTCGGACCGTGGGGCCCGCAAAACGGCGTCCGATTCAACTGTCTCAGAATTTGACCAAACTTTGCATATAGGACCAGAAAAACGATATGGTCCTGCTGGCGCAGGTTTCGTCTCGATCTGACGAGCATGCACAAAGTAATTGGAAAACTTGCACAGAGGCCGATGTAGTGAATTTTGACGGATACGCATCAAATTCGTCGCGCACACGCAACCAATTTGAATTCCGTCGAAGCCCACACAACCACGAAGCCGATACGCAGCTTTCGATTCCTTCGGTTCGCGACCACGTCGCCCAGTTTGGCGGGACGCACGTCGTGTGGATGAGTTTTCAAAATTTCTATACTGTTTTACGTAGATAAATTCTCAACTTTGAAAACTGTTTACTTTGCATATATTTAATGTAATTCGAAAACACAAAATAGGTTGTGAATTCCCATACGCGCTCTAAAACTTTGTTCAGGTAGAATTTCTAAACTGGCATTGGTTCGATCGAATCGATCTTCCAATGTGGGTTCATGGACTGGTTTGGTTCCCTGTTTTGAACAGGTTTTCGCCGATCTTCGGGCTTGTTTTCGATGCACATGACGCAAAATAAATCTAAGTATTTGAAAGGACTCGGAGTGGGTATGTCGATCGTACCTGAAGAAATGGTTCGTAAAATAAACCAGCGAGCGCGAAGAATTCAACTGTCGAAGTGGGGTTGCCCGTTCTCGCGACTGCCATTGCAAAACCGTGCGCGCGCCCTTTCCGATCAGCGGAGACTCTCCCGCTGGCACGCGGGGTCAGGGTGGCCGCCCGGGGTGTCAGGGGATGGCGCCCTCAGGTTTGCTAGGGTTTTATGGAAAACTACTCCTCTCTCGATCTCTCTATACCTATCAATCGGCTCGGCTGTATATATATCTATACCATACTTTGCTGTCGGTGCGCTTAATAATTGTTGGGGGGGGGGGGGGAAAGCCCGAGCTCAGCTCAGCTGGGCTGGGCCAAGTCCCTGGTCTTAATACTTCTAATATATATATCACTATAGATATATATATTTCTATATAATATTACACTATATATATTTATCTATATAATCTATCACTACCTATATTTCTATTATTTGTATCACTATATATATTTTTCTATATAATATATCACTATATGTATTTATCTAAATAATCTATCACTATATGTATTTATCTAAATAATCTATCACTATATGTATTTATCTAAATAATCTATCACTGCGTATATTTCTATGACTATATATAGTAATATTTAGTTGACAAAAATTTAATATAACTCGTAACAATAAAATAATATTATATATATAACCTCAATAAAATAATAATAAGTATAATGAATTTCAATAAAACAATAATGGTATATATATATCCAATTATGTATAGTCTAATAATTTCGAAATATGCGAAGATCTATCTTATGCAAAAGTCACCGAATATCTCTAATAATATTATAATATTTAATTACGAATACTAGAAAATATTTATTAAACCATTAAAACGAAATGCAATACCTTCATACCAAATTCCATCAACACGAATGTCATTGGACGAGTCGCATGACCACATGGACTTGGGCTCTGTTCGAGTCCAGTCCGGATTAAAATGGTATAACCGATTTTCCTAAAACTCCATAATATAAATAATAAATAAATAAACTTTCGATAAGAGTTATGTCGCAACTTGGCCTGGTTTTCCTAGTTAGGACGTCTCTATGGCTCGGTCTTCCCTACCATGGCTAATACTCTAGTCAAAGCACGCCATTGCACTATCCGTGCCACGATTTCTAGTCACCATGCACTCCAAAACTCTGCCATGGCTAAAGTCATCTATCGTACTAATTAACTAATAATTATTTATAAAATCTAAAATCACCATTCCAATAAAATAAATAATAATAATAAAATATTCTAAATTTTTTGGGAATGGCAGTTACAAATCTCCACCTTAAAAATAATTTCGTCCTCGAAATTCTAATTCATAATTATTCCTTATATTTCAAAGGAAAACTACCATTTCCTTAATCTCCTCGAATTTTAATTCCTTAAAAATAGTTTATATTCTCCTCCTAGCCATTCTGTAACTACGAAACTCCAAGGACTTCTACCCACCTTTGGACATACTACTCCCTCAAAGCTATGTCACTAAAACTTATAATCTTCGAACTATTGCAAAAATTTGCTACAAATAGATATCTACTGCCCTTGGCCTTATAATCCTCTCCTATCTATCAAGCAACCCAAAATTTTAACATGCAACAAACTTACACAGGTAGTTAAGAAATATTGGTAAATTTAATAATCATGACCATTCGTCGCTCCGAAACAGGAAGGACAGGAAAAATAAGGAAGAACAATCGAGAGTAAAAATAAAATTTCTAGAGCGGTAGAGAGTATCCAATGCTGCAGATGGAATGAAGGTTTATGAACCATTGACTTATTTGCTAGAGGGGCTACTCTAGTCTAGTCATTCGCTAAATCGAAGAACCCTTCGTTTCTTAGAGTGGCCTGCAATCCGTACACTACATAAGTCCCGTTCTCAAATTTATCTAAACAGTTCCATAATAGAACGGAAATTGAGAAATCAAGGTTGGTTAGCTAGGTTCCTCAAACCCAAAAATGCGTCTTTCGTGACTTTTGTGTTTAAGTAGCATGAGAAGACGCAATTGAGTGGCCTACTAGTGACATGCGTAGGGGACTTCGAGTAGACCACAACCATATGTTGGGTCGAAAGTCGAGTCGAATTTGAGTCTCTAATGGTAGTCGGAAAGTATACGGGTATTATGGTATGGGTTATAGCTAGTCCTTTAGACCTAAAAGTTGTACCATAAAAAGTGGAGTACAAGGGGACGTGTTTGAGTGGACATGATATACCTAGATGAAGGAGGACTCATCTAGATCTTGCACATGAACTTTGGAAGGTAAACTGGTCTCGTGCTCCGAATATTAATGACACGGCCGGGGACACAAAATGATCTAAATGAAAAGTGGGAGTCCAAGGGCACTAATCATCATCCTAATGGAAGTTATTCTAATCAATCGGTAATCCTCGTGTATCCTAAAATTTTAGAAGGCTTACGGTCTACCCACCTTAGAAGCTAGGACATGGTCTTAGGAATAATGAGGTCAGAGAATTCAAATTTTCAGGTATTGTACCTCGACTCTTGTTAATAAAGAATCAAGCACGACATAACGGGGTACGATGTTATAAGTCAAGTCAAGGATCGTTCCTCAATAAATGGAGAACGAGTGTGTACAATGACGTATGGTCGATAAAATAGGATGATCTACTCGTCTATAGTATATTAGAGTTATCGACGGGGTAACCAACTCCAAGGCACAAGATTTCTACACTGAGTCGTGAATTTCTATTTGTGTCAACCTGCCAGACTATCGTGACAAGAGTCGTAGTGATCGTGTATTGCTGTTGACAACTAGTAGATCATAATATGACAGGTATTTAAGCTATGGTATTGGCTAAGCTAGTGACTGTGGTGTTCCAACACTAGTTAGGTCTTAATAATAAAATTTTCATAACTAGATTAATATTGTTGGAAACCAATCTCGAATGAGTGTCACGGTAAATGATTACCCTATTGTCCACTCATCTCATGTCTAACTGTGGGCTTCGGTCGAGGAAGGGTTGGTTCAAGGCTTAAGGGTTGCTAGTTAAGGCGAGCTTCCAGCAAATAATTAGCGACTCATGACATTTGGGTTTTTGAGAATAGATAGTCTCCTGGGTTGGCATTACGACTAAGGGTAAAACCCTAAATTCTTAATTTCAGATGGCTTAAAGTCCCGATAACAGTTTGGGGTCGAGAGGAGAACGAGTAACTCGATCACATGGTTGGCTGACGATAACTACCCTTGTGTATACAACTACCATAGCCATGGGAATACGCGGTAAATTACGAGCTTCTGCCTTTCCGAACCAGTGAAAGACAAAAACCATAAAGAGTTCAAGAAAGATGTTACTGAATACAATCACGTGATTCAAGGGCGAACGTATAATTCAAGAGGAATTGTAAGCAGTCGCGGATGAGATCCTAGATACCTATATATCTCCATCCACGTAGTGTAATTAAACGAAGAGCGAACCAAATGCATCATGGTTGATCAGACCATAATACACTGATTCTGATTAGACAATAAGTTAGCAGGCGTCCCCACTAACATATGCCTCTGAATCAAGCTCGAGAACAGAGTAAGCTTGCAAAAACTAGGCTGTAATAGCAGCATTGGTCAATATAGTCAAGATTTCAGTACGCGAGATTTTTGAAAAGTGGACAAGTAGTTCGAGTTTAGAGGGAATCAAACTTTACCTGGTGTTCTTGCTTCTATAGACATCCCACTATCATCTTACCCTTAAGGCCTTGGTCGACTAATGGCTTATGGACTTCTGAATTCTATATTCTAGGTAACCTATTAGTGTCAGTCAATTTTCTCATCAATAGATCACGAGGATCATACGGAGTGCTAGGTCGGGAGACATGCTACCAAACTTAAAAACTTCCACTACTATTGGCTTTGTATCTTATGGAATATACATGGCATGGTCCTATCCTCTATAGTACCCTAAACTTGTAATCACGTCTGAAATCATTTCACCGAGGATTATGCCTCGTCCGTATACTCGGGCGATGGTAAACTTTGGTTCTGTGATTCAGATGTGATATACTATCAGATACTCAACCTTATCTCGACACCCGGGTAACTATGATCAAAGAGGACCACTAGCCATAGTTTTAGGAATATTCTATAACCTATAATTTCCTTAAAAATTTCAATTCTAGGGTCGTGTCTCGCCAGTGCGCTGCTGGCTGCAGTGAGTCCATAATTTAAATAAATGGCGACAGTGCGCTGCTATCCTGCCCTTGTGAGTCAACTAATATTCTTTTAACTATATCTGCAAAACTTCATGGGCTTCTATAGATTCAAACAAGTTGACTATAAAATAAAGCGTAAACATTTGTCCTATCAGTCACAACCCTTAAAATAAAGGATTGAACAGGGAGAAATAACTGAGGACAAAAGAAATACAACATTCTAACTATTCCATGTGTATTCAAGCCTTTGAGGAAAAACTTGAATCAAAACTAACTTGAGGTTCATCTATGGATAACATAAAAATAATAATTCTTAGGGCAAAAATAGGAACTAAATAGGCAATTTGACTAAGATGTGAGGATGATATCCAAAGGGCAAGGAGAAGAATTGCACCATTTATCAAGGTTAGATCATTATCTCTATGAAGCCCTGTCTCACCAGGCAAAAAGTCTATCCACATTGGATCATATAGTCCTATCTAGAGGAAATAGTGTACTTATGGAGATATGACAACTATCAAAATCAATAACCCCATCTACACTGCATGGCCTAAACTACCCATCGGTAAATTTGTATAAGGGACTCCTAGTCCTAGTCATTCAATTAAATTAATCCTTGTTCGTGAATGAGCATTTCCTTGTCACAGGCTCGCAATAGTATAACTAACTTAAGTACTATTACGAGTTCGCATGATTTGCGAAATCAGACCTGCATGGGCCACCACAAAAACTTGTCACGACCCGCACCCATTTTTTAAATGGATACAAGACGTGTCCAAGCCAGTCTACGCCGCAGTGTCGGCGGTAGAACGCTGTCACGGCCATGAAGATCAAAATCACAAATAATGCTCATTCACATAATTAATTTATCTTACAATGATCACAAATTTTATATTTGTAGAAAAATATAAACTTGTACAAATAAATGAATGACTACAACTCAACTATCTAGCTAGTCTCTAGGCTTTTGTCTGCAAGTATTCCGTCTCCCCGAGCTAAGTGAAACACGGCTAACCTGAAAATGTTGGTTTCCAGTCAGGAATGGAACGAGCACAATTCTGAATGCAATTTCGAATAAAGAAAATGACTATAAAACAAAGGTCAGACATCAATCATGAGTTTTGAAATAAACAGTAAAGACAAAAAATCAGTAATAAATAAATAGACACAAAATACTTTTCCCAACTGTTAGAAGTACCTTTGATATGTGATCGGTCTCGGGACAATTATGCGACACTGTCTATACTATCTAAAGTTACACTGTCTACACTGTCTAAAGTTATACTGTCTACTGTCTAAAGTAACACGGTCTACAGTTACACGGTCTACAGTTAATATTGCAATAAAGAAACACTGTCTACAAAATAATAATCACGAACTACACAGTTTAAATGCAATAATAATCACGGTCTATACTGTCTACTTTGCAATAAATAAATCACTGTCTACACTGTCTACATTTGTAATAATAAATCACGTCTACACTGTCTAAGGTCAGATCACACATCCTTGGTACTTCTCATTCCCGACTCAACAATTTATAATAGAAAATAATCACATAACCAATGGACAATCAATAAAATATAGTAAAAATCATATCGAAATGCAGACAATAAACTGTACTCGCCTGTGGTCCTCTGCTGGTGAAACTGACAGTCTAAACTACTCAATGTGCACAATAGTCAAAACCCGTACAACAGTCCCGAAAGCTGAAAAAATATACCAATGTTTTAGATTAGTCAAATTTGCTAGGATTGCCTGTCCTTAAGTCCAATTCTGGACACAGGGGCAAAACAGTAATTTTGGGCCAAAACGATAGCCACCGTTGGACCCGCTTTGCACCGAAAAGTGTGCCAGAGTCAATGGTCTCTAAAGTCGTCAAACTATATGTCTACGGATCTGGTTTTCCGATACGAACTCAACCGTACATCCTAAGTTGGATTTGGCGGGCCGTGCACAAAATCGTCCGTTGAGTCGGACCGGGGCCCGCAAAACAGCGTCGATTCAACTGTCTCAGAATTTGACCAAACTTGGCATACAGGACCAGAAAAACGATACGGTCCTGCTGGCGCAAGTTTCGTCTCGATCTGACGAGCGTGCACAAAGTAATTGGAAAACTTGCAGAGGCCGATACGGTAAATTTCGACGGATACGCATCAAATTCGTCGCGCACACGCAACCAATTTGAATTCCGTCGAAGCCCACACGACACGAAGACGATACGCAGCTTTCGATGCCTTCGGTTCACGACCACGTCACCCGGTTTGGGGGACGCACGTCTGTGGATGAGTTTTGAAATTTTTATACTGTTTTTACGTAGATAAATTCTCAACTTTAAAAACTGTTTACTTTGCATATATTTAATGAAATTCGAAAACACAAAATAGGTTGTGAAGTCCCATACGTGCTCTAAAACTTTGTTCAGGTGGAATTTCTAAACTAGCATTGGTTCGATCGGAATCGATCTCCCAATTGGGTTCATGGACTGGTTTGGTTCCTGTTTTGAACAGTTTTTGCCGATCTTCGGGCTCGTTTTTCGATGCACCTGACGCAAAATAAATCTAAGTATTTAAAGGGACTCGGAGTGGGTTTTGTCGGAATCGTACCTGAAGAAACGGTTCGTAAAACGAACCAGCGAGCGCGAAGAATTCAACTGTCGAAGTGTGGTTGCCCGTTCTCGCGACTGCCATTGCAAAACCGTACGCGCGCCCTTTCCGTCAGCGGACTCTCCCACGGCGCGCGGGGTCAGGGTGGCCGCCCGGGGTGTCAGGGGGTGGCGCGCCCTCAGGTTTGCTAGGGTTTTATGGAAAACTACTCCTCTCTCGATCTCTCTATACCTATCGATCGGCTCGGATGTATATATCTATACCATACTTTGCTGTCGGGTGCGCTTAATAATTGTTGTGGGGGGGAGGGGGAAAGCCCGAGCTCAGCTCAGCTGGGCTGGGCCAAGTCCCTGTCTTAATACTTCTAATATATATCCTATAGATATAATATTTCTATATAATATTACACTATATATTTATCTATATAATCTATCACTACCTATATTTCTATTTTTGTATCACTATATATTTTTCTATATAATATATCACTATATGTATTTATCTAAATAATCTATCACTATATGTATTTATCTAAATAATCTATCACTATATGTATTTATCTAAATAATCTATCACTGCGTATATTTCTATGACTATATATAGTAATATTTAGTTGACAAAAATTAATATAACTCGTAACAATAAAAAATATATACATATAATAACCTAATAAAATAATAATAAGTATAATGAATTTCAATAAAACAATAATGGTATATATATCCAATTATGCGTAGTCTAATAATTCCGAAATGTGCGGAAATCTATCTTATGCAAAAGTCACCGAATATCTCTAATAATAATTATAATATTTAATTACGAATACTAGAAAATTTTAAACCATTAAAACGAAATGCAATTTCATACCAAATTCCATCAACACGAATGTCATTGGACGAGTCGCATGACCACATGGGCTTGGGGTCTGTTCGAGTCCAGTCCGGGTTAAAATGGTATAACCGATTTTCCTAAAACTCCATAAATAAATAATAAATAAATAAACTTTCGATAAGAGTTATGTCGAACTTGGCCTGGTTTTCCAGTTAGGACGTCTCTATGGCTCGGTCTTCCCTACCATGGCTAATACTCTAGTCAAAGCACGCCATTGTACTATCCGTGCCACGATTTCTAGTCACCATGCACTCAAAACTCTGCCATGGCTAAAGTCATCTATCGTTAACTGTTACACGGACTCTGACGGAAAGTTGTACAGAACCATCCGCGTCTAGTCCCCCAGGGCTAACTGACAGGGTGGGTCTTTAAAGTTTCCCTCTAAAGATCCAGGGCAAGTGATTTTACTAGCCACAGATCAGGGAGCAAAAATGCCTAAGCACTCGTGTGCTCGAGATCCCGGGGTTGCAAGTTTGGTGCGAAGGCAGAGCAGCTTCCTACCGACTTACGTGATTATTACTCACAAGCGCAAGACGGCACATCAGCATGCAACGAGTCCCTCTCTGGGCGTCGTTGCACTTAAGTCATCATCAACTTCTGCTGCAATAAATCAGCAGTACCGAAGATCGCAGTCAATTTTCGGCGACTGCAGTAGCCAGCACCTGTCCGACAGTGCAAATTTCGGGGGACGAAGAGTTTCCTTTCGCCTCTGTAACTCAACTCAAAAAGTTCCTCCTGGCAAGGGAGGAAAGAAGACAGGTTCTTCCAGCCCGGCCATCTCGCCAGTATTGCAAGGAGACCCTCATCTGGGGGGTTCCCATCCACCACAGGGGGTGTCTATTTAGGCACTCGATCCAAGAACAAGATTTCGGCACTCAGGGGTGCACCTTCAACCTCCTTAAGAGTAGATAAAGCTGGGGGTAGCAGCCCCCTCAATATATGCGACAACCCGGTATACAAGAGCACACGGGGGTAGAGATCCCCAAACTCTGCAATAGAATCAGATTTCCCTGAGGGCACCACCCTTGCCAAGACGATGCGACTTCCTGCACAGGGGTTAGCACCCCTTTCGAGTCTGACGAAGATGATATTCGATTTCCTGACGATTTCTTATACAAGGGTACGATACCGAGAGTACTCTGCCACAATCCCTTCCATCTCTACCCACGTGAGGACAGTTTTTATGACTGACGACGATCATGAAGCACCTTCCGACCGACAACGGTTAGAAGTGCTCGAAGCAATGCTCATGTCCTTAGTCAAGTCGGTAGACGAGATCAAAGGCCTTGCCAGCTCAACCAGCGAGGATGCCCAGACAAACAAGCTTGGGACCCGCAGTCAACGCGGACCCCAACACGATGCCCCTCCTTTGGGTGATGATCCCGTAGCACCATCCATTCCTTCAGCTGCAGATAAAGCCAAGGAGGATAGAAGGGAAGTCCAAGAGCTCCGAGCGATGTTCAATGCCCGAGACTCCTCTCGAGATCTCAGAATACGGCAGCCATATCCCGTCGCATGGAGAGACGTACCTTTTCTACCACGGTACAAACCGTTCTATATCGATTCTTATGATGGAAAGACCTCTGCTAGTCGGTACATGACTTACTTTGAAGTCACTATCGACCACTTGTCGCATAGTGACGCCATCCTCACACGATTATTCATCGGAGCATTGGAGGGGATCGTGTTCGACTGGTACCGCAACCTCCGACAACTGTATCCATTCTTTTGACGGCTTTAAGCACATTTTTGGAGAGATTCTACGAGGTGGGGCACGATGTGACGATGTCATCTCTCATGGATGTCGTTCAGGGAGAGAGGAAGCTGACAAGAAACTATATCGAGCGGTTTCGCCAAACCGCGATGAGATTGCCTCAGGGCAATCCCGAGAGCTCCTAATTGAAATCTGCCAGAAGAAGCTACTCCCTGCAATTAGCCTCTGGATGGGAGATGATCAGCTCAGAGACTGGACGACTTTCATCATAAGTGCTACCAACGCGGAGGCAAAATTGAAGAAGGCCGCCAGCTGGGGTTACACATCCCAGACGAAGAAGATAAGGGTAGACGTCCTGATCCCACCTCCAGTAACAATAACAGTGGCACCCACCAACCGGGACAACAAGGGCAAGCAGGCCATGGTCACTGATGTGACTCAGAAGCCTGAAAAAAACATGCGGAAGGTCTGTGGCCCAAGATCAATTACTCGTTCGAAGATAGTCATGTCAAACCTATCTTCGATATGCTCTTGCAAGGGGGTAGGATCCAGCTCCCGCCATCAAGGTACGAGCCCCGAGCAGTAGAAATGGAGGATCCGAAGTACTGTCACTTCTACCGCTATGTCCATCACGCCACCCAGGATTACTTCCAATTGAAGTGATACATTCAGAGTCTTATCGATTCCAAAGCTCTGTCGATAGACTTTGAAGAGGTTACTGTGGCGGCAAACATGGTATCTATTCAGTTCGGCGACTTCCCTCCAACAAGCACTCCAGACGGGGTAATACCTGTCCTCCGGACAACGATGGAGGTTACTAATCTTCCATCCGCCTGGAGCCAGACATCTGGATTGGTGCCCCTTACCACATCGCGAGGAGAGATCATGTGGGTGCACCCAGACTTGGTGCCCGAAGTTACCCAGGGGGTGTCATCTCCTACCAATAAGAAGAAGGACAGGAAGTCTAGATCTTGTCATACAATTTAGCTGAAGCTGAAGAAGCCGCAGTTGTTACCCGGTCTGGAGAACAAGTCCAGCCTGCACGGGATAGTCCAGCCGAAGATCCTCAGCTAGCGACGTTGCCTCCTCTGATGTTTCAAGGCCATCTCAGCCTCCACTGGCGGATAAGTCCAAGACAAGGGAGATCCGCTTCGACAGGCCACTCCGTAGTGATATACCTCAGGGACTGGTGAGACCTTAAACTTTGACATATTCGCACAATTGGCTAATACGCTAGCAAAGTTATCGCTATACGAGCTCCTAAGGCTCTCCAAGGATCTTCGTGTCGTATTAAGCGAAGCACTCCAGAATGCTGATGTTACTTAGCTCAGGTCAAGCCTCTAAGAAGACCCGCCAGCAGATCTACATAACGCGGTAACACAGATGCAATGCCCAACATCGTATTTACTCCGCAGGACATGTTGATTAAGACCAACTTGCATGATCGCCCCTTGTACTACACTGGGTACATAGGCGACATCAAGGTGGATAGGATGCATATCGACCCAGGATCGTTAATAAGCATCATTCGAAAAGCCTGCTCCAACTTCTTGGCATCCCTATGCACCGGCTAGCGGCAACCAACACTGCCATTAGCGGGTTTAACTCAGGGAGAAGCTATCCCTAGGGAAGATCCGGTTGAAGTGCCAGATTGGTGACCTAAGGACGGAAGTTACCTGCTATGTCATAGACGCATACACCTCCTACAACATCCTCTGGGACGTCCGTGGATACATGACTATATGATCGTGCCATCCACCCTTCACCAGTGTTTCAAATATGTCAGTAAACGGTTCAATGAAGATCGAATTCGTTGACGTTGATCCCTTAAAGGGGTTGAATCTTATTACTCGTCAGAGGCTTGTCTATTGACGAATCCAGGAAACACATAACGGACGAGCTGGAGGCCATTGCAGGGCCAGGGGAACCCTTGAGAATCCGTCTCCAACCCCGTAAATCGGGCAGGGCCGCACCCCTTGTCGCAACCTTACATAAAGAGGTGCTCGATTCTCCTGTCATACCTGCACAGTGGAACCAATGGTCATCCGTCTCTCGAGATCCAGTCAGAAGCAAAACCTGTTATAGGACCAATGGTGATCCGGCTGCCAAAGTCCAATCAAAGGCAATAGGAAGATGCGAAGCCCTAGTAACATCGATGGTAATTCGGCTACCAAAATCTGCTCCAAGGAGACTAGAAGACACAAAATCCCTTTTCGAGCCGATGGTCATCCGTCTTCCCAAGACGAGCCAGCTGCCAAGTGTTGATCCAACACTCCCAGGCAGACCGATACCTCAAGTAGAACCCTTAGTGGTCAAGTTACCCAAGATAGCGGCCCAAACTCTGAGCTGCAGGGGGTAGCCAAGGAAGATGGAGAACTCGCCAAATATGTGGTTACACAGTAGGGGTGCAACTCGGGCGGGTTGGGTCGAGTTTGAGGTCAACCCGAGCCCAACCCGAAGATCATAAGCCTTGCCCAAGCCAAGCCTGACCCGACTTTGGGTTCAACATATGAAGCCCAAGACCAAGCCCAGAGGATCGGGTTGGGCTCGGGTCCATCGGGTTTATCGGACTCTAATATGATATTTAAAATAATTTTAAACAAGAGTAATATTAAATGCATAATCAAATAGAAATCAAGCCTCAATCATTATAAAATAAAACTGAAATGAGATATAGGACAAGGAATTAAAGAGTTCAGGTGAAAAAAATTATAGTTTAAACTTTTTATTTAAGTAGTATGAAACAATATATATATAATATATATATATATATATATATATATATATATATATATATTATATATATATTATATTATCGGGTTTCGGGTTCTTTGGGTTACCCAACACATGAACCAAAGCCTAACCCGATTTTTGATCGGGTTCAAATATTTTAACCCGAGCCCAAGCCCGAACCCGAATATCTTCAACCCTAACCCAACCCATTAACGGGTTTACCCGATCGGGTTCAGGTTTAGCCCGCCCAAGTTGTACCCCTTTACACAGGCGGATAGCCCCTCTATGGATGATGTAATCCCGGTGGATAAATTTTTTTATCAATAAGAGGCTGCCGTTAGACTATTCTGAGTATGATAAGCCTAATCTAACGTATGCTGCAGGACTATCTTGACATTAGCCTACACACGCAGGTGACAACCTTCCATACCCCAAATTGACTTACTCCCATAAAAGGCGCTTACTTCCCGGTCTCAACAGAAGAGGATGGGATCACATAATCATCATTGGCGAAAAGAAGGTACTCAATCTTTCACGCCACAAGAGTCCGACCTCGGACCCGAAGCTGGAAGACTACAGCTCTACTTGTATAGTCCTCAGGCCAAGTACTTCATGCAAAAACAAAGGTACGACATGGAGGCTACTCCGGGTCTAAATTATGGCAGTAGTCGACGATTGCCTCTACAGCCCCCGGTAGGGAAGCCTCAGGATCATTATCACAAATCCAGATGTGGCCTCGGGCATGTTACTCCACCTACAACGCCCGAAAGTTCTGATGAAGAATGTGTGGCACTCCCATTCGTCTGAGTCACCCATTTACGACTCCGATAGCAGTATTGGGATATATTCAGATGGACTTATCTGCCAATATGATATCCTGATATCAAAGAAGAAGACGAAGACCTACTTGAACCTCTTGAGTTGGAGCCGTGGGTCCAGCAACTAGATGTACAATGGGAGAAACGTTTCGAACTTCGTGATCCTCCCACTGAAGATGAGGTTATGCAAGTTAACCTCGGCAATGAATCCTTCCAAAGCCAATCTTCGTCAGTAAAAGTCTGACAGACGACGAGTATGAGTATTTAAGAGGCGACCACTAAAAACGTGTCACGACCCGCACCCACTGTGAGGGTACGAGTACGTAACAGTGCCCAGCCTACGCCGCAGTATCGGCGGTAGAACGGTGTTCTAGGTCATGAACTATAACTAACATAATATGAATACTCTCCAAAGGAGGCCAATCACACAAGGTACAACTCAATCACAATCTAGAGATAGAATATGGCATGATGAAATAGATAAAAAAAATCCTTAACTGAGGTACAATAGAAATGAAATAACATGTCTCAACAACTACCAGTCTCCATAATAATACAACTCTGAATCCAGACAACTACTAACAAAAATAAGGAACAGTCTAGACTATCTACACTAAGCATAGGTGTCATCCTCAGCATGCCTGAACCTCCCCAAAGGTCCAGGTCGTGAGTGTCATCTAGGCCAGCTCCATAGTAAGGGGTGCAGGGTTCCTTATCATCCTCTGTAAAATTTTCAACAGGTCCAGTCAGGACGGAAGCGAGCATAATACATCTCACGCAGATCATAACAGGTTAGAAAATATAGACATACAAGAGAGTACGATACATAAAACTGAAAGAAAGTACATGATATAAATAAAGAGAGAATTGTAATAAAAATATCTACTATAAGTAGATAGCTACCAGTGACTAGTGATTTAGAGTACAAAGTCGACATATGAACGGCTGGATTTGCACATGAATATACTAAGAGGTGCACATGGCTATACTACTTTGGAATTGTTCACTTGACTATTTATACTCCCCCATACCCCAATCAATACACAAGGATCCAGACAAGTTATGTTACGCACATGATTTTCACATGAAAGCCCATAAATGGGTGCACATGAAGTATACATGAGGGCTCATAATGAGTGCACATGAATTCACATCAAGGCCCATAAATGGGTGCAAATGAAATTCTCATGAGGGCTCATAAATGAGTGCACATGAAGTATAGGTTATACATGAGATACATGAGAAACATGACCGATCATGAGAGCACATGAGAGTACATGAGCATGCATGAACGAGCATGAAGCACATGAGAAACATAAATAACATGAGAGCGAGGAATACATGATATACATAAAACACATGACATGATGTATCGATGCTCCCGAGGGAGATAACATCTCAATGTAGGGATTCATACAGTACAATCCGTGATAATATCGTGACAGCATCAAATAAGGTAAAACACAGGAATATAATTCTAAGCAAGTATGAAATGATCAGAGAATGTACTCGCCTGGTATCTACATATCTGAAGTAACTGTACTGTCCGAGATGAGGTACCTGACTCCTAGTTAGAGCAACACAAGTCAAGATGTATACAGGGGATGATAAAGGCAATCTACAATGCATCTGCATGCTGTCTAGGTCAAACTAGACTAAAGTTAACTCTTGGTCAACCATGGTCAACTTATACTAGTCAAACTAGGTCAACTAAACCATTCCAAGTCTAAACCTAGACTAACAAGTCATTCTAGTCAATCTAGGCCTAACCAAGCCTACTAAACCTAAGCACACCAATACAAACAATGACAGGGTATCACACACAAGTTTTATGTGTATATATATAGACTAATGAAGATAGACAAGGCTATAATATGCCTATCATTCACATTAACATCAAATATATATTATATTATATATATATATATATATATATATATAGATATATTATATATATATATATATTTAAATATTGGCTAAAGCCTTCATTGAAACATAAGAAGATAGGTTGGAAGGGAGATAGCCCAAGTTCCTACAAGTTGCGGGAGTAGCCCTGAACATAAGTCCTGACGCGACACGTCACTAGCCAAAAATCAATAATTATTATTATTATTTTTTTTGGAAGAACAGCAAACTGGGATCCTAAAATTTTGAAAACACAAATTTGAAATCAAAATTTGGGCGGTTGCACAGGTCCCCAGGGGGGAAACTTGACGCTGCCAGCGTTGATGGGCACACTGCCCAAGGTGGCGCGCAGCGCAAGGATTACGCGCGGCCCGAGGCAATCCGAACTTCTGCTCACTAACTTGCTGTGAGAGGTTTGGATTATCTGCAGGATTTTCGTAGATGTCCGTTGGATTATCCGAACTTCTGCTCACTAACTTGCTGTGAGCGATCGGATTATCCGACGGATTTTTGCGGATGTCCGTCGGATTATCCGAACTTCTGCTCACTAACTTGCTGTGAGCGATCGAATTATCCGGCGGATTTATCCGGAAATCCGGCGGATCTTCCGTCTCCTCTGAATGACTTTTAACTTCACATTTTCTTTCTTTCTAAATGATTGTCATCTTAGCAAAGTACGTACATAGATTCCTAGACATTTACAGACTCAGGAAAGGAACAGGGATAAGAACCGTCTTCTATGTAGACTTCAAGCTGGGTCTTTTTGTATCGTCTACTTCATAGTCTTTTAGGAAGTGTCTCTTACATTTTCTCTTTGTTGTAGTATATCATCATCTTGATAATGAAGAATTGCATGAGCTCCATGGTCTTTGATAAGCATCATAGAATTTGTATGGAGATTCCTTTCTTCTATTCTTGTCTTTTTGGAAGTGCCTGTGAAAAGTATAAACTAAAGACGTACAAGGGTTATTGTGAACAATGTACCAAAATCGATGTGCCAACAAGAACTACATATAAATAAGCTCTATAAAACTAAAATATCCCTACTCCTAAGTTATTTGATGATGGAATACAATTTATAACAACAGAAGGGTACGATAGAGATGATATGTTTAAAAAATTTCTCAAGATACAGTCTGATAATCATATGCGTCTGTCCAAAATCATGTTACTCAGAGTCCTCGCCATGCCAGTAAGTAAGGCTGCGATAAACTATAGATTCCATAACAGGGGCATGCACCTCTATAATCATGTCGTCTAGAATTCTCGCTATGCCGACTAGTATAGCTGCGAGAAATTCTAAATCTCATAACCAAGATACGTACATCCGAAGTCAGGTCTCTATGTTTCCGCCACGCCAGCTAATATGGCTGCGATAAACTACAGGTTCCATAATCAAGTAGACGTTTTACCATCCCTGTTATTTCCGTCAACATATGTTATCAGAAAATATCGTAACTCAGGCCATAAAATTCATCTCGATAGGAAAATCAAAATCAACAACGATCCATCAAAATTAAATTCAATAATAAAGGAGTGAGAGGGAACAAAACAAGGAAAATGATTTCAAATTGAAGTTTAAATAAGATTCTCAAGGATCATCCCAGAAATCTCTCAAGGAATCATAACTGTGATTGAGTACCTTCAAAAATATATTCTAATCCTACTGCAGGCTATAGTGATACTCTAGTTCGAATACCACTACATAAACTCGACCTGCATGGGCGACCACTAAAAATATGTCACGACCCGTACCCACTATGAGGGTACGAGTACGTAACAGCGCCCAGCCTACGCCGCATTGTCGGCGGTAAAACGCTATTCTAGGTCATGAACTATAACTAACATAATATGAATACTCTCCAAAAGGAGGCCAATCACACAAGGTACAACTCAATCACAATCAAGATAGAACATGGCATGATAAAATAGATAAGAAAATCCTCAACTGAGGTACAACATAAATAAAATAACATAAGTCTCAACAAAAACCAGTCTCCACAATAATACAACTCTGAATCCAGACAACTACTAACATAAAAATAAAGAACAGTCTAGACTATCTACACTAAGCATAGGTGTAATCCTCAGCAGCTGCCTGAACCTCCCCAAGGGTCCAGGTCGCGAGTGTCATCTAGGCCAGCTCTATAGTAAGGGGTACAGGGTTCCTCATCATCCTCTGTAAAATTTTCAACAGGTCTAGTCAGGACGGGAGCGAGCACAATACATCTCACGCAGATCATAACAGGTTAGAAAATATAGACACGCAAGAGAGTACGATACATGAAACTGAAAGAAAGTACATAATATAAATAAAAAGAGAACTGTAATGGAAATATCTACTATAAGTAGAGAGCTACCAGTGACTAGTGATTTAGAGTACAAAGTCGACATGTGAACGGCTGGATTTGCACATAAATATACTAAAGAGGCGCACATGGCTATACTACTTTGGAATTGTTCACATGACTATTTATACTCCCCCATACCCCAATCAATACACAAGGATCCAGACAAGTTATGTTACGCACATAATTTTCACATGAAAGCCCATAAATGGGTACACATGAAGTTTACATTGTAGGAACCCTAGAGGGGGGGTGAATAGGGTCAAGCTAGCTAATCAAGCACTTAGTACAAGCTAATTGGCAATTTAAAAATATAAGTGCAAGAGAAGAAGCAATAACAATACCGACACCCGATGTATCCTGGTATCCTCCCTAGAGGCAATCCAGTCCCGGAACTCTCTCCGAATTTAATCCACTATTTGAGCAAATAGTTACACACGAGTTTGGATCCGAAGAACTCGCTAACTTCTTACACGAGAGCTTTAATCCGAATGCCTCTCCGACTTCAACCGAGAGTTTGGATACGAAGACTGTCCAACTTCAACAGAGAGTTTGGATACGAAGACTCTCCAACTTCAACCGAGAGTTTGGATACGAAGACTCTCCAACTTCAACCTTTCACAATAGGTTTTGATCTCCTTATACAATAAGATGAAGATCTTACTTTTCAACTCAATAACTCTAACACAATTTGTGGATGGCAAATGAAAGCTTTGTAGAGTTGTTTGTGGATAGGCTTTGGTGGTTTAGAAATTTTTAGGCTCAAAGCATCAACCTTAAATGAAGGGGTTCAAGGCTATTTATAACCAAAGCAAAGGAAAGTGCAATAATACAACTTTCTCAGGCTGACGGATCATCCGCCGAATTTCTACGGAAATCTGCCGGATCATCCGTCTGTATAGTCCAACGGCTATAAATAGAGCCGTTGGGATCAATCATTCGTAAGATCCGACCGTTGGAATACAAACGGTCATATGGCAAAAAATTCGTCGAAATTCTGCGGTTTTCCGTCGGATAATCCGAACACTCACAGAAGGTATTCTGTGAGACCATTCGGATCTTTCGTCAGATTTCTGCGGAGATCCGCCGGATTATCCGTTAGGATTTTGAAGATTGTCCTGGGTTATTTTCTACCCTAGCTTCCAATTTTGCCATCTATTTTTGGTGTTTACAATGATTCCTAAGACTCATTATAGACTCCAAATATACTGTAGTAGGAGCAGGCTTCTGCAGAGTCTTAAAATGATGATGGCTTGGCTTGGCTTCTTTCCTTGATAGATGTTGGCCTTTTTCTTTGGCGGCAACTGTCCAAAGATATCCAGTTTGTGAAAACTGAATACCTTTCTGGGGCTTCACTCCCGAACCCCCGACGAGGGGCGCTGCCCCCTCCACCCCCGTCCGCTGACCGGGCAGCGGAACCCCCGAAAGCATGGCTCTGGAGATGTCGTTGGGTGGTTCAGAGAAATCTTGTGGGATCCGTCGTCTTTGTTCTACCATGATTTCTTCATTGCATATGTCCACGTTGATCTTACTTATTGCTTTTCTGCATGTACATGTTAGACGAACAAAGCAGTATACAATGTATCAAGTTTAAGGCATATTAGGACAATGCTTACAATAGTGATAGCATAAGTATTAGTGATATCATAATGAAAACTAGTATCACTAATATGTCAAACAATAGGCACGTATCACCACATATATAAGTAGAAGTAGAAATGCTATAGTGATGGTATGAAGATTAGTGATAATGAAATGTTAAACTTAACATATTAACCATACTCAAAAATATGATACAATCATTGGGCCAACATACATGAGGGCTCATAAATGAGTGCACATGAAATTCACATGAAGGCCCATAAATGGGTGCACATGAAATTTACGTGAGGGCTCATAAATGAGTGCACATGAAGTATAGGTTATACATGAGATACATGAGAAACACGACCGATCAAGAGAGCACATGAGAGTACATGAGCATACATGAACGAGCATGAAGCACATGAGAAACATGAATAACATGAGAGCGAGGAATACATGATGTACATGAAACACATGACATGATGTATCCGATGCTCCCGAGGGGGATAACATCTCAATGTAGGGATCCATATAGTACCAATCCATGATAATATCGTGACAGCATCAAATAAGATAAACTAGAGCAGGAATATAATTCTAAGCAAGTTATGAAATGATCAGAGAATATACTCGCCTGGTATCTAAATATCTGAAGTAAATGTACTGTCCGAGATGAGGTACCTGACTCCTAGTTAGAGCAACACAAGTCAAGATGTATACAGGGGATGATAAATGCAATCTACAATGCATCTGCATGCTGTCTAGGTCAAACTAGACTAAAGTCAACTCTTGGTCAACCATGGTAAACTTACACTAGTCAAACTAGGTCAACTAAACCATTCCAAGTCTAAACCTAGACTAACAAGTCATTCTAGTCAATCTAGGCCTAACCAAGCCTACTAAACCTAAGCACACCAATACAAACAATGTCAGGGTATCACACACAAGTTTTATGTATATATATAGACTAATGAAGATAGACAAGGCTATAATATGCCTATCATTCACATCAACATCACAACTTACACACACACACACACACACACACACACACACACACACACACACACACATATATATATATATATATATATATATATATATATATATATATATGCTATCTACTCAGGTTCAATGTAAAGAAATATCAGCTCACAGGTTGTAGTGTAAGGATGTGTCTTAGGTTTACAGATTCAGATTGGTGTAAGTTTAGGAGAACAGTGCATAGGAAGAGGGAAATTCTCAGGTTTACTTGCCCTGTGCAAACTCAGAATCAGTGAGAAATTCACAGTTTAACACATGTATCAAATTAACATTCAAAAAGTCAATTTCGAAAACCAAGACCTAACACCAACATAAACCAACATTGTATTAATCTCATACACATGTGTAAGTGAATTATCATGGAAATTAAACAGGAAAAATTAGTTTGAAAATACCTTAAGTTCAAAAATTCAAGGCAATGTGAACTGTATCAGTCGATACAATCTCAAAAGCCCAATGCCCATTTAAAAACAGAATTCCAATGCAAAATCACAACCCTAACACGATAGGCTAATTCCAGATATGAGTTGGTGAACTTATATTCGAATTTAATCATTCAACAGTCGAATATACATTAGGATTCAGGAATTCAGCAATTCAGTCAATAATCGAAAATTAGGAAGAATTCATAATCTCGAAATTAAATTAACAACTAATAATTAATTCAAAAAGGTTGGTATTGATCGTGTACATGTGTATGTGTCTAGGTGAGTGCTCTCATGTCCACACAATTCGACACAAACGTGTCCAAATGGAGTTCGAACTAAGAACAGGACACTGGTCGAGCACTGTCTCGCGCAGCGAGGACACGAGCTCGTGGACTCGATACAGTGTCCCAGTGTCCCAGTGTCCTCGTGCTCGTGTATATGTGTTCGCCAGGGATAGGTCTAGAGGTCCATCACCCTGAATCGGGTCGAGGATGTGTTGTGTCCGAACCACAGGTGCGTATCAGACGCGATTTTCCGTTCGTACACACAGTGAGGAAATCAGTACGGGCTAGATTGCTTCCTAACCATTCGATAAGATCCTATGAAACTTTAGGGGCTTGGTGTCAGTCACCTAGGGAAAGTTCATGTCAAGTTTCGTGTCACGAAGTGGCGTGTCCAGTGAGAAATTGGACACGGGCAGCAGGGCATGTGCACGGGGTCTGTGCGCGTGTGTGCGTGTCCAATTTTGACACGAATACGACACAAAATCCATATCAGTCTTCATAAAATTTATCATACACATATAGACCTAGGTATCTACGTAATTAGTTTTTCAAAAATCGAAAATAAAATCCTTTGTGACATTTTAACAAACACCTACACACACATCATGATACGTGTCCGATACGGACACCAAATGGACACAAAATTTACCCAAACCTTAGGGACTGCTAGGGGATACTTAGGGCTAGCCTAATATGCAAAGAAATTAGAATTGAAATACAATTTAAGGGGTTTTATCTATAGGTGCAATTAGTATGAAAAAGCTTCAAATGGGGGGTGTTCTTCTTGATGGCCAAGTGCTCCAAATTGATCCCAAACTGAAATGGCTCTCCACCAACAGTCCATAAACATCAATTAGAATCCAATGCAAAAGACTAGGATGAAAAGGGAGGTTAAATGAATAAAATAGGAATTTTGAAGAAGGGAACAAACCTTAGTTTTTGTCAAATGGAGAAATGATATAAAAGAGGCAAGAACAATTAAGGAGGAGGTTATTTATAGGGAGGAGGATCCCTATGGCTGGTCATGATGAATAAAATTAGGGTTAGGGTTACTAGTCATGGGCCTTGGGCCAAGTTTCATAAGTCATGGAACCAATTCTAAGTCTCAAGCCTATGGACCAAATCACTAAGCCTTCTATTCAAGTCTTGATTCCTACATGACTAACTTAGATTGATTTAAGTTAGACTATGGTCTCACCATGATAATCAAGTCACCTTAACTAGAGTCAACATCTAGGTTAGTCTCTTAAGTCACAACTAGCAAAAGTCAAAATCAACAGCCTCAATCCAATAAATAAACAAATAATTCTAATAAGTCAAAATAACCAAATTACCCCTAGGCTAAAAATGATAAATAAAATACCCTAATCACATTGCTAGGCTCTAGGTCAAGCTGTCTCTAGGGTTACACTAGCAAAATACCAAAATCACAAGTCATGATTTTAAATAGTTTTAAAATGATTAAAAATCACAAAAAATTATATTATTATTTAAATATCATATTAAATAAATTAACACAAAATTTCAAATTTACCCTCATTTAGAAAACTGGGTGTTACAAGTCTACCCACCTTAGAAAAATTTCGTCCTCGAAATTTAAGATGGTAGTACTACTTCTAGGTCAAACATAGTCAAGGGTCAACCACTAGTCAATTTCTCAACATCCAAGTACTTGGTCATCAACTGGTCAACTCCTTAGGGGTTTACCTATGCTAGCTATCTAGGTGTTGGCAACTAGAGATTAGCAAAAAGAAAAACTCTATAATAGGCTAACTCTTAACTTCCCAATCTTATCAAGTCACCCATAACTAAATGCCCATAATCTAAGCACACAAATCCCAACACCATATATACATAAGCTCAAGAACAACAACCCATTATATATATCCTAAGTATATCTTCTATATATCCATACATATATAACTGATCATCAAGGGTTAAAGTAGACTAAACTTATAAGGAACTGAACAAATGCTCAGAATTTAGGCTAAGGATGAATGGTCTGAAACATCAATGTAGGCAAAAGGAATGATGCTAAGGAGACTGAATTTATAAGAAAAAGGACATGACATCTAGTGAAGGGTCTGTACACTGCCTATAAATATAGGCTAAATAACATGTCTATAATCCTATACAACAATGGCCTATAGATACCAACCAACCCATATGAAAATATCATCTGCAATCTATTTATATATATAGACCTCTCAGTTTTAGGTGAACTACAAGTATACTCAAGGACAGGCTCTGGTCATGGGTTCCTTACTGGAAGAGATAAAGAAAAATAATAATAAATCATCAAGGTTGTAGGGCAGACTAACATCCTATATGAAAACTGGTAGGTATTATAAATAACAGGGGAGTCATCTACAATGGGTTACTATTCTAATACCAATACTAACTATCATCTCTAGGGTACAACCACGCTACAAGTCATCATATCATTACACTATGAAAGAACTACATATGAATAAGCTCTATAAAACTAAAATATTCCTACTCCTAAGTTATTTGATGATGGAATACAATTTATAACAACAAAAGGGTACGATAGAGATGATATGTTTAAAAATCTTCTCAAGATACAGTCTGATAATCATATGCGTCTGTCCAAAATCATGTTACTCAGAGTCCTCGCCATGCCAGTAAGCAAGGCTGAGATAAACTATAGATTTTATAGCTGGGGCATACACCTCTATAATTATGTCGCCTAGAATTCTCGCTATGCCGACTAGTATAGCTGCGAGAAATTCCAAATCTCATAACCAAGATACGTACATCCGAAGTCAGGTCTCTATGTTTCTGCCACGCCAGCTAATATGGCTGCGATAAACTACATGTTCCATAATCAAGTAGACATTTTACCATCCCTGTTATTCCCGTCAACATATGTTATCAGAAAATATCGTAACTCAGGCCATAAAATTCATCTCGATAAGAAAATCAAAATCAACAACGATCCATCAAAATTAAATTAATAATCAAGGAGTGAGAGGGAACAAAACAAGGGAAAGGATTTCAAATTGAAGTTTAAATAAGATTCTCAAGGGTCATCCCAGGAATCTCTCAAGGAATCCTAACTGTGATTGAGTACCTTCAAAAATATATCCTAATCCTACTGCAGGCTGTAGTGATACTCTAGTTCGAATATCACTACATAAACTCGACCTGCATAGGCGACTACTAAAAACGTGTCACGACCCGCACCCACTGTGAGGGTACGAGTACGTAACAGCGCCCAGCCTACACCGCAGTATCGGCAGTAGAACGCTGTTCTAGGTCATGAACTATAACTAACATAATATGAATACTCTCCAAAAGGAGGCCAATCACACAAGGTACAACTCAATCACAATCTAGAGATAGAATATGGCATGATGAAATAGATAAGAAAATCCTTAACTGAGGTACAACAAAAATAAAATAACATGTCTCAACAACTACCAGTCTCCATAATAATACAACTCTGAATCCAGACAACTACTAACATAAAAATAAGGAACAGTCTAGACTATCTACACTATAGGTGTCATCCTCAGCAGCTGCCTGAACCTCCCCAAGGGTCCAGGTCGTGAGTGTCATCTAGGCCAGCTCCATAGTAAGGGGTGCAGGGTTCCTCACCATCCTCTGTAAAATTTTCAACAGGTCCAGTCAGGACGGGAGCGAGCACAATACATCTCACGCAGATCATAACAGGTTAGAAAATATAGACATACAAGAGAGTACGATACATAAAACTGAAAGAAAGTACATGATATAAATAAAGAGAGAATTGTAATAGAAATATCTACTATAAGTAGATAGCTACCAGTGACTAGTGATTTAGAGTACAAAGTCGACATGTGAACGGCTGGATTTGCACATGAATATACTAAAGAGGTGCACATGGCTATACTACTTTGGAATTGTTCACTTGACTATTTATACTCCCCCATACCCCAATCAATACACAAGGATCCAGACAAGTTATGTTACGCACATGATTTTCACATGAAAGCCCATAAATGGGTGCACATGAAGTATACATGAGGGCTCATAAATGAGTGCACATGAAATTCACATCAAGGCCCATAAATGGGTGCAAATGAAATTCTCATGAGGGCTCATAAATGAGTGCACATGAAGTATAGGTTATACATGAGATACATGAGAAATATGACCGATCATGAGAGCAAATGAGAGTACATGAGCATGCATGAACGAGCATGAAGCACATGAGAAACATAAATAACATGAGAGCGAGGAATACATGATGTACATAAAACACATGACATGATGTATCCGATGCTCCCGAGGGAGATAACATCTCAATGTAGGGATTCATACAGTACAATTCGTGATAATATCGTGACAGCATCAAATAAGGTAAACTAGAGCAGGAATATAATTCTAAGCAAGTTATGAAATGATCAGAAAATGTACTCGCCTGGTATCTACATATCTGAAGTAAATGTACTGTCCGAAATGAGGTACCTGACTCCTAGTTAGAGCAACACAAGTCAAGATGTATACAGGGGATGATAAAGGCAATCTACAATGCATCTGCATGCTATCTAGGTCAAACTAGACTAAAGTCAACTCTTGGTCAACTATGGTCAACTTACACTAGTCAAACTAGGTCAACTAAACCATTTCAAGTCTAAACCTAGACTAACAAGTCATTCTAGTCAATCTAGGCCTAACCAAGCCTACTAAACCTAAGCACACCAATACAAACAATGACAGGGTATCACACACAAGTTTTATGTATATATATAGACTAATGAAGATAGACAAGGATATAATATACCTATCATTCACATCAACATCAAATATATATATATATATATATATTTTAAACATTGGCTAAATCCTTCATTGAAACATAAGAAGATAGGTTGGAACCGGGAGATAGCCCAAGTTCCTACAAGTTGCGGGAGTAGCCCTGAACATAAGTCCTGACGCGACGTGTCACTAGCCAAAAATCAATAATTATTTTTATTATTATTATTTTTTTTGGAAGAACAGCAAACTGGGATCCTAAAATTTCGAAAAACAAAATTCGAAATCAAAATTTGGGCGGTTGCACAGGTCCCCAGGGGGGAAACTTGACGCTGCCAGCGTTGATGGGCACACTGCCCAAGGTGGCGTGCGGCACGAGGATTGCGCGCGGCCTGAGGCGGGTGCGCGGCCCGAGGCGGGCGCACGGCCCGGAGGAAGAGGAGAGGCCGCTGGGGGGGGAAAGGCGGGGCTCCGGCGGCGGAGCGGAGGAGCCCGGGGGCGCTGGGCCAGGCGAAGAGGGTTACGCGGCCGACCAGCGGACTGGCAAGGACGCACTGCCCGAGGCATGGCGAGCGGCTCGAGGAGCCCCCAGCGTGCGTGGGCCTGGCGCTGGCGGTGGCGCCGGCGACGGGAGCGCAGGGCCGACGCGGGGGAGAAAGAAGGGCTCCGGCGAGAGGGCCAAGGGGGCCATCCCGGCGGGAGCGGAGAACGGGAGAGGGAAGGGGGGTAGGGGAAGGTGGTCCAGCGGAGGGGGAAGCCGGGCCAGGCGGAGGGGATGTTCGACGTGCTGGAGAGGGTGACGGTGGTGGCGCAGGCCCGGAGCACCGTGGCACCCACGCGGAGGATCGGGGGCGGTTGAGGGGAGAAAGAGGGGTCTCGGCCGCCGACAGGCATGGGGGGGCGGCCGGCCAAGGAGGGGTGGTCCTACCCCCTGTTAGGGCGATTCTCCGGCAGGTGACGAAGAGAGCGCCGGAGGCCCTCGTAAATGGCGAGGCGAGGAGGGGACCGCGCCGACGCAGGAAGCGAGGGGCGGGCCGGCGCCGGCAACGGGGCTGCCACGCGAGCCCACGAAGGAGGGAAAGGGGAGGGCGCCACCGCCGACGAGAGATGGGGTTCCGGCGTCAGGGAGAGGGCGGGACCGCCATATGGGACAACGGCGGTGAGGGGGAAGGCCGGGGCAGGGCCGTCGGGAGATGCAGTCGGGGGGCTGACGGAGGACGAGGGAAGGGCCGGAACGCCTGGAAGGGCTACTACCTGGCCGCCAGGGAAGAAAGAGGGGGGGGGGGGCCGCTTCCTGGCCGCCGGGTGCAGGAGGGGACGGAAGGCCGACCATCGCCTGGGGAAGACGGAGGGCAGGGGCCAGTCCAGGTCCGCCGGAGGACACAACCGGAGGGCAAATGGAAGACGTGGCCGAGAGGGGTGCGGCGAGGGGGGACGCATCGGAGCGGAGGGAGGCTGGCCTGGTGAAAGGCCCGAGCACGGCGGAGGGATGGCCGGGGGGGACCGTGGGGGCGGCCGGATGGCAGGGTCGCCTACGCCGAGCCCGACGCCGCCGAGGACGACGAGAGTGGCGACGTGGCCGCGGAGAGTCGACCTGGCTGAACCCGGACGACCACGGTGGGGGGCCGCCCTGGCAGAGCCCGGACAACCACGATGGGGGGGTCCAGGCGGGTCCCGGTCGTCCAGGGGATGGGGGGAATCCGTCGGAGGGGACGAAGACCGCGATGGGCGCCGCCGGGCCGAGCAGCCCGAGCGGCCACCCCAGCCACCAGACCCCCAGCGGGGAGGTGGGCGGAGAGACGAGGAGCGGGGCAGACCTATATATATATATATATATACATATATATACATATATATATATATATATATATATATATATATATATATATATATATATATATATATATATATATATGTCACATTTACATATATGAAATACCAAGACATCTCAATAGGAAGCTCTATTTAGGCACACACTTATATACATACATATATATATTTAGAGAATGGAAGAGGCCACACAAGTGAGGGTCTGTGTTGTGTCTAGTGACAGAAAATAGTGTCAATTGAAAACAGTGGTGGATGTGTGTGTGTGGTTCACATACAGTTCAATCCTATGTGTCAATCTCAGAAAATAGCCTACAATCTCAGATTTTTAGGAGAGAACTCATCTCAGTTCTTCTCATCAACCAATCAAGTATCAACTACATCAAACCAATTTCTCAGATTTTACAAAACAAACTCAATCCCTATATAACTAAATACCTGAATCGATATGTATTCAAATCGATCGAATCCCAAATACCAATTTGTGAAAGGAAATCCGTAAAACAGTGGACTGTACATATATATATGTATAGGACTGCACATGTAGGGACTGTTCTCAGGTATCAGAACAAGGCAGGGGGGTTCCAGGTTTCAGTTAGTGTGTGAATGTGTCTTAGTGAGTGTCAATATTCTCAGATTTAAGGAGGGAAGTGTCAAGTGTGTGTGAGAGTGTGGTACACCTGTGTGTGTACCCTGTGGTAAAGAGTGTGTGTATATGTGCTATCTACTCTGGTTCAATGTAAAGAAATATCAGTTCACAGGTTGTAGTATAAGGATGTGTCTTAGGTTTACAGATTCAGATTGGTGTGAGTTTAGGAGAACAGTGCATAGAAAGAGGGAAATTCTCAGGTTTACTTGCCCTGTGCAAACTCAGAATCAGTGAGAAATTCACAGTTTAACACATGTATCAAATTAACATTCAAAAAGTCAATTTCAAAAACCAAGACCTAACACCAACATAAACCAACATTGTATTAATCTCATACACATGTGTAAGTGAATTATCATGGAAATTAAACTGGAAAAATCAGTTTGAAAACACCATAAGTTCAAAAATTCAAGGCAATGTGCACTGTATCTGTCGATACAATCTCAAAAGCCCAATGCCCATTTAAAAACTGAATTCCAATACAAAATCACAACCCTAAAACGATAGGCTAATTCCAGATATGAGTTGGTGAACCTATAATCGAATTTAATCATTCAACAGTCGAATATACATTAGGATTCAGGAATTCAGCAACTCAGTCAATAATCAGAAATTATGAAGAATTCCTAATTTTGAAATTAGATTAACAACTAATAATTAATTCAAAAAGGTTGGTATTGATCGTGTACATGTGTACGTGTCTAGGTGAGTGCTCTCTTGTCCACACAAGTCGACACAAACGTGTCCAAACGGAGTTTAAACTAAGAACATGACACTGGTCGAGCACTGTCTCGCGCAGCGAGGACACAAGCTCGTGGACTCGACACAGTGTCCCAGTGTCCTCGTGCTCGTGCATATGTGTTCGCCAGGGATAGGTATAGGGGTCCATTACCCTGAATCGGGTCGGGGACGTATCGTGTCCGAACCACAGGTGCGTACCAGACGCGATTTTTCGTGCGTGCACACAGTGAGGAAATCAGTGCGGGCTAGATTGCTTCCTAACCATTCGATAAGATCTTATGAAACTTTAGGGGCTTGGTGTCAGTCACCTAGGGAAGGTCCATGTCAAGTTTCGTGTCACGAAGTGGCGTGTCCAGTGAGAAATAGGACAGGGGCAGCAGGGCATGTGCACGGGGTCTGTGTGCGTCTGTGCGTGTCCAATTTCGACATGAAAATTGCTAGTATGGACATACGATATTGACATGTCAAGGATTTGATTGAGGACAAGCTATCGTAGGATAACTTTTCTAAACGAGCTCGGACTTGGAACGGAGAATGCGTTGATGCGAATAGGGTGAACACTGCTTGATGTTTAGAAATTTGAGTGAAGTCAACTTGGGTAGAAACTCCCGTACGAACGAACAAAATGGTTTGACCATAGAATTGGGGCGATTGTCGTGCAATGACTTTGCACAATGAACCGAGAACTTGACTTGTACCTATGACCTTGTGAGCTGACCTAGCAGATATGCGGACGATCCTATGCCGAGTGATTGAACCTGTACGATTGACATTACAGTATCGTCTGGACAGACGATACACTTTAGGAAACAAGACTTAGAGTAGGACGGAGAACTGGGAGTGTGCGTTAACGACAACGAGATTGGCCCCAAATAAAGTGAATGATAGGAATGGATGATGCGCAAGTAAAGTTGGGATAATGAATTGAATCATTGATAGAAAGATATACTCGATGATAGTGCAATACTTGGTCTCGAATCGGACGGAATTACTTAGACTTAGTCGACTCTGCTAAGAAGAAATCGTATTGATTTCATAGACAAGAACGCTTGAGAAGCGAATCGGATCATCTCGAGGACCGAGATAAACGATAGTGAGATGCACATGAGTTCGATTTTAATCGAAGTTAGCGAAACAAACGGCAAATCGAAACTATCACGAGTAGCTTGTCCAACTTTGCTAATCGCTAAGCTTGGTTGAAATGTACGTATTCGGGGGACGCCTTGAATATGTGCACGATCCAAACTCAACGATATGATGAAGTCGAATGAAGTTGCAAGTGGGTGTTGAGATGCGCATGAATGAATGAGTAAGTTTGCCCTAGCCTACGACTCTCGTGTTTGACGAATTACAACGTGCCTCGTGCGACCATTATCGTTCCATGATTGGATGCAATAGCAACCAAGTCGAAGAAATATGACGATTGAATAAGTACCATCAAGACTAAAATAAATGAACAGTCATTCAATAAAATTCACCAAACGCATGCAACGTAAAAGTTGGAAGGATAACCGAGCATAGTTCGACGCCATCGAGCGATAAAGCCATTCGATAGAGATTTTCTAAGGTACGCACGCGATATGAGTTAAGAAATGGTAGGATTACCTACACTCAGGAAGTCTCGAGGATGGGACTTATTTTGAGTGGTGTATTATATAATGATCCGCTCCGCCCTAACGGGACTCCGATTCAAACGGCAAGTGCAACGACTCAAACGAGCCATCGTCTCGAAGAGTTGCGTCGACCCGATAAAGAATCGATGCAATATTTACATTGGCCCGTCAAGAATGAATCCAGACTTAGACTTTCAAAGGCGCGCTCGGAGTATCGCTCGTCCGATGCGAACATCGCTAAGGTGGGTGGCTCCGATGAACCCGTCTTTGCTTTGCCTAGACACTTAACAATACGGACACTATTGTTAGAATTGCTAGGCGATAACATTGCGCATGCTAATAAATGACTCAACGCACCTAGCTAAGGGAATAATCCCATCTTGTATGCTTGTATAGAATATGGAAAAGAACTTGGAAAATGTGAGAACTCTACACCGTACTCCACACTCATGCTAAGGCACAAGTTTACATTTCGAGTTCTTTATGCGTTCAACAATGAAACAATGAATAATTTACAATAATGAAACGGAAGACTATCGACATAGTCGTTCCGAGTAGAGTATAACAACATTGGAAGACTTCGGGACCGATGGGTCGCCAAGGCGACTCCCGCACGGGGAGTTGCATAATGTATGTATGAATGAATGAACGAATAAGTGAATAAATGAATCAACGAATGAATGAATGAATATGAGAATGAATGAATATGTGAATGAATCAATGAAAGAACGAACAAGTGAAAGAAAAAATGAATAAGATAAGAAAGAAAGGAATGGTTAGCGACAGGTATGACGGAGACGTGCATCAGGACTCGCTACCCGCGCTGCACGGATGTCGCCGCCAACCTAGTCGATAACGCATTAAGGCTAAGGGTTAGCCTATGGCTCAGAGACAGCCGTTAAGTTAAAATGACAAGTCAATACGAAATGGTCGTGGACAATCCCATCGTATACGGGAGGTAAGAAGAATAAGGGATTCCAAGGCAACGATCAACGAGACATCGTGGCCGGCCTAGGCGAAATCAAGGCTTACGGGCTGTTTGGGTGGGGGCTCGGACAGTCAAGGAGACGTAAGGCCGGGTATTTCAAAAGACTATCAAGGTGTACCAGCCATCACGCTATGATAGGTGAGAATACCAAAGGGGTATTTCAAAAGACTATCAAGGTGCACCCGCACGCTATGATAGGTGAGAATACCAAAGGAGAATTTTTCCAAATTGGCTTGTGATGCCAGCGACCGGTGCATATAGATTAAGTGAGCTTTGCTGGTGGCAATCCACGTGCAAGTCCTTGCATTGAAATAAAGTAGTCTAAGTTAACTGATCAAAGCGCCTTCTGAATAGGCTTGAATATAATACACTAAATGATCGAGAGTACTTCGTACAAATGAGTTAGAAAATACGCCTATGATGCGCTAGAACCTGAGGCAGGGACACGCCCTTGACACTGAATGTTTACGCGAACTACATTAAGTTGTTACGTATGAATTGTTGACTAACTTGGTTTACTTTGGACAGGGAAGGTCGGACGATAAGTTTGGGTAAGTCGTGCATGTATTTCCATGCAACACATTAAAATCGGCAACACGAGATAGGCTATGATATGTGCCATGAAACTGATCCTAAGGTAAGATTAGAAAGACAATGAATGATAGACGGTACATAAAAGTAAATAGAACGTGTTTGGTAATGATAGCATTGTGGACGAGCTAGCCTCTCTACCAGTGCATAACAATGTACTGATAACCCGACAGTTTGCTTGCAGGATGCAGAAGATGTCGTCGGGTGCGAAGCTTCCCTCGAATGTGCTAAGGCGCGGAGCCAACTCTGGATCCTTGGAGCGTTGCAAGGAGCTGAAGAACCATATACATGACATAATGTATCGAAATATCGCCATGAATCATTCTATGTTGTAAGCCACTTGGCACGCCCTTTATTTTTCAGAGAGAGAGAGAGCTTGAGACACTTGTAAACTCGGCCTAGCGCCGTTTGTGAACTTCCTGAAAATCAATAAAGAGTTTGAATTTGCTTCAACTTGTGTTCATTTACTTTCCACTGCAAATGGGGACACTCTGTGCGACTGTGGCCTAGCTTAATTCGACTGTTTCTGGACTTAGCCTTGCATGGGCGCAACCTAGGCCCGTGCGGCATCACGCCTTAGCGAGAATGATCGCTCCTACGGGAGTGGGGCGTGACACCCTGCATGAAGCTCATGATGGTACTTGTGGGGCTCACCAACCTGGCCCAAAATTACAAGATCGTCTTCGTCGGATGGGTTATTACTGGCTCACAATAGTCGCAGATGCAGTTGATTATGCAAATAAGTACAAGGCTTGCCAGATCCATGCGGATTTTATACATCTGCAATCTGAATTCTTGCACCCGACAGTGGCCTCTTGGCCATTAGAAGCATGGGGAGTGGATGTCATTGGGCCAATCACCCCGCCGTCGTCTAGAGGGCATCCGTTCATACTTGCAATCACCGATTACTTCTCCAAATGGGCGGAAGCTGTTCCGTTGGCAGAGGTCAAGACATCGAACATGATTAGCTTCATAAAATATCACGTCCTCTACCGTTTTGGACTGCCCCGGAGGATTATCCACGACAATGGTCCGCAGTTCGCAAGCCACGCTTTCTATCGATTTTGTGATAAGAATAGGATCCAGAATATGGCCTCGACAACATATAACCCCTCGGCCAATGGTCTGGCTGAAACATTCAACAAAACCATAATCAAGCTCCTCAAAAAGTTCCTATCTCCAAACAAACGCGACTGGTGTAATGCCCCGCTCCGCACGGTGCATTATGCTAAGTCGTTGACTCGAAGAGTAGCGTTGACCCGATTGCGTATCGATGCGAATCGATACAAGAGTTGTATTGTCCCGAGAAATGTATCGACCCGAGGAACGCATCGAGTAATAACGATACAAGTGTTAAGTTGTCCCGAGCAATGCATCGAACTAAGTCGATGCGAAGAGTTGCCTTGTCCCAAAGAATGCATCGAGTGAATTGATGCGAAGCGCCGCGTTGCCTCGAAGGATAAGTGCGTTGAGACGGCTCGAAGATTCTAAGAAATCGAATCGACCAAGGCGCAAGTCTGAATCGATGCGAGTATTGATTTTAGTTGGTTTCATGTACAGGCTATACGTTTACGCTGAAATGTTAGAGGTCGATCTTTTGCCTTATTCAGTAAGGGGTCCGCGAAAGCAAATCGTCACCTTGCGACGGACGGAAGTGTTATCACGCTAAGGAAAATCGGACGTATAATTTAATAAGCACGAAGTGCTCGAATGGTTAAGTCAGAAGAGTTGCCCGTGTAACGAAGTTATAAAATCGAGCCGCAACGGCTCGGCGAAACAACAAGGCATATCGATTCAAGGTGGGGGGATATAAACTCTCTTTCCTACTCCGTCATGCTTAAGTAAAATACATATCATTAAATGCTGAGTTAATCTATCGACGCCACGGGCGTGGCTCGATAGCGAGATAGACGTAGTGCGTGTCGAACACTAAGATAGAACAATTGAAATGAATCGTACAACAAATGTACGAGTCGCTACGAGACATTGGATATCGCAAAGGCGAGCGCCTCGATGCGCAAGCCGCAACAACATGGGATAACTGTACTCGGCGAGTGCCTTAGTGCACGAACCATACCGTGCCTTTGCGCACGAGTTAAAACGGCTAGAACATTGAAAGACAATAGGCGAGCGCCCTAGCGCGCAAGCCACGGACATTGAATGCTAAGTCATAGAACATCGGAAATACGGTCGAAACGTGCCTTCGTGCACGAGATAATAAAAGATGGCTTCGTTATGAAAGAATACAGTTGTGGCATGCATGTGGCAGAACTGTCGGATGACATAATGCCTCGAAAGGTGTTCGGGACCTTCGGGTCATTCGGTTGACGAGCATTGAGTTGAGGCATGATGCCATTGAAACATTGAAACGAAGTATAAAACGTAAGAACATAGAAAGTTAACGGAAGAAATACGAGATGGTAATACGGCATGGTGCCTTCGAAATGTTCGTGGCCTTCGGGCGTTCGTTGAGGACATTCGGGCGTTGTGCCAATTGAAATAGAGATAAGCGAACTTGTTTGATTGTATGAAAGATAAGATTCGTTGCATGGTCAAATGGACTTAAAGATATAAAAGCCCGTGCATGGGTACTCCCTCGAACGCGGCGCACCAGGGCGCTGGGATCGTTCGGCCTAGGAGGGATTCATTTTCGGTATTGTTGGTGAACTTCATTTAGAAGGATAGCGACCTTCTGGTGAATGTGATAAGCCACTTGCTGCGATTATTTCGGTGGCCTCCGATGTTGGTTAGCAACCGCACGGAGTTAACATCGTCTTATGTTTCGATTCGATAAATATAAGTCCATTCTAGCCCGAAAAGCTAGTGACCTTCATATAGTCAAGGGCGACGGGTTTGGAAGTGCAAGGTATGTATATATCCTGTATGGATGGATCCTAAATAGCGAGCACTTATAACATGATAGGGAAAACGGATAGGCGTATTCACCTTGTGTCAGTGCAAGGGCGAGTGCGTCGATATTGCTAAGTTGTGCCACGAATCAAACTCGAGATTGCTTGCCTGTTTACTTATACGAATTGAATAACATGCTTGCCATGCTTTACAGTCTTCGAATATGCCATGAACTCATCCTAAGGAGAACATAGAAAGAGAACTAAATTGTATGTTTGCATGAATCAATACAATAATAAATGTCGGTTTGTTAAGTGAGTTTTTGATCAGTACGGCGAGGACGAAAGTACTAATCTTCCACTAGTTTGCTAGCAGGTTCAGGGATTGGTCTGCTTGCGGCGGAGCTTCGCTTGAACGCGTTGAGGCTTGGAAATGCCGAAGCGTATTGAAGCGTGCGATCCCATTGACGCTCGAATATGCAACAAGATTGATGCAGCCAAGATATAGAAGGCATGATGTATGGAACGGTAAAATCCTTTGTGGGCAAGAGAGAACCGGAGTGTTGTAGCCAATCTGGCAAATTCCGTTGGGCTATCGAAAGCCTTTGTAATCTGATTTCAAATATCAATAAAGAGAATCGTTTCGTATACTCTGTTTTCTTTTCGTTGTTAATATTTAATTCAAAGATAACCATTTG
Organism: Iris pallida; assembly: GCA_029216955.1. Taxonomy (NCBI): domain Eukaryota; kingdom Viridiplantae; phylum Streptophyta; class Magnoliopsida; order Asparagales; family Iridaceae; genus Iris; species Iris pallida. The sequence continues at coordinate 2,069,515 of JANAVB010003598.1, forward strand.
AGAACTTGTCATCTTGCCTTGCATGAGCGCAACTCCTGGCTCGTGCGGCATCACGCCCCATACGCGGATGATGATTCGGGTGATTCCGGGTCGGGGCGTGACAAATTGGTATCAGAGCTCTAGGCTCAATTTCCTCTGGACGCTTGCTTCATTTCAATTCCAAAATGTTGCCCACCACCAATCGAAATCACTCTTGACTCTACTCGATGTCGCACTGGATGTTCCATACAATAAGTCTAATACAAATCATATAATTTTGCCGCGTGTTGTTTTGGAAATTACATGGTATTGCTAAAAAAGTCGGGAAAGGTTTGTTGCTGCAAGTGCAACGAGTTGCGAGATGTGAATTCAAGAATTTGTTGCCATGGATGCAACACATTTTGAATTAAAATTGAGATATTCGTTGTTTGCAACGATCGATAGGAGAAATGTTGGTTGCATCGATACAATAAAAGTCGTGGAATGTTGCTGCAGCAATTGCCACACGTTGATTGTAAATGATACGTTGAAAATAAATAAAAGTTGATATTGAATGTGTCGAACGGATTCACATATCGATTTTGAATGTGCGTTTGCGATGAAAAGCGATAAGTCAATATCAAATGTGTTGAAACGGATTTGAGCATTGACTTTGAATGTCGAAAAGGAAATGTTGTACGATGTGCAATGTGTATCGAGAATAAATCGAAGCACGAGGTGCGGTAAATATCGGAAATAAATCGTTGTACGATGTGCAATGCGTATTGAAAGTAAAATATTGCACGTAGTGCAACGCATGTCGAAAGTAAAATTATTGTACGTGGTGCAACGCGTATCAAAAAAATCGACGCACGAAGTGCAACGGATATCGAGAGTAGAATTTTGCACAAGATGCAACGGAAGAAAACAAAAGTTATAAATCAAGAAACGAAATCGGTTCAGTTGCGCACCGAGCTTGTGTTGGCAAATGAATGCATTGGCCGAGTTGTGTCGAATTTTGATTAATCAGAGTTACGATTGTGATCAAGCACGATCACTGCGGAAATCGTGAGTCGGAAGAGATCGTTTGTTCGTAAAGAGTACGTTACGACGGAAGTAACTTGATTTCCGGGTGGTATATGGCATACCACCGATGCAATGAATGGCTCGATTTTGAGTGGTATATGCAATACCACTTGTACGATAAATTGTATCAACGTTTTGTAAGAATTGCAGAAGGCTTGTCCGCAACGGACGGGATAGCACCGAGACTCGATTAAGAATTTGTACGACGGCATGTTGATGCAAGTGTTCTTCGATGATCGGTTAGAACGGTAAGGTGAGACTTGTAACATTGAATGATACGTCGATTGAAAAATTTATGTGTCGGTCGAACAACGGGAACTAGCGAAATGATTATGCCTTGAGGCAACAATAGGATCGACGGGATAGGAAACTCGAAACGTTGAAATCGAATCGTATGACTTGCGAGCTCGATGAAAATGTTGGGCGATACGAATTGTAATCGAATCGCACGATGTGCGACTTCGGTGAAGAGTTGGTTGACGTAAGTAATCATGCCTAAGAAATAGTTGGTTACGTTACGGCGACACTCATTTGAGTACGATATAAACACGCGAAACTTAGAGGGCGAGATCCTATGACTTGAGGGTTCAATGTTGGATAATCGGTGACTCAGTTACGCGATCGAAGTATAGCGGGATGCGGCAAATCGGAGAATGAGTCGATACGTATGGAAAAGTTCGTTGCGAACTTGGATGTATGCGATGCGAGTTAAGTTGACGTTGAAACGGATTCAAAGTTGATCCTTACGTTATCGAAATGGATACGGCATATCGAGATCGATACTTAAGAAAACGTAAGCGATGTGAGAATGCAAAATAGATTGTGCCTCGTGCTATGGAATTTTGTAAGTAACGATACGAGAATGAACGAACTTGGTTGATCATAAATTTTGTGATTGATCAAAGACGAGACTATAAGTCATCGACGATTGCTCGATGCGTATAGCATCTCGTGTGTCGACCGTGAAATAAGATAGACTCGAACTCGATACGAGTAGATGTTTCGTAAATTGCGGAATCATCGACGATAGTGCATGACTTTACTCGGAGGATAGTTGCGCATCAGTGTGCCGATAGAAATGGTTTTATCCGGAATTGGATAGTCGCATAGAATCGTCGAAACGTGATTTGGCTCCGAAATAAGATATAGCATGGTTCGTAGTAAACTGTCCTTCGGTGATGATCCATAATTATCGAGCGTAGCTTCGGGGCAGCTGACCCTAAAAGACTTGACCGCCAAATCAAATTTGAATATTGCAGACCGTAAGATGTCCCATGCGATATCGTATATGAGATTGCATCGATAGCAAATATAATGTGGTGCATGTTAACGTTAAGTCTAGGCGATCGAGAATTGTTGGAACAACTTTTGATTGAGAATGATATAGTTAGATTTGAGTATTCGTCGGATGAATATATGAATGGTTATGTTGGTCGACGATCAAACTAGAAATTCACCAACGAACTTGGTGATTCGGATAGACGATTGCGAGAATCGTGCTATGCACGAGAGAGAACGATAAGAAAATGACTTATGAGCCATGTCGTTAGATTCGGATTCACCTTGCAATTTAGCTTGCGTGAATCGAACTTATGTTCGATGTTGCAAGACGGATAAGTTGGGAATTTGGCTAGTGAATTCCTACTCGTTAGGAATCGAATGTAAGGTGCATCGTAGAGACCTTCGTATCAATGCGATCGTTGTCTTGAGCACCGTCGCCTCGATGTAAACTGTCATTTCGGATAGATTGTGGCCTTTGTGCAATGTCAATTTAAACTTGCGTCGGAAGGATTTGAGCACGGTGTCTAGGTAAGTCACCTAGCGGACGTAGTCCTGAATGTTGATGCTTTCGCAAGTCAACAAAAGAGAATCATGACGAGATAAGATACCAAGTGAAACATCAGAAATCGTTGGATAGTGATGCCGAATGCAAGGCGTTGCGGAGACTCGTTGTGATCGGATGCGCGACGGTTTGAAGCGACGCGTAGAATTGATAGTCCCGATGAAACATACAAAGTGAGAAATACGATTTTCGAATCGCATCATGTGCCTTAACTTTTGTTGGAGGATCACGTATGTATCAATATGCATGTGCGCTAGAATTATGAGAACAAGTAATAGAGCCAAGTCCGATCGAGAGTACAAGATGGCAAGTAATTGAGAATAAGAGTTACATGTTTGCATTATTCCGATATCTTACAACTGAGCTTGGCTGAAATACATATATTGGTGGAACGCTTAAAATATGTGTATGATTCCAAACTAAGTTGTACGATCCAAACGATAGTGAGACGAGATCGTGGAACGATCTAATAAAACCCTTGGAAATTTAGTATTGGTTTCGGTTCGGGACGAAACTTGTTTTGAGTGGTATATTATGTAATGCCCCGCTCCGCACGATGCATTATGCTAAGTCGTTGACTCGAAGGGTAGCGTTGACCCGATTGCGTATCGATGCGAATCGATACAAGAGTTGTGTTGTCCCGAGAAACGTATCGACCCGAGGAACGCATCGAGTAATAACGATGCAAGTGTTAAGTTGTCCCGAGCAATGCATCGAACTAAGTTGATGCGAAGAGTTGCCTTGTCCCAAAGAATGCATCGAGTGAATCGATACGAAGTGCCGCGTTGCCTCGAAGGATAAGTGCGTTGAGACGGCTCGAAGATTCTAAGAAATCGAATCGACCAAGGCACAAGTCTAAATTGATGCGAGTATTGATTTTAGTTGGTTTCATGTGTAGGCTATACGTTTACGCTGAAATGTTAGAGGTCGATCTTTTGCCTTATTCAGTAAGGGGTCCGCGAAAGCAAATCGTTGCCTTGCGACGGACGGAAGCGTTGGCACGCTAAGACAAATCGGACGTATAATTCAATAAGCACGAAGTGCTTGAATGGCTAAGTCAGAAGAGTTGCCCGTGCAACGAAGTTATAAAATCAAGCCGCAACGGCTTGGCGAAACGATAAGGCATATCGATCCAAGGTGGGGGGACATTAACTCTCTTTCCTACCCCGTCATGCTTAAGTAAAATACATATCCTTGAATGCTGAGTTAACCTATCGACGCCACGGGCGTGGCTCGATAGCGAGATATACGTAGTGCGTGTCGAACACTAAGATAGAACAATTGAAATGAATCGTATAACAAATGTAAGAGTCGCTATGGGATATTGGATATCGCAAAGGCGAGCGCCTCGGTACGCAAGCCGCAACAACATAGGATAACTGTACTCGGCGAGTGCCTTAGTGCACGAACCATACCGTGCCTTTGCGCACGAGTTAGAACGGCTAGAACATTGAAAGACAATAGGCGAGCGTCCTAGCGCGCAAGCCACGGACATTGAATACTAAGTCATAGAACATCGAAAATACGATCGAAACGTGCCTTCGTGTACGAGATAATAAAAGATGGCTTCGTTGCAAAAGAATACAGTTGTGGCATGAATGTGGCAGAACTGTCGGATATGACATAATGCCTCGAAAGGTGTTCGGGACCTTCGGGTCGTTCGGTTGACGAGCATTGAGTTGAGGCATGATGCTATTGAAACATTGAAACGAAGTATGAAACGTAATAACATAGAAAGTTAACGAAAGAAATACGAGGTAGTAATGCGGCATGGTGCCTTCGAAATGTTCGTGGCCTTCGGGCGTTCGTTGAGGACATTCGGGCGTTGTGCCAATTGAAATAGAGATAAGCGAACTTGTTTGGTTGTATGAAAGATAAGCTTCATTGCATGGTCAAATGGACTTAAAGATATAAAAGCCCGTGTATGGGTACTCCCTCGAACGCGGCGCACCAGGGCGCTGGGACCGTTCGACCAAGGAGGGATTCATTTTCAGTATTGTTGGTGCACATCATTTAGAAGGGTAGCGACCTTCTGGTGAATGTGATAAGCCACTTGCTGCAATTATTTTGGTGGCCTCCGATGTTGGTTAGCAACCGCACAGAGTTAACATCGTCTTATGTTTCGATTCGATAAATATAAGTCCATTCTAGCCCAAAAAGCTAGTGACCTTCATATAGTTAAAGGCGACGGGTTTGGAAGTGCAAGGTATGCATATATCCTGCATGGATGGATCCTGAATAGCGAGCACTTATAACATGACAGGGAAAACGGATAGGCGTATTCACCTTGCGTCGGTGCAAGGGCGAGTGCGTCGATATTGCTAAGTTGTGCCACGAATCAAACACGAGATTGCTTGCCTGTTTACTTATACGAATTGAATAACATGCTTGCCATGCTTTACAGTCTTCGAATATGCCATGAACTCATCCTAAGGAGAACATAGAAAGAGAACTAAATTGTATGTTTGCATGAATCAATACAATACTAAATGTCAGTTTTTTAAGTGGGTTTTTGATCAGTACAGCGAGGACGAAAGTACTAATCCTCCACTAGTTTGCTAGCAGGTTCAGCGATTGGTCTGCTTGCGGTGGAGCTTCGCTTGAACGTGTTGAGGCTTGGAAATGCCGAAGCGTATTAAAGCGTGCGATCGCATTGATGCTCGGATATGCAACAGGATTAATGCTGCCGAGATATAGAAGGCATGATGTATGGAACGATAAAATCCTTTATGGGCAAGAGAGAACCTGAGTGTTGTAGCCAATCTAGCAAATTCCGTTGGGCTATCGAAAGCCTTTGTAATCTGATTTCGAATATCAATAAAGAGAATCATTTCGTATACTTTTTTTCCTTTCGTTGTTAATATTCAACTCAAAGATAAACATTTGAGAACTTGTCATCTTGCCTTGCATGAGTGCAACTCCAGGCTCGTGCGGCATCACGCCCCATGCGAGGACGAAGATTCGGGTGATTCCGGGTCAGGGCGTGAAAACTGGAACTTATACATTCTGAGTTAAATGGTCACTTGACTAGGAATGGTAAACGATATTTTATAACTTTTATTGATGATCATTCAAGATACACATATGTGTATTTGATAAGAACCAAGGATGAGGCCTTTGAGAAATTTAAAGAATATAAATCTGTTGTGGAAAATCAAAAGGAGAAAAAGATCAAAATTTTACGTAGTAATAGAGGGGGAGAATATTTTCCAGATTTTTCAATTTATTTTGTAAAGAAAATAGAATAATTCATCAGAAAACAGCCCCATATACTCCACAACAAAATGGCCTTGCAGAAAAAAAAAGATCCTTGGTTGAAATGATTAATGCAATGCTTACAAATGCTAAGTTACCTTTCAATCTTTGGGGAGAAGCTTTATTAACCGGTTGTCATATTTACAATAAAGTTCCCTTCAAGAAGTTTCATGCATCACCATATGAACTTTGGAATAATGGAAGGAAACCCAACTTAAATTATTTCAAAGTGTGGGGGTGCATTGCATTTTATAAAATTCTTGATCCACATAAATCCAAATTAGAAACTAGAGGCATTAGAAGTGTTTTTGTAGGTTATGCATAACACTCTAAAGCATATAGACTGTTAGATTTAGAGTCAAATAGTATTGTTGAATCCATACATGTTGAGTTCTTTGAAAATAAATTTGTGCATTCTACTTTGCATGAAAATGAGGAAGAACAACAAAGTCAAAGAACACCCTCAAGTAATGTGGGGGTTGGTGAGAAAAGAATGATTGAATCCAATGAACCAAGAAGAAGTTCAAGAATGTGAAAAGAGAAATTCTTGAGTTCAGATTTTATCTCACTAGAATCCATTGCCTTTCTCGTAGAAGGAGACAGAACCAAAATACTAAATAAAACACCTATGGTTCTTAATATAGATAGAGACACTAAAACTTTTAAAGAAGCAATGGCTTCAAGAGATGCAGCTTTTTGGAGAGAAGCTGTTAGTGATGAAATAGATTCCATCATGTCGAATGGAACTTGGGTCCTGGTTGATTTACCATCTGGTTCAAAGACTATTGGATGCAAATGGGTGTTTAGAAAAAAAAAGTATAGAACGGATGGCACTATACAAACCTTTAAGGCAAGATTAGTAGCTAAAGGTTTTACACAAAGAGAAGGCATAGATTATTTTGATACATATGCACCCGTGGCAAGAATAACATCCATTAGAGTTCTCTTTGCTCTTGCATCAATTTATAAATTACATGTTCATCAAATGGATGTTAAGACAACCTTTTTAAATGGCGAATTAACATAAGAAGTTTATATGGAGCAACCAGAGGGCTTTGTGCTTCCTGGAAATAAAAATAAAGTGTGCAAATTAGTTAAATCCTTATATAGATTAAAACATGCGCCAAAACAGTGGCACAAGAAATTCGATACAACAATTTTATCAAATGATTTTAGGAATAATAATGCTGATAAGTGCATTTATTGCAAGATAACAAAGGAGTATACAGTTGTCCTATGTCTCTATGTAGATGATATGCTAATTTTTAGCACCAACATAAAAGGTATCATTGATACCAAAATGTATCTAACTTCAGTTTTTCAAATGAAAGATTTAGAGGAAGTTGATACTATTTTGGGAATAAAAGTTAAGAGACATGAAAGAGGATATTGCTTAAATCAAAGTCATTATATTGACAAGCTACTTGATAAATTCAAGTATCTCAATATTAAAGAAGCAAATACTCCTTTTGACTCTAGCATTAAATTTCAAGAAAATAATGGTAGAATTGTTGCTCAATTAGAGAATGCAAGTACCATTGGAAGTCTTATGTACATTACGTATTGCACAAGGCCGGACATAGCGCTTTCCGTTTGCATGATGTCAAGATATACTAGTAAACCTAGCATAGAACATTGGGAAGCAATCGCAATAATTTTTGGATATCTTAAACGAACAAGAGAATTAAGTCTTGTTTATAATGATTATCCGGCTGTGCTAGAAGGCTATTGCGATGCTAGTTGGATGTAAATTAATAATGAGAATAAATCCACTTCGGGATGGATTTTCGTTTTAAGCGGTGGGACGATAAGTTGGGCATCCAAGAAACAAACTTGCATTGCACATTCAACAATGGAATCTGAATTTATAGCCCTAGCCGCTGCAGGCAAATAAGCAGAATGGTAAGAGATTTATTAATGGATATAGAGTTGTGGCCACAACCAATGCCAGCTGTTTCAATGTACTGCGATAGTGAAGCAACTATGTCTAGAGCATATAGCGAAGTATATAATGGAAAATCTAGACATATCAGTATGAGACATTCATATGTGAGAGAGTTAATAATGAATGGGGTGATCACCATAATATATGTTAAGTCTAGTAATAATCTAGCAGATCCTCTCACTAAAGCATTACCAAGAGACTTGGTAAAAAGCACGACTTTTGGTATGGGACTCAAATTGTTAAAAGTAAGCACTGGCAATGGGAACCCAACTTCGAAATTAGTAGAACACTAATTTCAAGTTCAAAGGGTAAAAACAAGTTGTTGTTATGTGCTTGTAAGCACTAGTAATTCCTATACTAATTAAAAGTACTAGTGCGAATAGTTGCGTAGAATAAATGGAGGATGAGTTTACACTCTTAATGGAGTTTACAAGAGTCTTAAGCAACTAGGACTAGAGTGAAACTTCACCTAAATGAACATAGAAGTGGTGTCGCTTCAGTAAAAGAATTGTAGTCGTGGTTCTTATACAAATGTTCATGATAATTCAGGATTAGCACATGGCCATATATAATAGTGCTAAGCAGTTGTTGAAATCTTTTGAAGATTCTAGATGAGTATTATGTGTGTTATTTCTTCGGTTATAGCACAAGAAGTCAAGGTTCAATCTGCGGACACCTATGACTTTGCTAGAACTTTAAGTTATATACACTAATTGAAGGTTCAAATCGAAAGATACCTACATGTATTCATAATACTTGTCAGGCAAATATTTTTGCATACAACCTAGTGGAGAATTGTTATGTAGTTTGTATGCAAAATATAGTCCCACATTGGAGAAAAAGAAAATTGCTAATGCCTTTAAATATAGATGTCCAATAACAAGATTACTTATGGGTTAACCAAGGAGTGGGCCTATTCATGGGCTTTGGCTACTAGGCCTTTGCCTAATTATTTAAAGTCTTTGATAGGCACTTTGGCACTTGAAGCACTTTGGGGCCTTGTTCATTCAGAATAATTTTATTTTAATTTTTGAAATTAAAATGAAAGGACACATTATTTATTGTCAAGAGACGTTTCTTTTGGATTAGGCATAATTAAACAATTATGATTGTTGGCCAAAAGATACCTCCAATCTCTATATAAGATAGAGTTTTAAAACATTGAGGGACATCTCAAAAAATCTCTGGTTAATCTTCAAAAGAATTCTTGCTTTGTTTTATCCTGGAGGCTAATTTCCTTTCCCTATATAATCAGTGTAGTGGGAGAAATATTGCCTTTAGGAAAGTGAACCTTCCATCACGACTCAAAGCATTATGTTCCTCCATTTTAAATGATATCTATTGCCTTTTTAAAATGTGGGACTATATTTAAAAGCATTCTGTTCCTATACTTTTTAAAACTTTTTAAAATGTGGGACTATATTTTGCTTACAAACTACATAACAGTAAAGTTTTAAAATGTTAGAAAAAAGTTTTAAAATGGAGTTTGTAAATTATATTTTTTAGATACCTTTTTAAAACATAACATAATTATATTATGTTACATTGGAGAAATTTGCAATTCTGATATTATGTTAGAAAAAATGTTAGAAAGTGCAGTTTCAAGAGAATATGGCTTAAAATACCTTTAATGGAATAAAATAAAACACAAGTTAATTAGTTGTATGCAAAATAACACTTCTAATGTCCTATTCTAAGATGGAATAAAATAAGTCAATTGTTCCTATTCTAAGATGGAATAAAATAAGTCAATTGTTCTAATGTCCTATTCTAAGATGGAATAAAATAAGTCAATTGTCAAACCATATCCGAAAGAAATTGGAGGTAATTAGCGAAGAAGGGAAGATGATGCGACCTTTAGACTTACATAGAAATAAAAATCCCACCGTGATATACATTTCTATGCCAACCTGATCTCGACATGATCAAAATCTCATGGAGTTAATTAGTTGTACGACCCTGATTTGTATGTATTTTAGTAACGGTTTCCGTTATTTTAAATATAAAGAATATCCTTCTGATTTATAGAGTTAATCAGTTGTATCCCTGGTGCATAGAAAAAAGTGAGTAAAAAATTAAGTACTCAGAGAAATATTTTTTGTTTTTAAAACAACAGAAACAGTTACTAAAATACCTACAAACCATAAAAGTACAACTAATTAACTCTGAATCTCATGCGTAGAAACTGTAGGGGTACCATACTTTGCTTCTGTCTGTTGTGGAAGAAAATCAAAGTCGAGTCAGTCAAGTCAATGGTTTTGTTTTGTAATGCCTCTCCTCTTCTCAATTTTTTTTCAAAAGCCTACAGATGGGGATCAAACGTGAATTGAAACTACGTACACATTCATTGTTTGATTGTGCTTCGATGTGAATTCGTACGTGTTTGGTGACACATCAATCGCAATTACGTACTCGATCGAAACTTGTGTCGAGACTCGAGAGGACTTAGCAATTGGCATATGTGTGCGTGCGCAGCTAATTAACAACAGCATGCATGCATCTACTGATAGCATCCCATGTAGCATAGATTCCAATACATAGTCCATCTATGATTTTTTTTTTGAACTTTATTTTTTTTATATAGAGTTGTTGAAATCATATTTCTTTTCGAACTATTTTATTAAGATATATTTTATCTTTATTTGATTAGAATTAGAATTTATTTTTTATTAAGATTATGTTATCATAAAAGTCCTATAAATAAACACATTTTGTATGCAATTGATCAAAAATAACTTTTTAATCAATAATTTTTTTTATAAGTTCTGAGATTTGTTCTCTTATTTTTTTGGTCGTGGACTCGACTTTTCCGTGGATCCGGAAGCTCATCGCTTGAGGTTTTCAACCAACCTTCGTGCGGACCCCTCATAAGGCCATCCGTCGGAGTTTTTACGGCACCGCTTCGCTTTCAGCAAACAACGGTGGTCCAGTTATCGTCATCACCGATCGACTTGGCCATTGTCAAGCACGAAAGTAAGCATGTTCCGATATCACGTTGCGTCAATTAGTATCAGAGCATCACATATCAAGGATTCCATTTTTTTTTTTTTGAAAACCTTTGAAAATCTTTCTTTTTCAAAACAACAATGATGAAATCCGTCATGCACAAGAAGTTTGATGCACTATCAGGCAACGTTGACATCTCGTCAAACAAATTGGACACAGTACTAGATTTTTTTTGGTATCAAATATAACGCTACGGTTGATTTTACGATACCACACACAGAGACAAGAGACACAAACACTCGTCCTACTACCAGCCACGTCCACAAAGTGACTCGAGCGTGTCCACAACAGCTGTACCTTCAGAGCACCAATGCTCGTTGTTGACTATGAAGACAACGAGATTGAGAAGAACATATAAAAGTCGGATGAACCCATTGCAGATGCTGAGCTGAAATCTTCAACCCCTTAAGAAAGAAATTAAGTTGCCGAATTCTAATCAAGAAATAAAATTAATTGAAGAGAAGGACATGATAATCTTTGGTGGAACAATTGTGGCTGCTATGGAGATGAATTCTTTAGCCCCTCAAGAAAAACACCCAATAGAAGACGAGATCCTTCCCGAAGATGATGGTCAAACACATGGTGCAATGTCACCACATATAATTCTAGAAAGATCAAATATTAGCAAAAATTTACACGATAAATAGAAAATTTCAATAGAGCCAACTAGTCAGCCCATTCGTGTACCTCAAGAATCATGTTTTGAAGCCATTGATAAGAAAGTTCGTAGTCATCTACTTTGATGATATCCTGATTTATAGCAAGAGCCAAGCTGATTATTTGAAGCACCTCAGAAAAGTTCTCAATCTTCTTCGAATTAAGAAGTGTAACTTACTTACTAACCAGCTCATCTGCTTGGGATGTGTGACTAGCGTCGATGGCCCCAGTGTTGATGAAGAGAAGATTCAAGTATTTTGCGACAGGTCTACTCCAAAGACTATGACTAAAGTTCAAAGTTTCTATGGTCTCGCCAATTTCTACCGACGATTAATCCGCAACTTTAGCGCTATCGTGACGCCAATGACATAATGTATGAAGACATACAGATCTTCTCAACCTTCAATGTCGACGATCTTTATGAGTATTTTTCACCTGGCGAACTACTTTATTCTGAGAAGAACTCAGAGACGAGTTCTCCTGAAGCAGGGAAGATTGAAGCGTGGATTCCAATTTCTAATCATTCTAGGATATATATATATATATATATATATACATATATATATATATTTAATTTTCAACAGCATTTTATTGAATGATAAAGGTGGCTCATAATGAGCAGTACAGGTACCAGGGTCCAAAACACCAAAAAGGCCCTGGGGCAAAGTAGAAAATACATAAAAGTAGATTTTAGAATTTCGAGAAATGACAAAGGTAGGAGTCATGGAGGGTCTTGAGAACGTTTCGGAAATTCGGGAACCGACTTTCGAAAATTCTCAAGGCTCCCAAAACGACAGCGTTAGGCGGGTGTGGGCGCTCGGCCCTAGGGGGGGCGTTAGGGCACACTGCCCGATTTGGATTTTTTTTTTTTGGGAATTCAAATTTTGAAACTGAATTCAAAATTTGAAAATCGCGAGCGGGGGGGTGGGGGGGGAACACCACCCGAGACGTTGGAAGAGGGGAAAGTGGGGCACGTGGAGGGGGCGTACGGCCCGAGGTGGGGGGGACCGCGGACCAACGCGTTGCTCTGCCCGAGGGGCACTCAGCCCGAGGGTCGCGGACCAACGCGTTGGTCTGCCCGAGGGGTGCTCAGCCCGAGGGACGTCCAGCCCGAAGGGGGGCGAGCCGCCCGGAGCCGGGGGACTCCGGCGGGGTGACCGGGAGTGGGGCGACAGGCGGTGCTCCGTCGGCGGAGCCGGAGATACAGGGGAGAACTGGAGGGGGGCGGAGTGCGGCGCTCCGGCGACAGGGGAGCGCGGATGGGACGGAGTGCGGGGCTCCGGGGACGGGAGCGCGGATGCTGCCGAGGAGCTCCGGGAGGGGCGGAGAGCGGGGAAGGAGAGGGAAAAGAGGAAGGGAAGGGGGGGCACGGCCGCCGATAGGGAGGTGAGAGGCACGGCCGGCCAGCGTCGGTTAGGGCCTACCACCGGCGGGGATCTGCCTGCGAGAGCCGTAGGGACCGCCGGAGACCACCAACAGAAGGGGAGCAGGTAGGGGCCGACATCGACGCCGGGGGGGAAGCAGAACTTTGCCGGCGCGTTCGCGGCCACGACAGCCCACGAGGGGGGCTCGCTGGGGGAGGACGCCGCCGCCAAGAGAGGGGTGCTGGCGCCAGGGAAAGTCTGGGGGGTGGCCGTGGCAGGAGGAGGGAGAGGGGCTGCCGCGAGGAAGTCTGGGCGGAGGGAGGAGGATCCGCCGAACTCGCCGGAGGCCGGAGGAGGGGGGCATCCAGGGGATCCGGAGGAGTACGCTGCAGTGCAGGGACCGGCCACTGCAGGGAGAGGAAACCGGTCCCCGTCGACGGGGGGGCCGGTGGGGCGGCGGAGGGGTCGACGGGGGGGTGAGCCGCCCGGAAGGAAGGGGGCAAACCGGGTGGCTCCGAGTTCAACTCCGACGGGGGGCCAAGGGGGGAGAGGACCGGAGGAGGCTCTAGATTGGTGGGAGGGGGAGCTGTCTGCCCGCGAGTCGGCCGCTGGCGGCGAGGTCGCCGGGGACGACGTCGACGCTGAGGAGGTGGAAGGGGGAAGGAGGAAGGGGGGAGGAGGAAGGGGAAGGTGGCGCCCGACGAAAATGCTCCAGCGAGTAGCACCCCCACTGGAGGGGGTGGGGCGGCCAGGCCGTGGGCGGCCAACCGGCGAAACTGCCGAAGGGGGGCGCGCCCGGGAACGCTGTCGGCCAGGCCAGCCACCCGACCACGAACACCAAGGGAGGGGGGTGGCGAGCAGGGGGGCTCCGGTCGGAGCTGCCGGAGCACGAGTGTCACGACCCGCACCCACTTTTCGGACGCGAGCTCGTTAGCAAGCCAGCTACGTATCGAACGGACTCCAGCCCGACTCGAGTACGTATAAGCTGTCAAGGTCATGGGTATCATGTCTAATCTAAACTATATCTCAATCCACAATAAGAATAATAAACAAGAATGTACAAGTATGGGTCATTGTCTGCCGCCCATTAGCATATTGTTCGATTAGACTCCAAGAATGATATGAGTCTATAAAGCTAAGCTAATAAGCAGGATATATCATAAAAGCACGATAAAGATAGTAAATCAATAACACTAACAAAATACCTGAATTATGCAGATGGAATCAACTACCACATGCTCAGCTAACTAACTCCGTGCAATCAGCTACCTGAAGAGATCATCAGGTCCTCAGAGGACTAGCAAGATACATAAAACATGCCTACTAATATGACAGTAAATAACAAGTGTGGAGAATAAGAACACTGCAAGAAGAACATCTAAGGACGACGAGTCGTGAGGAAATATAATACTAGACTTGGCTACCAATCAATCGATTAACCTCTATAGCTTGTAGTACAATGCAAGATACTCCCAATCTATAGTAGATTTTGACTGTAATACAATACAAGATAATCCCAGTCAAGATTAGCCAATTCTAGTATCGATCTCCTCTCCTAAAGGATACAAAGTCAAGTAGACCCCTATAAATCATAGTACAATACAATATATGCTATAGGTCGTAGTACAATGTAAGATACTCCCAATCTATGGCATGTCTCAAGTCAAGTCAATCAAGTGATATCAAGGTAGAAGAATCGGCTATAGGTCGTAGTACAATGTAAGATACTCCCAAGCTATAGTATGTCTCAACTGTAGTACAATGCAAGATACTCCCAGTCAAGAATGGTCAAGGACAGATATAAAATTGACAACTCAATCACGAGAAAAGGGTAACACAAGGGACCAATATTCTAGCAATGTCAAACATCCTATACGTGCACGTAATCTAGAACAAGTAAATCAATCCAGGACGAATCAATCACAACACGGAATCATGTGATAATATAAAAAGGACTACAATAAGGAAAGAGAAACCATGTAAATACTGTATATATTCGGCAAGGTATACTTGCCTGGAGGTTGCACGAAGAACCAACAATGTATCGCCAATCAATCAAGTCAGAAAGTCCAAGTCATCACAACTGTCTCCGAAAGCTGAAATAAATGTTACCAACATTCTCAGAATAGTCAAATTAGCTTGGATTGCCTGTCTTTAAGTCCAATTCTGGACACAGGGGCAAAACGGTAATTTTGGGCAAAAACGATGTCCACCGTTGGACCCGTTTTGCACCGAAAAGCGTGCCAGAGTCAACGGTCTCTAAAGTCGTCAAACTATATGTCTACGGATCCAGTTTTTCGATACGAACCCAATCGTATGTCCAAAGTTGGATTCCGGCGGGCCGTGCACAAAATCACCCGTTGAGTGGGACCGTGGGGCCCACAAAACGATGATTTTATCAACTGTCTCAGAATCGGACCAAGCTTGGCATACAGGACCAGAAAAATGATACGGTCCTGATGGCGTAAGTTTTGTCTCGATCTGACGAGCGTACACAAAGTAATTGGAAAATTTGCACAGAGGTCGATACGGTGAATTTCGACGGATACGTATCAAATTCGTCGCGCACACGCGACCAATTTGAATTTCGTCAAAGCCCACACGACCACGAAGCTGTTACGCAGCTTTCGATGCCTACTGTGCGCGACCATGTCGCCCGGTTTGGCGGGTCGCACGTCGCGTGGATAAGTTTTATGGATTTTTAAACAGGTTTTTCATGTACTTTATCCTAGCTTTAAACAGAAAATATCCAACAAGAATTAAATCTAAAAATGGGGTTTCCATCTTGGTTAGGTTGTCTAGAAGTCTGTTCAAATAGATTTCGAAAATTGGTCATGGATTATCAGATATTCGCCTTCCAATCCGCGTGTCTGGGTCGAATTTGTTCTGTTCTTTGGACAGGTTTTTCGTGGTTTTGTGATTCAATTTCTTCTCGAATCCCATCCAGTTAAGTATGAACAAGATAGCAGGGCTCCTAGATGGTTGTATAGGCTTCTAAACGAATCAGGAGTTTCGGGTTTTCGTCGAGTGTGCAGGAAGAAATTTGATCGAGAAGTCACTTACCTCATCCCGAACAGCCTGTTCAGTTCCGTAGCTGCACTGCGGCGTTTGCTCGGTTTTCGGTGCGGCACGCGCGCTCCAGCGGTTGTCGCGGCGGCGGGCGGTGCGTCCAGGGTCGGGGTCGGCGCTGGCGATTTGGGCGTTGAGTTAGGGTTACGTTTTCCCTCTCCAACTCACTCCCGATCTCTATATAGTAATCGAGGGGGTCGGGTTTCCTTACTGTGCGTGAGGGAAGGTTTGCAGTGGCTTGGTGGGTTATTGGGTTGGGTTCGTGGGCTGTGGGGGTTAGTTTAGGTGGGCTGGGTCTTGGGTTCTGCTGGCCGGCTGCTTGGTTTTGCTATTATATATGGTTAAATACCTATATATATATATATATATATATATATATATATATATATATATATATATATATATATATACTCACATATATACATATATATATAATATATAATATATATTTATATATGAATACGTAGGTACATAGGTACACATATACAATATATATTTATATATATTTATATACATATTCACATATATATAAATACCTATATATATATATATATATATATATTTTTTCCACAGGAATATATGTGTACACGTATATATATATATATATATATATATATATATATATATATATATATATATATATATATATATATATATATATATATATATATATATATATATATATACGTGTACACATATATTTCTGTGTGTATATGTGCATTTATATCCGTATTATGATATACACACATATACCATAAATATAAATACAAGAAATAAAATATTAAGTAATATCAATATTGAAATCCAAATCTTAATTCTTATATACCGAAATTCATATAAATAAAATACAGTGATATTGTATATACATATAAAGCTAATTTCCTATATACCATAATTACACTTCTATACACGTACATATATACAAGTACCTATATAACCTAGTTAATTCCCATAAAATCTAAAATATCTATTAGAGAAACTTATTCACTATATTATCAACTAAAATACTATTTTAATAACAAGCACAATAATATGTGTATATATATATAACCACCGATTCCAAATTGCTTCTTAAATCACTCAAGTAGAATGCCAATACAACATACCTCTATATGGTCATCTCTACACGTATTACCCGACTACGAGGGCTTGGACTTGGTCTGGGTCCGGTCCGGGCTAGTTCAATACAACCGGGTCACCTAAAAGTCAATTAATATTAATAATAAATAATTAAATTATCTATAGTGGTCATGTCGTAACTTGGCCTGGTTTTCTTAGTTAGGACATCACTATGGTTCGGCCTTCCCCTACCATGACTAAACACTAGTCAAAGCACGCCACTGAGCTATCCGTGCCATGATTACTAGTCACCTTGTACTCCAAATCTTAACCTTGGCTAAAGTCGTCTACAGTAATAATAAACTAAATAATCATTTATAAAAATTCAAAAAATCACCAAAAATAAATAATAAAAAATATTTTCAAAAATTTCGGGAAGGGAGGCTACAACGAGCACGAGCTCTAGCTCTCGTCCCCATATATATATATATATATATATATATATATATATATATATATATATATATATAATAAAAATAAAAAATATATATATATATATAAATATATATATTTTTTATTTATATATATATATATATATATATATATATATATATATATATATATATATATATATATATATATATATATATATAGCTTTACTTTTTTATATAGAGTTGTTAAGAATTTTATTTCTTCCAGGACTGTTATTTTGACTCTATCTTTTATTAGGATATGTTTTATCTTTACTTGATTAGTATTAAAATTTATTTTTTTTGTTAAGATTAGGTTATCATAAAAGTCATATAAATAGGCACCTTTTGTATGCAATTGGAGAACAACTTTTTAATCAATAAAATTTCTTTTTTAAGTTCTGAGATTTGTTCACTTCTTTTCTTGGTCGTGGACTCGACTTTTTCGTAGATTCGGAAGTCCTCGCTTGAGATTTTCAAGCAACCTTCGTACGGATCCCTCACAAGGCCATCCGTCGGAGTTTTTGCGGCACCGCTTCGCTATCACCAAACAACGGTGATCCAGTTATCATCATCACTGATCGACTTGGTCACTGTCAAACACAAAAGTAATCATGTTCCGCTATTACGCTGCATCAGCATCACGCACACACAACACGGACATGCTGTGAGTTGTGTGCATGTGCGAGCACTAGGGCCGACCCAGGTATAAGTCTGACAAGACTTCAGATTTGGACAACCCTCTCTTCTATGACAACCTCCCAAACTTAGTGTGACCATACAAGAGGTCAGAATCACTGGTGACCCCTCAGGATCGACCCACAAGTCAAGGTCGGGTAACCAAAATTAGTTCTAGAGTTCCGGATGGTGTAACCAAAATTAGTTCTAGAGTTCCGGATGGTGGATTTTGATACGAGTCCACTTCTTCTAGCTCTCTGATCCTACCAGCACTACAAGCGGAGGCGAAACTACACAAGGGCCCGGACCGGCCCAAAATTTTGATTTTGATTTATTATTATTTTTAAATATTTACTTAGTTATGTTTTATTCTTTGTTTGAATTTGAAGTATGCAAAACTTAAGTAATAGATAAAAATTTTTTAAAAGAAATTGATACTTTAGACGGTGTGATGCTAGTGTGTTTGTGTTTTTCAAGCTATACCTAAAGTTCAGCATCTCTCAATTTTAGAACCTAGCTCCGCCAGTGACTGCAATAAAACCTTTACAAGCTTTCCAGTGAGCTGTATGTGATGGTTTCAATTTCGATATGAGTCCACAAAGGAATCGTCATCGACGTCTCACCGAACAAGTAGTACACAACCAATGCCGGCCCATGAGGTTGGGTCGTCTAAGCCGGAGCTAATTTTGGTTGTCCTTCACACCTATTAAAAATATATAAGTTAAAGTTAGATTTGGATTGTACTGGTCCTAAGAATACCAAATGACCTGGGGGTTGTCCGAGCCCGAAGTCTTCTCAAACTTACCCCTGGGTCGGCCCACCTACGCTGGGGGTCCAAAATCCAAATGGCTTCTTCTAGCTAGGACCCAGCACAAAATTGTATGTACAAGGATTCCTGATTGCAGTGTAGTAGAGAGCTACACAATGCCATGCCAATCTCTCTTCTCCAGCGGAGGTTAAATCTGAAGTTCTATGAGCTCATAGAGCTAGCTTGTAGAACTTGCAAGCGTAGAGACTTCCGATCGTAGGTACTGTTGGAAAATGTGAATGTATATTTGTTATAATAATAATATCAATTTTTTCAATCAAAGAATCTATGAAAATGTCTACGAATGTTTTCATTGAAAAAGGTGTACGAATCTATTTATTGGAAAGGTGTGTCATTTCCATCGTGTCTCTTTATTTCTATAAATACACATATGTTTGGAGCATTCAAGAATTCATTCAATTTCATCCATATTGCATTAGTTAGTCTAAGAGAGAGAGACAACCAACGTTGCTTCGACGAGTTCGTTGTGTAGTGTTGCTACCGAAGGAAAGAACCGTTGTATCCTAGGAGACTGATCGCCATTAAACCGTAAGAACCAGTGCGGGGAAAATATTGTCTTAAGGACATTGAACCAAATTCAAGTCTCGGTATCATTTTATTTATTTTACTTATATTTTAATTTCAGAGTCTAAATACAGGGTTTGAGAATTTATACTAACAAGCTTAAGACAATATTTTTTTTTGAACTTTTCTCAACTCTGCTATTGGGTCATTGCTTCTTCATTTCCTCTGGTTCCTTCATGTTTTTTAGTGTAAATTAACTATTTACATTTTAGTTTCTTAGTATAGACATTACACTAAGAAATTTGGCATTGTAGGCAAAGATATAATCTAATTTATTATCTCCAGATTATTCTCACGAAGACCAGAACTCCACATTATTCTCATGGAAAATTTTCCCATTCTTCCTGTATAGTGTTCCCCACAAATGCAACTCATGTTTAAACATTTTTTTAAATGTACTTGATTAATTGTTTCCTCTGACTCAGAAGTTGAATTTTGTTACTGTCATTAGAGTATTCTTCTTCTTACATAAATTGTTCTGACAACTTTTCAATTTGTGATAGTTCATCTTTTGCTGGCAAAGTTGAATACATGTTTTTTTTGTTCCAACTTATTAATTCATAGTTGCCTATAGTCTTCTGGTTGCCTATATAATCTCATTGTTTAGATTTGCATTATTTTCTTTTAAATAAATATTTTTTGTTGTTATGTTCGGTTCTAACATTAGGCGAAGTTCAGTAAATCAATTGGTTTTAAGTCATTAGTAGTGGCTTTAATGATAAATACTGTTATGTTTTAAGTTTTTTGTGGTTTAGAAAATAATATATTATATTAAGTCTTGAATCTAAAATTAGTGGATCTGCACATAATGATGTACTGTTCTGTTCTTCAGCACATATGTAGCAGTGTTTTAAGTCTTTGATACTGGCTTTAATTGGTATCAAGTCTTTTGATAGTGGCTTTAATAATATACTATATTCGGTCTTGATTTCTAATTGACCAGTTCTGATTTTTGATTCTGTTCATAACACTAGTTTTGATTTGCTCTCCTATATAGAATATAACAGAACACTTTTATTTATAAAATTTATTATTTGTTTTCACTTACCGGTCTGTACTACTATTGTAACAGACAAAAATGACAACTGTTGAAAACACTGTGATGATCCGTTCTACTCTTATTCATATTGGACAAGGAGAAAAGTCGAAAACGTTCAATGGAACCGACTTCAAGCGCTGGCAGCAAAAGATGTTGTTCTATCTTACAACTTTGAATCTGGTAAAAAATTTAAATGAAACAGTCCCTGTTCTGCAAGAAGGTGAAACTGATAATACTGTTATTACAAATGTTGAAAAGTGGAAACATGCAGACTTCTTATGTAGGAACCATCCATGGAATGCTTACAGTCCACTGAAGACTGCAAAAGAAGTATGGGATGCTCTGGACAAGAAATACAAAGCAGAAGATGCAGGGTCGAAGAAATTTATAGTAGGCAAATTTCTGGACTACCGCATGGTTGACTCCAGATCAGTGGCTAGTCAAGTTGAAGACTTGCAATGTATTTTCCATGAACTGGTTGCCGAAGGTATGGCCTTATGTGAACCATTTCAGGTAGCTTCTGTGATTGAAAAACTTCTGCCTCTCTGGAAGGATTATAAGAACTATCTGAAACATAAACGTAAGGACATGCCATTGGCAGACCTAATTTTCAGGCTTAAAATAGAAGAGAATAACAGGAGCACTGAAAAAATCTCTTCTATAGAAGCCAGGGCAAATGTCTTGGAAACAGGACAAAAAGGGAAAATGCGTAAATACATTGAAGGCTCCGGTCAAGGAACCTACTCCGGTCAAGGGAACCATAAAAAGTTCAAATTAGGTAAATGTCACATATGCAATAAAATGGGACATAAAGCTGCAGATTGTCGTAGTCGCAACTACAACAAATACAACAAGAACAAGAATAAG
Source organism: Iris pallida (assembly GCA_029216955.1). Lineage (NCBI taxonomy): Eukaryota > Viridiplantae > Streptophyta > Magnoliopsida > Asparagales > Iridaceae > Iris > Iris pallida. Next base: position 2,091,204 of record JANAVB010003598.1, read on the forward strand.
GGATGTCCTAACCAGGCTCATATGACTGAAGATGACGTCTGACTAAGGGTGTTGACGACTTGGTTCTGACGGCAGTTGTTTCTGAAGTGAACATGGTAGGAAGCAACCCAAGAGAGTGGTGGGTTGACACTGGTGCTACCCGTCACATATGTGCTGAAAAGGCTATGTTCAATACCTACCAAAGCGTCGACAAAGGCGAGCAGCTCTTCATGGGAAATTCTTCATCATCAAAGGCTGAAGGACAAGGGATGATCATTCTAAAAATGACGCCGAAAAAGGAACTGAAGCTTAACAATGTTCTGCATGTAATTAATATTCGGAAGAATCTGCTTTCCAAATCTATGTTAAATAAGCATGGGTTTAAATTAATATTTGAATCTGACAAATTTGTACTCACCAAGAGTGGAGTTTATGTGGGGAGGGGTTACCTCAAGGAGGGCCTCTTCAAAATGAATGTAATGACTATTATGCCTAATAAGATGATTAATTCTTCTTATATCGTTGAGTCCTCTCATATGTGGGATGGAAGATTAGGTCATGTTAATTATGACTCAATCAGGAAACTCATGAACATGGACTTAATTTCTAAATCTGCAATAGATTCAAATCATAAGTGTGAAATATGTGCAGAAGCAAAATTAACCCGAACATCCTTTCAAATTCCGGTTGAAAGAGATATCGGAACGTTGGATTTAATCCATACAGATGTATGTGATCTAAAAGGCATACAAACGAGAAATGAGAAAAAGTACTTTATCACATTCATTGATGACAGTACTCGTTATTGCTATGTCTATCTTATGAAATCAAAAGATGAAGCAATAGATATGTTCAAACACTATAAAACTGAAGTAGAAAATCAACTTAATCGAAAGATTAAAGTTATCAAAAGTGATAGAGGTGGTGAATATGAAGCACCTTTTGTAGGATTCTGTGCAGAACATGAAATTATACACTAAACTACTGCACCATATTCACCACAATCTAATGGTATCGTTGTAGTGCCCCATTGTCGCGCCCCGCTCCCGCAGGAGCGATCGTCCTCGCTAAGGCGTGATGCCGCCACGGGCCTAGTTTGCGCCCGTGCAAGGCTAATCCCAGAAACGGCCGATTTGAGCTAGGCCACAGAGTCGCACAGAGTGTCCCCATTTGCAGTAGAAAGTAAATGAACACAAATTGAAAGCGAATTCAAACTCTTTATTGACATTCAAGAAGTATACAAGCGGCGCTAGGCCGAGATTACAAGTCCCTCAAGCTCTCCCTCTTCGAAACATAAAAGGCGTGCCAAGTGGCTTACAACATGGAATGATTCATGGCGATGTCCCGATACATTATGTCCTGTATATGGTGCTCCATCTCCTTGCAACGCTCCAAGGCTCCAGAGATAGCTCCGCGCCTTAGCACGTTCGAGGAAAGCTCCGCACCCGCTAGTGTCTCCTGCATCCTGCAAGCAGACTGTAGGGTTATCAGTACATTATTATGCACTGGTGGGGAGGCTAGCTCGCCCACAATGCTATCATTACCAAACACGTTCTATTTACTTTTGTGTACCGTCTATCATTCATTGTCTTTCTAATCTTGCCTTAGGGTCAGTTTTATGGCATATTTTATAACCTATTCCGTGTTGCCAAATTCAAGTGTATGCATGGAAATGCATGCATGACTTACCCATACTTATCGTCCGGCCTTCCCTGTCCAAAGTAAACCAAGTTAGTCAACAATTCATGTATGACAACTTTATGTAGTTCTCGTAAACATTCAGTGTTCAAGGGCGTGTCCCCGCCCCAGGTCCTAGCACGTCGTAGGCACGTTCTCTAACTCATTTGCATGAATTACTCTTTATCATTTGGTGTGTTACGTTTCAAGCATATTCAGAAGGCACATTCATTTAGTTAACTTTAGACTACTTGTTTCAATGCAAGGACTTGCACGTGGATTGTCACCAGCATAGCCCACTTAATCTACATGCACGGGTCATTGGCTTCACAAGCCATTTTGGACATATTCTCTTTGGCATTCTCACCTATCGAAGCGTGATGGCTGGTACACCTTGATAGTCTCTTGAAATGCCTGGCCTTACGTCTTCTTGAGTGACCAAGCCCCCACTCAAAGCAGCCCGTAAGCCCCCTGTATGATTCCGCCTAGGCCGGCCACGATATACCTCCCCCTCGATCGTGCCACGGAATCCTTCTTCTTCACGGCCACGGTATTTCCCCCCATCGCCCGTACCGGTTGTCCACGACCATTTCGTATTGACTTATCATTTAACTGAATGGCTGTCTTTGAGCCATAGGCTGTCTCTGAGCCATAATGCGTTATCGACCAGGTTGGCGTCCGTGCGGCATGGGTAGCGAGCCCCGCTGCACGTGCCCGTCATACCTGTCGCTAACCATTCTTTCATTTCTTATCTTTTATTCGCTTTCATTTATTTCTTTCACTTGTTCGTACATTCATTCATTCTTCCCGTATTCATTCATTCATTCGTTGATTCTTTCTTTCACTTATTCGTTCATTCATTCATTCATTCACTTATTCGTTCATTCATTTATTAATTATGCAACTCCCCGTGCGGGAGTCACCTTGGCGACCCATCGGTCCCGAAGTCTTCCAATGTTGTTATACTCAACTCGGAACGACTATGTCGATAGTCTTCTGTTTCTTTGTTGTAAACCGTTTATTGTTTCATTGTTGAACGCATAGGAAACTTGAATGTAAGCTTGTGCCTTAGCACGAGAGTATAGCGCGGTACGAGAGCTCTCATATTTTCCATATTCTATACAAGCATACAAGATGGGATTATTTCCTTAGCTAGGTGCGTTGAGTCATTTATTAGCATGCACGGTGTTATCGCCTAGCGATTCTAGTAATAGTGTCCGTATTGTTATGTGTCTAAGCTAAGCAAAGATGGGTTCATCGGAGCCACCCACCTTAGCGATGTTCGCATCAGCCGAGCGATACTCCGAGCGCGTCTTTGAAAGTCTAAGTCTGGATTCATCTTGATTGGCCAATGTAAGCCTTGCATCGATTCTTCATCAGGTCGATGCCAACTCTTCGGGTCGACGGCTCGTTTGAGTCATTGCACTTGCCGTTTGAATCGGCATTCCGCTAGGGCGGAGCGGGTCATTACACCCGTCCTGCAAAGTCAATCGGAGGAATCAAAACGTCGACGGTGTTCGGACTTAGCCTTACAATGGCTGCTCGAAGGCTCGCTCGGTCGAGGTGACTCCTCGCTCAGGTAGGGTAGTTTCGGTGAACTCACCTCATCTTAGCCTTCACTTAATAACTCGCATGTTTTCAACTTGCACAAGTTAGGCTAAATAATAAAAGAGACACATCCACATAGCTAGGGGAATAATTTCGACGGGTCGGAATGTCTTAGAACATGGAAAATGGTCCCACGGACTGCTTAGAAGTTGGCTTAGCGTACTTTCAAATGACACTCGATTCTTCGTTCCCGTGGCTTGGAAGATGTAAGTTGGCTTAAGTTGCTAAGTTGCCACGACACTCGAATTAGCCTAAGTCATAGGCGTCGCCCGCATGAATGTTTGATAAAGCATACACGGTCCCGTCGTTTTTCCCTAACGCTCGAATTGGCCTAAGTCATAAGCGTCGCCCGTATGAATGCTTAATACAGCATGCACGGTCCCGTCGTCCAAGGCTTGGCATAGCCTTCGTATGTCCCATGAGTTAAGTCATCTTGCACGGCTTGTGGCTTAAGTCTAGGCACCCGAGAACTTGGTTGTTTAAGTCGAACGCGTGCACGACACGTTCCCTCGATGTGAAGCTTGGCGCAACCTTTGCTCGTCAAGTCGTTCCGCAAATAAGTTAGGCAAAGTTATGCCGGTCGGTCTAAGCCATTTCTAGCACTGTCCCGCTCTATCTGCAGTTGTCAAGTCGCATAGTCCCTCGAGAGCAAGGATCGTTGTATAAAGTATATGACTTGAGCGATAGCGTCGCCTAGAGAACCAGGCCTATCTAAAGGCACGAGCCACGGTAGATTTAGTAAAGAGTATGCCATGGACAGAGGAAGTCCACGCGACTGGTTGTCGTCCGAGATCGGTTCCGCTACTTGGGAGTCTCGATAAGTCTCGTACACGAGTTCGGTCACGCTACTTGGGAGTCTCGCTCAGTGTTGATAAGGAACCACACGTGATCGGTCCCGCTACTTGGGAGTCTCGATAAGTCTCGTACGAGATCGGTTCTGCTACTTGGGAGTCTCGATAAGTCTCGTACGAGATCGGTCCCGCTACTTGGGAGTCTCGATAAGTCTGGATAAGCAATCACACGAGATCACTCCCGCTACTTGGGTGTCTCGATAGAAAGATGAAAAGCATGGTCATGTTAAGGAAGGACTTGATAGATCGAGTTGAGTGTGCATGGTCATTGGAAAACTTGTCGACAAGGTGTAGTCTTCTCGAATGATCGTAGGGCACCGGGATCATGTCGGCCCGGGAGAAGCGAGACGGCTCAAAGTAGGATGCTGGATAACCGCATGGGAGTTTCGGTGCCTCCGGGCTAGCTACCGCGGAGGGACGGTCCGATATCCCCGAGCCGGGTCTAAGATATATTGATATTGCTAGTGACCACTTATATAGATGTGTCGGCAAGAGCGGCTATCCGCGTGTATATCTTTGGATTTCGTCGAGTACTAGCAAGTTATGTGTTGGGTTATCAAGTCATGCTTATTGCAAGCACAAGTCTCGAGTCGGCACGGGTTGTGGTGTGCACGGTTGCATCACCAATCTAGAGCCTAAGAGATGGCTATGGCAAGGATACGTGCTTCAGCATGAATGTGGTCTCGTCTCGAGTAAAGTCAGGAAGGACCGTAAGGCAACTTATTTAAGTCTGGTTGATATTGGGAGGCATGGCCTCAATCTTGAAGCACGAACAAGTCTAAGCAAGTGTATTGGCATGACCTGAACGAGTCGTCCCCTTGATGTCGTTGGCACGAGAATGGTCTTGAGGCACGTCAAACAAGTGAAAGTCTTGGCACGGTCGAGTTGCGTAGGTTCTGCTTGGTGAGGCACGGCCTCGAATACATTGAAGTCACAAATAGAGAATAACACGACCTTGTCGTTGCGTTGCCAAGTATAGGTCGAGACGTCTTGTTCTAAAATGAATCCTAAGGCAAAAATAGAAAGACAATCGTAAAGGAACTTGTATCGCATAAAAGTAAATGAACGTGTCGGTTTTGTATGGGTGGGCGAGGAGCTCACTTCACCAGTACAGTTTAGTACTGACACCCACATAGTTTTCATGTGCAGGCACATATAGAAGCTCGTGGCGTGGAGCTCGCTTAGATGCGTCGAGGCACAGAGTTCCTTGGCGATTCGAAGCGTGCGGCCGCGTGGAGTCGAAGACTTATACGGGACATCATGTATGGACATTGCCTTCCGAAGCTTCCGCTGGCTCAAGCATTGTAATCAAGAGATGAGAGAGAGCAGACTGACTTGTAAAATGAGAGAAAAGTGGGCACGAGAGACTTGTAATCATGGCCTTGCGCCTATTGTAATAATTGTTCAATATCAATAAAGAGCTCTTTTGAATAACTTGGGTTTTGATTCTAAATTTTTGCTGCATGTTCAATGTTTCGTGCTTGGGACTTCTATGCGACGATCCGTCGCCGCCGCTGTAATCGGCCGTTATGAAACTGCCTTGCACGAGCGCAATCTAGGCTCGTGCGGCATCACGCCTTAGCGAGGACGATCGCTCCTACAGGAGCGGGGCGTGACATAATGGTATCAGAGCACGACTTTACATCCTTGGACTTCATGTCGAATATCTCAGTTTTGAAAGCTCGTCGTTGTTAAAGAAGTGTGTGCACTCTCTCAAATGTCCTGCGGGATGTCCAAACAATAAGTCTAAATATTTTCAAAAGCTCGTACAAGCGTTCAATCGAACGCATCGGTAGGCCATCGCCGGATCGCATCGGTAGGCCTTTGTGCCGAACGGTGTAAAACTTGACTCGTTAGAAGACACATGCTAAAGTTAGCAAGTCATGTGCGTGCCCAAATAGTCTTACGTCGACATTAGAAAGTGAGCGTGCAAACTCGGAGTATAGTCCGTACAGGATGGCTATGCACACGGCCTTTTGGCTAAGTTGTGTCGCGTATCGCACACCTCGACTTTTTGGTGGAATCGAATCTCAAGCAATGTTACGTATCGCTCGGTCGGGAACGGAGATACACTTAGAGTGTATATCGATAGGAACGCTATCAAAATAACGCTTAGGCATGTACGAAAGATTGGTTTAGATTTTGAGAAATAGTGCGAACGACTTAGTGCGTTGACACGGCGTGAGCGATTACGCTAGAGACTCGTCGAACGAGTCTGAAGGATGTATTAGCGAAGAATGCGAGCGTGATTGTGGATTAAATTGGATGGATCGAATCCTGAGTGGTGTATGATTTGTCATGGAAATTATTCGAGCAAAATTGAGGATTAAGGGTAATGACGAGTATGTCGGTGAGGCGATGCGATCGTACAAAGCCTTAGAACGCGTCACGCTTAGTTGGTCATGACTTCGAATGTTCCGAACGAGATGTCGTTCAGAAAACTTGTGAATGGGCAACGCGAGTTAGAAAGTAATTCAGAACGATGAATAAAAGTGAATGTCTTGATCGAGGAAACCTAGAGGATCGTATTTGTGATTTTGGTTTGGTCGAATGGAATCATGGTATATCCAATTCGGACAATAGCATCAGTTGCTCGACTCGGAGTTCGTTGCAAAGGAAGATCGTCAGGTTACGTACATCAACGATGGTATTGAGGCGTATCAAAGATCGATGTGCGATAACTCGGGGGTACTCTGATTCGATGAATGACGATCGCGTAAAATGTTATTGTTCCGCTGGATGTTATCCTCAGGATGTTGGAACACGTCATAGAAAATATAGATTAGGCTCGAGGATTTTCTAGTTGAACGAATGACAAACGGACTATCGAATTGAGATCCTGGCTTGGGTGAAAATGAAATATTGGATTGCTTCGACGATAACCACAACGTTGTCTTTATTGTCTTATGCAAGCGCAACTCCAGCCTCGTACATGCTTCATATCGATTAGGGCGATCACTCCGTGTGAGCGCTGGTATGGTGATTCATACAGCGGAGGTGATCGAACTTGCACGGTGCGACAATATGATTGCTTCGACTTGTGGTTTGATGCCAAGGTGGATTCGAGAATGACTCAGTGTGCTTGACGATTGAACTTAAGGATTGAGTAGGTCCAATCCGCGTATCGAGAATGAATTAGTCTAAATTCAAACAAGAGTTATGCCCCGATGGAAATGATTATTCCGCGGGAGTGTTACATGGTGATTCAGGAACCACCATGGATAATCGGGCTTGCGTGAGATTGGGACGCAACGTATTATTGAGCTAGATGACCTCATGATCGAATACATGAATTGGTTAGAGTTGGTAATTTGAAATAGATTCGAATATGCACAACGAGTGCCTTGATGCGAACTAGGTGATGGTACTCGATGTTTAGAAATCTGAGTGATGCGAGCTTGGGTAGAAAACCTCGTATTATCGACTTGGTTTGACCATAGGATTGGGTTCAGTGTTGGCATTATTATTGGGGAACTATGATTCCAATCCTGACATTGACTTTAGTCTTGAGAAATAGCCTAGCGGTTAGGCGAAACGCCCTGTTTTAAGAGTTAGCAATCGAAAGATTGATCTTGAGAATTGGTATGGATGTATAGAGTGAATCAAGAATATGGAAATACCCCTCACGAGATTCGGCTGACATGCATATATTTTAGGAACGCCTGAGTATGTGCACGATGTGACTCGAGTGAGAATGGCGAATTCTCTATCATGCGGCTTGGCTGAATGCACGTATTTTAGGGACGCCTGGAATCCGTGCATGATCCACCCAAGTGATACGTTGAATTCAAGCAAGACTTGAGAAATGGAAGAGTGTCGAGCTTTGAGATCGTGATAAAGGAGAAAGATTGATAATAGTACAAGCGTGGCTTGGAAAAAAATGCATAGGCAGAGTGTGTACGATAAATTATGGCATACCTCGCACGACTGTTATAGTTCCGTATCTGGGCACGATTAAGTCTTGGCCATAGAAATGGTAGGATGGCTTGCCTTCAGGAAAGTCTCGAGGACGAGACTTGTTCTGAGTGGTGTATGTTGTAGTGCTCCGTCCCGCAAAGTCAATCGGAGGAATCGAAACGCCGACGGTGTTCGGACTTAGCCTTGCAACGGCTGCTCGAAGGCTCGCTCGGCCGAGGCAACTTCTCGCTCAGGTGGGGTAGTTTTGGTGAAATTACCTCATCTTTGCCTTCACTTAATAACTTGTATGTTTTCAACTTGCACAAGTTAGGCTTAATAATAAAAGAGACGCATCCACATAGCTAAGGGAATAATCCCGACGGGTCGGAATGTCTTAGAACATGAAAAATGGTCCCACGATCTGCTTAGAAGTCGGCTCAGCATACTTTCAAATGACACTCGATCCTTCATTCCCGTGGCTTGGGAGAAGGAAGTTGGCTTAAGTTGCTAAGTTGCCACGACACTCGAATTAGCCTAAGTCATAGGCGTCGCCCGCGTGAACGATTGATAAAGCATGCACGGTCCTGTCGTTTTTCCCCAACGCTCGAATTGGCCTAAGTCATAAGCATCGCCCGTATGAATGCTTAATACAGCATGCACGGTCCCGTCGTCCAAGGCTTGGCATAGCCTTCGCACGCCCCGTAAGTTAAGTCGTCTTGCACGACTTGTGGCTTATAGGCACCCGAGAACTTGGTTGTTTAAGTCAAACACGTGCACGGCACGTTCCCTCGATGCGAAGCTTGGCGTAGCCTTTGCTCGTCAAGTCGTTCTGCAAATAAGTTAGGCAAAGTTATGTCGGTCGGTCTAAGCCATTTCTGGCATTGTCCCGCTCTATCTGTGGTTGTCAAGTCGTATAGTCCTTCGAGAGCAAGGCTCGTCGTATAAAGTATATGACTTGAGCGATAGCATCGCCTAGAGAACCAGGCCTGTCTAAAGGCACGAGCCACGGTGGATTTAGTAAAGAGTATGCCATGGACAGAGGAAGACCACGCGACTGGTTGTCTGAGATCGGTCCCGCCACTTGGGAGTCTCGCTAAGTCTCAATAAGCCTCGCACACGAGATCGGTCCCGCTACTTGGGAGTCTCGATAAGTCTCGTACATGAGATCGGTCCCGCTACTTGGAAGACTCGCTCAGTCTTGATAAGAAAGCACACGAGATCGGTCCCGCTACTTGGGAGTCTCGCTAAGTCCCGATAAGTCTCGTATGAGATCGGTCCTGCTACTTGGGAGTCTCGATAAGTCTCGCACACGACATCGGTCTCGCTACTTGGGAGTCTCAATAAGTCTCGCACGAGATCGAACCCGCTACTTGGGATCTCGATAAGTGTCGCACGAGATCGGTCCAGCTACTTGGGAGTCTCGATAAGTCTGGATAAGCTACAACATGAGATCAATCCCGCTACTTGAGAGTCTCGATAGAAAGATGGAAAGCATGGTCGTGTTAAGGAAGGACTTGATAGATCGAGTTGAGTCTGCATGGTCATTGGACAACTTGTCGATAGGGTGTAGTCTTCTCGAATGATCGCTGGGGCACCGGGATCATGTCGGCCCGGGAGAAGCGAGACGGCTCAAAGTCGGATGCTGGATAACCGCATGGGAGATTCGGTGCCTCCGGGCTAGCTACCGCGGAGGGACGGTCCAATATCTCCGAGTCGGGTCTAAGATAGCTTGACATTGCTAGTGACCACTCATATAGATGTGTCGATAAGAGCGGCTATCCGCGTGTATGTCTTTGGATTTTGTCGAGTACTAGCAAGTTATGTGTGGGGTTATCAAGTCATGCTTATTGCAAGCACAAGTTTCGAGTCGGCACGGGTTAGGGTGTGCACGGTTGTATCACCAATCTAGAGCCTAATAGATGGATATAGCAAGGATACGTGCTTCGGCATGAATGTGGTCTCGTCTCGAGTTAAGTCAGGAAGGACCGTAAGGCAACTTGTTTAAGTCTGGTTGATCTTGGGAGGCACGACCTCAATCTTGAAGCACGAACAAGTCTAATCAAGTGTACTGGCACGACCTGTACGAGTCGTCCCCTTTATGTCCTTGGCACGAGAATGGTCTTGAGGCACGTCAAACAAGTGGAAAGTCTTGGCACGATCGAGTTGCGTAGGTTCTGTTCGGCGAGGCACTGCCTCGAATACAATGAAGTCACAAATAGAGAATAGCACGACCTTGTTGTTGCGTTGCCAAGTATAGGACGAGACATCTTGTTCTAAAATGAATCCTAAGACAAGACTAGAAAGACAATCGTAAAGGGACTTGTATCGCACAAAAGTAAATGAACGTGTCGGTTTTGTATGGGTGGACGAGGAGCTCACACCACCAGTACAGTTCAGTACTGACACCCATACAGTTTTCATGTGCAGGCACAGGTAGAAGCTCGTGGCGCGGAGCTCGCTTGGATGCGTCGAGGCACAGAGTTCCTTGGCGATTTGTAGCGTACGGCCGCGTTGAGTCAAAGACTTATACGAGACCTGATGTATGGACATTGCCTTCCGAAGCTTCCACTGGCTCAAGCATTGTAATCAAGAGATGAGAGAGAGCATATTGACTTGTAAAATGAGAGAAAAGTGAGCACGAGAGACTTGTAATCATGGCCTTGCGCCTATTGTAATAATTGTTCAATATCAATAAAGAGCTCTTTTGAATAACTTGTGTTTTGATTCTAAATTTTTGCTGCATGTTCAATATTTCGTGCTTGGGACTTCTGTGCGACGACCCCGTCGCCGCTGCTGTAATCGGCCGTTATAAAACTGCCTTGCATGAGCGCAATCTAGGCTCGTGCGGTATCACGCCTTAGCGAGGACGATCGCTCCTACGGGAGAGGGGCGTGACAATCGCTGAACGAAAGAATCGAACAATTAAAAAAATGATGAATTCTTTATTATTAAGTTCAGGACTACCAGATAATTTGTGGGAAGAAGCTGTACTTACAGCCAACTATCTTTTAAATAAGGTGCCCCATAAGAAAAAGGATAAGACGGCATATAAATTATGGAAAGGAAATAAACCTTCCTATAAATACCTCAAAGTGTGGGGATGTCTTGTAAAAGTGGCATTTCCTTTGCCTAAAAAGGTCAAGATAGGTCCCAAGACCTTTGACGGCATATTTATTGGATATGCTGAAAACAGTTCTGCTTATCGGTTTCTTGTACATAAGTCGGACATTCCTTAGATACATAATAATACAATTATTAAATCTAGGAATGCATCTTTCTTTGAGAATATCTTTCCATGTAAGAAGATACATGAAAGAGAAACATTAAAAAGAAATTATGATGACATTAGACATACTGGTCAAAGTGATACAGATAATGAATTTACCGATAAGGTAGATGTGCCTAGACGCAGTAAGAGGTCTAGAACATCAAAGACCTTTGGACCTGAATTTCTAACATTCATATTAGAAAATGAGCCTCAAACTTTCAAAGAAGCAATGCCTACACCAGAGGCACCACTTTGGAAAGAAGCTATAAATAGTGAAATATAGTCCATTATGCAAAACCATACATGGGAATTAGCTGATCTTCCTCCAGGATGTAAGCCATTAGGCTGCCAATGGATATTTAAGAGGAAGATGAAAGCTGATGGAACTATTGATAAATATAAAGCAAGACTGGTTGTCAAAGGATATAATCAAAAACAAAGAATTGATTATTTTGATACATATTCATCAGTAACAAGGATAACATCAATTCGGATGTTAATTGCAATAGCAGCATTTCACAATCTTGAAATACATCAAATGGATGTGAAGACTGCCTTTCTAAATGGTGATTAAAAAGAAGAAATCTACATGAATCAACCAGAAGGATTCATAGTAGCAGGTAAAGAAAGGAAGGTGTGTAAACTAGTTAAGTCTCTATATGGACTTAAACAAGCACCGAAACAGTGGTACCAAAAGTTTGACAATGTAATGATGTTAAATGGATTTAAGATCAATGAGTGTGACAAAGGTGTGTATTCTAAAAATGCACAAATTGGATATGTCATTATATGTCTATATGTAGATGATATGCTAATAATAGGCAGTAATAATAACATAATCCAGGACACAAAGAAGATCTTAATAAAAAATTTTGACATGAAAGATCTGAGAATTGCAGATGTTATGTTAGGAATTAAGATTTCTAAAACACCAGATGGGCTGGTATTATCCCAATCTCATTACATTGAGAAGATTATAGAAAAACATAATCAAAATGATAATAACATTACAAAAACTCCAGTAGATTTAAATCTACATTTAAAGAAGAATACTGGAGAAAGTATCTCACAAGTAGAATATTCTCGTATAATTGGGAGCCTTATGTATGTCACGAACTGTACGCGACCGGATATAGCTCAATCAGTTAACAAACTGAGCAGATGCACAAGTAATCCAGGAAAAGATCACTGGAAGGCTATTATTAGAGTACTCAGATATTTAAGATACACTAAAGACTATGGATTGCATTATACTAAATATCCAGCTGTACTCGAAGGATAGAGTGATGCAAATTGGATATCTGATACTAAAGACTTGAAATCCACAAGTGGATATGTCTTTACACTTGGACGTGCAGCAATATCGTGGAAGTCCTCAAAACAAACGTGCATAGCTAGATCAACTATGGAATCAAAATTCATAGCTTTGGATAAAGCAAGTGAAGAAGCAGAGTGGCTTCAAAATTTCTTAGAGGACATTCCAATATGGCCAAAGCCCGTATCAGCAATCTGTATACATTATGATAGTCAATCTGCTATCGGTAGGGCACACAGTCATATTTATAACGGTAAATCAAGACACATTCGAAGACGTCATAATACCGTTAGACAACTTCTCTCTAATGGCATAATCACGATTGATTATGTAAAATCAAAGAAAAATCTTGCGGATCCACTAACTAAAGGTTTCACAAGAGAGCAAATATATAAGTCATCGAGGGGAATGGGCTTGAAGCCTATGATAAAAGAAGTTCCATAAAGGAAAACCCAACCTAGTTGACTGGAGATCCCAAGATCTAGGTTCAAAGGGACAACCTAATTATGTGAAATTCTTAAATGACACTAACGAGTATTTAAATACTCATCCCATTCTCTAGGATGACAAATAGTAGTGTCGCCTGCAAAGAAAAATTAGGGTAAGCATTGCTTTTCATGATTCCTATGACTTGAAATTCAAGTGGAGTATAGCAGGATACTCTTATTAGGAAGTCACCTATATGAGTGTGGAAGTGGGGCCGCTTCTATGAGAATTATAAGGCTGAATTCTCTAAGAACACTTATGAAACCAGGCATATGTTCAGGTCCAAAATGAACACAACAATAGAAGCAATATTGGTCGGAAAGAAGTTGTGTGATATTTATTGACTCAAGTTCACAACAAAAAGCTGAACAGTTCAAGACATCATGTTCACTGGATAGCTAGTAAACTCGATAAATATTTACAAGGGAAGGTTCAAGGCCAAAAGCTACCTATTCTGGTACAATAACTTTTCAAATGATCTCTCTCTCCCTTACGTCTACATCTTGTCTGTATTGTATTTGCATTATACACAGTCAAATATTCATTCAAGTGGGGATTGTTGGAAAATGTGAATGTATATTTGTTATAATAATAATATTAATTTTTTCTATCAACGAATCTATGAAAAGGTGTACGAATCTTTTCATTGGAAAAGGTGTACGAATCTATTTATTGGAAAGGTGTGCCCTTTCCATCGTGTCTCTTTATTCTATAAATACACATATGTTTGGAGCATTCAAGAATTCATTCAATTTCATCCATATTGCATTAGTTAGTCTAAGAGAGAGAGACAACCAATGTTGCTTCGACGAGTTCGTACGGTGTGAAGTGTTGCTACCGAAAGAAAGAACCGTTGTATCCTGGGAGACTAATCGCCATTAAACTGTAAGCACCAGTGTGGGGCAAATATTGTCTTAAGGACATTGAACCAAGTTCAAGCTTCGGTATCATTTTATTTATTTCACTTATATTTTAACTTCAGAGTCTAAATACAGAGTTTGAGAATTTATACTAACAGGTACTCCACAATGCTGCGACAGAAAACTGTTCGCTTGACCACACTTAACTGCGCTAGAAACTTACTATAGACTGGAAGTCCCTGATCATTTATTTGTAGCCATGTTTTGATAGCATTATTCTCGATGGCATGACACTCTCTTAGTAGTGCTTGTTTCCTATATATATATATATATATATATATATATATATATATATATATATATATATATTATATATTTCTTTCTTTCTCTTCTTGTATATTATTATTATTATTATATTCGATATGTATAATATATTTATCATGAATCCATAGGATTGTGCGTAGAAGATGTTGAGAACAAAGCGCGAAAATAGTTCCCCAAACCAGAAAGTCCTGCGAGATAACCGAGCAAAAGCACACAAACCAAAAATGCCAAACACAATCGCAGATACAAAGATTTTTGACGTGGAAAACACTTGCAGAAAAAACCATGGGACGATCGGAGTCCAACCCTGAAGAACCTCCACTAATGGAATAAAGAGAATACACCCTCTACAAGCTCCTCCCGATCCAACATGGATCACCACAACTCACTTGAAAGAAGAATTTTTTTTTGATTGCGGACTTCGAAGAACAAGAGATGCCGAAAAATAATTCGAAGCAATCTCTCCTTCACAATAGTCCTTAATCCTCTCTCTCTCTCAAAGATTGTAAAGCACTCTTGTTTTGAGATGAGTTGTCAACTAGCATACATCACCCTTTTATAAGCCCTTGGTAATCTATACATGAAAGGCCAATATATATGGAAACTTTCAATATGCATCAATCATATATTTAATGAAAATTTAATCATAATTGGCTTGCCATAATTGGAAGCCCAATTATATGGAAAGCTACTATATGAAGGGTCTAATCATAAATATATGTTCAAAGTAAATATGGAAATCCAATCATATATTTCCTTACCATATATGTTCCAAAATAGGATCCATGCACTCCCCGAGCTTCTCCGACACACGGATGGCGCTCGTCGCTCTTCGGGATATTCTCCACATAGGTTGGGAATCTCACCCACTCCAACAAATCTCTCCCTTTGTCACGCCCCAGAACCAGAATACTGGAGAGCGGGGGCATACATAGCCAGCTACGTATATTGAAATAGAATACATCTCAACTACACGGTCACGGCTGTCTATATATGAGGGTTTACTACAAGCCAACGGTCTCTTATGGTCAAGCCTATTGTCTCAATCTCAAGCAAGTAATATGATCACAAGATGTTTGACCACCAAATATACAATAAAAGGCGTCCCAAATATTACATATCAGCTGATCATAAAGCTAGTCGTACAAAATGCTGGGACTAGTAAGAGTTAAGTCATACATGATCAACCCTAGGATTTGTTAATCATGTTTACAGTCCGTAGGCAGACAGTAAGTAAAGTGCATCGAGCTAACAGGTGCTCGTCGGCTAAACGCCTAAAAAGAATAACTTTACAATAGAGTGAGTGAAACAAAATAGAAAACCCACTCGTAGCCCGGGTTCCTTCTAGTCGCCACCATCGGGCTGGAGGTTCGGAAGATCCTCAGAAGCTTCTCCAAAATCTGGCCACACAAAACCAGCTGGGTCAAACCCCAGAAAAAGCAAGTGCCACAAAGGAGGCCACGAAATAAGAACAAAAGCCAGCATATCAGAACATAAGAAAAGAAATGGAAGAAGGTACAAGTAAATAAAGAGTACAATATGACAATAAACGACTAGTGACGTGGGACCATTCCGGAAGCCAGGTTACAACCCTTAAACCAGACAAGGACCGAGGTTGTAACCATTCGCCTGAATAGCACTCTGTCTCTACCCATTTATTGTTAGCGATAAGTAAAACAAGCATATACAAGAGTAGCCAGGTACATGGACTAGACAAGACTTAGACAAGGCTGGACTCCATCCATTCACAAGCGGCCAAGCAATTACTACGGCTTACTACTTAACTAACTAGGGTTATCACAAGCCTTAATTACTAACAAGATGTAATAAGAATTTCCCAGTCCCAAGCCCTGCAGACCATCCAGTTATCCTTCCGCGGGTTGAGAGTATGGTTGGGTACATCGCCCCGGAGATGATATACCCTTAGGTGACTTAGAGGGTGCAACACATGACAGTGCGCTGGAAATGTGCTCTACTCGTCGGCCAGCTACAAGTCCAATTAAGAGCGTCCAGATAACGAGATTGCCTGTGAGTGGAAATTCTCTATGAACTATAGTTTGATCTAGTCATTAGCCTAATCCATATTCAGTATGAATCCCTGACC
This sequence comes from Iris pallida, assembly GCA_029216955.1. Classification (NCBI taxonomy): domain Eukaryota; kingdom Viridiplantae; phylum Streptophyta; class Magnoliopsida; order Asparagales; family Iridaceae; genus Iris; species Iris pallida. The sequence continues at coordinate 2,107,573 of JANAVB010003598.1, forward strand.
GTGGGAACCAGGGAGTCACGTCCTAGACATGAAGCAAGACAAGACAAGTGGATTGCACAAGCAAGCAAGCAAGAACACCCACGGTGTCAAGTTGATTATACGAGTCAAGTTAGCCGTCGCAACATCATCAAGATAAATTATGTCAGGGTACTTGTCAGGAGTGCGCCACGACGGGCCACTATCATGTCAGGTTGGTTATGTCAGGAGTGCACCACTACGGGTCACTGTCGTGTTATGCTAGTTCCTTGTCATACCATGCCATGTACAATAGTCATTCCAAACATATTAAGTAAAATCAAGTTCATGAACTGTGCAGGGGTCAGGGGTTGGATTGCGCAGGGTGTCAGGGGTTGCGCAAGGGGTCAGGGGTTAGATTGCGCAGGGTGTCAGCTGCGCAGGGTGCCAAGTGCGCAGGGGCACAGGGCGCAGGGGCAGATGGCGCATGGGTCAAGTGCGCAGGAGTCAAGTGCGCGGGGAGCCAACTGCGCAGGGGTAAGCTATGCAAGGGTATAGGTGGCGCATGAGCGGACTGCGCAGGAGTGAACTGCGCATGGGTGGATTGCGCAGGAGCAGACTGCACAGGAATGAACTGTGCAGGGGTAAAGTGCGCAAGAATGGTTGGCGCATGAGGCTGAGCACAGTTCGCCAAGGGGCAAGCAGCGTGGTCGGCGCTGCGCTAAAGAGCGCAGACCGAGAGGGGGGGTGCGCAGTCCAGCACTGCGCTAAAGAGCGCAGGCTGCAGTCTGCTACTCCAGGCCGAGAAGAACACCAAGAACACCAAGAATTCAAATTTTTATATCTTTGTCAAATCAAAGCCAAATCTAGATTTTCAAAGTTCTAACTTGAGTAAAATTGAATTCTCTTCCACATGGAAGCATCAAAACCCACAAAAATCTAACCAAAATAGATCAAAACCATGTAAATCCAAAAATAGAGAAAAACTTAGATCTAGAACAAGGAGACTCCAAATCATAAAATGTCAAGCACTAATGTGGATCATCAAGGCCTAATCTAGCTAATGAACAAATAAAATATGGTTCTCATGTGGTGGCAAGGTGCACTTGCCTATGGGTGGAGTGTTGTGTAGAGGAAGGAAGAAGAAGAAGAAGAAATTAATGGAGGAAAGTAATGAGGAGAGAGAGTGTTAGGTGGGGATAATAAAGAAGGTGGGTTGTGGTGGAATGAGGGTTGAACATAGGCTATGGTGTTCCAATGTATGTTAAACAAAACCAAACCAAATCAAACCAATTCTCCTCCACAAAATAAACCAAGCCAGGTAAAACCCAATTACGAGAACCAAAATCTGCAAGTCAAACCAAAATACAATTACAGGCCAGAATCTGAGAAAACAAAATACAGGTCCAAGATACATGCAGGCTTGATCAAAATACGTATTCAGAATATGGGTGTTACATCCTTCACAACTAGGTGGAGGAACTCGTCATCCCGACGATCCGCCTGCAGACTCAAACTTCTCCCTTGGTAGAACCTTCGTGAGCATGTCCGCTCCATTGTCATCAGTATGGACCTTCTCAAGCATCGCGTCCTTCTTCTCAACCACATCTCGTATCCAATGATACCAAGTCTTAATGTGCTTGGACCGACTATGAAATGTCTGGTTCTTTACAAGGTGAATGACACTCAGGCTATCGCAAAGCAAAGTATACTGCTCTTGCTTCAGTCCCATTTCTTATAATAACTTTTTCATCCACAGCAAATCCTTGCAAGCCTCCGTCGCCGCAATGTACTCTGCCTCTGTCGTTGTAATGACCTGCTCCGCCCTAGCGGAATGCCGATTCAAACGGCAAGTGCAACGACTCAAACGAGCCGTCGACCGAAGAGTTGGCATCGACCAGATGAAGAATCGATGCAAGGCTTACATTAGCCCGTCAAGATGAATCCAGACTTAGACTTTGAAAGGAGCGCTCGGAGTATCGCTCGGCCGATGCAAACATCGCTAAGGTGGGTGGCTCCGATGAACCCGTCTTTGCTTAGCGTAGACACATAACAATACGGACACTATTGCTAGAATTACTAGGCGCGCATGCTAATAAATGACTCAACGCACCTAGCTAAGGGAATAATCCCATCTTGTATGCTTGTATAGAATATGGAAAAGAATATAGAAAATATGATAACTCTCGCACCGTGCTCTACGCTCGTGCTAAGGCACAAGCTTACATTCAAATTTCCTATGTGTTCAACAATGAAACAATAAACGATTTACAACAAAAAAATGGAAGACTATCGACATAGTCGTTCCGAGTAGAGTATAGCAACATTGGAAGACTTCGGGACCGATGGTCGCCAAGGCGACTCCCACATGGGGAGTTGCATAATGAATGAACGAATAAGTGAATGAATGAATGAATGAACGAATAAGTGAATGAATGAATACGTGAAGAATGAATGAATAAACGAACAAGTGAAAGAAAGAAATGAAAGAGTGAATAAAAGATAAGAAAGAAAAGAATGGTTAGCGACAGGTATGACGGGCACGTGCAACGGGGCTCGCTACCCGCGCTGCACGGATGCCAACCTGGTCGATAACGCATTATGGCTCAGAGACAGCCTATGGCTCAAAGACAGTCGTTAACTTAAATGACAAGTCAATATGAAATGGTCGTGGACAATCGGCACGAGCGAGGGGGGGAATATCGTGGCCGTGAAGAAGAAGGGATTCTGCGGCACGATCGAAGGGGAGGAATATCGTGGCCGGCCTAAGCGAAATCAAAAAGGAGCTTACGGGCCGCTTTGAGTGGGGGCTCGGCCACTCAAGGAGACGTAATGCCAGGCATTTCAAGAGACTATCAAGGTGTACCATCCATCACGCTTCGATATGTGAGAATGCCAAAGAGAATGTGTCCAAAATGGCTTGTGATGCCAGCGATCGGTACATATAGATTAAGTAGGCTATGCTGGTGGCAATCCACGTGCAAGTCCTTGCATTGAAACAAAGTAGTCTAAGTCAACTAAAGAAAGCGACTTCTGAACATGCTTGAAATGTAACACACCAAATGATAAAGAGTAATTCATGCAAATGAGTGAGATGACGTGCCTACGACGTACTAGAATCTGAGGCAGTGACACGCACTCGACATTAAAAGTTTATATGAATTGTTGACTAACTTGGCTTACTTTGGACAGGGAAGACCGGACGGTAAGTATGGGTAAGTCGTGCATATATTTCCATGCAAATACTTGAATTCAGTAACGCAAGATAGGTTATGAAATATGTCATGAAATTGACCCTAAGGCAAGATTAGAAAGACAATGAATGATAGACGGTGCACAAAAGTAAATAGAACGTATTTGGTAATGATAGTATTGTGGGCGAGCTAGCTTCCCCACCAGTGCATAATAATGTACTGATAACCCCACAGTTTGCTTGCAGGATGCAGGAGACGTCATCGGGTGCGGAGCTTTCCTCGAACGTGCTAAGGCGCGGAGCTATCTCTGGAGCCTTGGAGCGTTGCAAGGAGCTGGAGCACCATATACAGGACATAATGTATCGGAACATCGCCATGAATCATTCCATCTTGTAAGCCACTTGGCACGCCTTTTATGTTTCGAAGAGGGAAGCTTGAGGGACTTGTAATCTCGGCCTAGCGCCGCTTGTAAACTTCTTGAATGTCAATAAAGAGTTTGAATTCGCTTTCAATTTGTGTTCATTTACTTTCTGCTGCAAATGGGGACACTCTGTGCGACTCTGTGGCCTAGCATAAAATCGGTCGTTTTCGGACATAGCCTTGCACGGGCGCAACCTAGGCCCATACGGCATCACGCCTTAGCGAAGACGATCGCTCCTACGGGAGAGGGGCATGACAGTCGTCGACAAGGCAACACACTTCTGCAACCGCGGCTGCCACGATACCGCTCCTCCAGCAAACATCAACACGTAGCCCGAAGTCGATCGCCTCGTGTCTACATCTCCAGCCATATCAGCGTCGGTATCCCCAACCAGCTTCGGCTCGTCACCACCAAAAGAAAGTCTTCAATCAGCAGTGCCCTAAAGGTATCGTAGAATCCACTTGACCGCACTCCATTGTACCCTTCTAGGATTTGAAAGGTACCTGCTAACTGTGCCAACTGCATGAGGAATGTCTGTCCTCGTACACACCATAGCATACATAAGGCTTTCCACAACTGAGGCATATAGAACCCCTCCATATCTTCTTTTTTGTCCTCGGTAGATGGACATTGCTCCTCAGTGAACTTAAAGTGAGCCGCAAGAGGGAACTCAATTTCTTCGACCCGTCCATTCCGAAATGCTGAAGTACCCGGTGAATGTACTTCTTTAGGGACAAGTGTAGCAGCTTGGACTCTCTCTCTCCCTCGGCTGATCTCCATCCTAAGAATAGTCTTTGCTGCACCAAAATCCTTCATAGAGAAGGTTGCGCCCAGTTGGCGCTTCAACTCCGCTATCCTAGTGGCATTTCGACCCACTAATAGCATGTCATCAACATAGAGCAATAAAATGATGAAATCATCCTCGGCAAAGTATCTCACAAATATGCAATGGTCCGACGTCGTCCGTGCATAATCATGCTCCCCCATAAACGACTCGAACTTCTTGTACCACTGCCTCGAAGCCTGCTTCAGACTATGTCATGACCCGTTACCCAAATTGTTGGGCTGGGCCGAACCATGTCCAGCCTACGCTTGGTTAAAGCGTAGTAAGCTGTTCTAAGAATAGACAATAAAGGATCTAAGCTGCTAACAGTTCTAATATCACATTTAGAGGTTCATCACAACACAACATCTATAAGCGAAAGTAAACAAGTACAGACTTAAAAATACACTTCCAAAGTATCTAACTGGAGATAAAGTCCAGTATCCAAATATAAGTTCAAAACAAAGTCGAAGTCTCAAAACACATAAAAAATATCTAAGCAAGGTTTCCCGCTGGGGCCTCTTCTGGAGCTAAGACCAGGTCCTCAATGCAGTACCATAATATGTATCACATAGCATTTTCTTCTCAAAAAGTAAACCTACAACGTTATCCTGTCAGGACGGGAGCAAGTACAACCTCTACAACTAAAGTACAGAATATATAATAAAAGAGATGTACAACAAGAAACATGGTGTAATAAGTCTATAGAACCGGAAATACTGGAAACATGGCCTCATGGTATAACTGGGATCACAGTATCATAGTAACATAGGGAACATAGCATATCTGGAATCATGATATGACTGGAATCACGATAAAATACATTTGTCAAGGTGACACATGTATATCTAATGTTTAAAACTGGAGCAGGTACGTGATCGGTCAATAGGTGTACAATGTACTGTGGCACATGTAAATAAATGTACATACGTACAAGTGTACAAGCATAGGTGTACATCCATACAGAAATGCGGGATAATGGCCTACGGCAAGGTATGCATATAAAATACGACCTTGCTCGGTACGATAGAGGGGACATGATCACGTACTCAACTATCAATTTTTTCATAACCCAGGTTCTAACATGTAAGAGCTACTGAGATCGGTATAAAGCACGGTAGGTACTGATAGCACTATAAAGCATAGTGAAACATGTACTAAGAACCAGTAAGAAGCATGTGAAGATATAAGAACTGTCCTAAGCATGGCAGGTACTGAAAGTAATACAACATGTGAAGATTTAACTTGCTACCTCAAGGATCAGTATTTTAACAGGGTTAATACATGTTCTAGAATTAAATGACAGTAAATGAGTTTGTAGATGTACTTGTCTTGAGCAAAGCAAGAATACTAGTACGAAGATATAGATGTCCGGTGTCCTGTCAATAATGATATACAAACTCAGCCTCTAAGTTATGTTCAAGATTTTACACTAGTGGTGTGACACGACTCCTAACTGGATAATAGCCAAGTAGGGACCTAGCATAAATATAGCTCCCCTTTCCGAAAATTTTGAAATATTTTTATTTTTTTATTTTTTTTATTAGGTGATTTTAGATTTTATAAATAATTATTTAGTTAATTATTACGGTAGATGGTTTTAGCCATGGTTATGAATTGGAGTACAAGATGACTAGGAATCATGGCACGAGTAGTGCAGTAGTGTGCCTTGACTAGTGTATTAGCCATGGTAGGGGAATGCCAAGCCATAGTAGTGTCATAACTAGAAAAACCAGGCCAAGTTGCGACTTAATTCGTACCGAAGTTTTATTTATTATTTAATTATATTATTGAGTTTTCGGGAACCCGGTTGTACCGAACCTGTCCAGATTGGACCCAAGTTAATTTCAAGCCCATGTAGGTTTGTAGTGGACCAAAGACGACTATGTAGGCATATTTTATGTGTACAAATATTTCTTCAATTATTTTAGAATTTGATATTGTATTTCTAATTATTAAATATTGTACAATATTTGTATTAGTATTATTAAATAAGTGTTTGACAATACTTGTATAATTTTTCGGGGCCAAATGAGGAGTGCGTAGGTTATGTTCACCCAACACTACCAACGGGTCATTTTAGTATTTTTCAGCTTATTATTATTACTATTATTATCATTATTATATTATCGAGGTTATTATTAAATATTATTATTATTTTGTTATATGTTTGTGAATATATATATATGTATATGAAGTAATTTATTTATATGTATATATAATTATATATGTATATATATGTGTGTGTATACGTGTAAATTCGTATGTATATATATATAGTTATATTTTGCTTTGAGGGTGTAAATATGGAAGTGCATATGTATGATAGGTATATGTATATGTGGGTATATATAAGTACACAAGTATTTATATGTATCTAAGTATTTATATATATATAGTATATATTTATGTATATGTGTCACTACTAAAATATGCTTTATTAGCGACGTTGTTTAGCGACGGAATAAAATTACGTCGCTAACTATATAATATAGCGACTCCTTCCTATTACCGTCGCAATACGTCGCTGAATAGCGACATTCGGCGACAATAGATAAAGTATGTCGCTGAATAGCGACGTTCAGCGACATATTAAGAAAATATGTCGCTTATATTAAAATTATTGCGACGGTTAGCGACGTCAACAGTGGACGTCGCTAAATTTTTTACTTAGGGCACATGACTCCCTTTTCCCCCTCACTCGAAAAATCGAAACTCGAAATTTTTTTCCCCCTCTCCCCCCGGCGACTCCCTCCCCCGCGGTGACTCCCTCCCCCCCCCCGTCGACTCCCTCCCCCCCCCCCCCGTCGAGCTCCTCCTCCTTCTCTCCCACACACACACACACCCACCCACACACACACACACACACACACACACAAACTCGAAATTTTGGACACTGACACTGTGTGTGCGTGTTTTGGACACTGACACTGACACGGACACGACCCTTGGACACTGACACGATCTTTGGACATGTTTTGGGTTTTCTCTTACAGCTTGCGTCTTGCATTTAGAAAATAAAAGATTTCCATGTGCATTTCATACTACTCGGAAAGAATAAACAACAATCTCTCTTTAATTTTTTTCCTATATATAATTATCTACTTGTCCATTTTAAACTTAATGAACAATTTTACTCAGTAAACATAAACAAGGATATGTTTGGAACAAAAAAAAAATTACGGTGAAGCCTCAACTTTTCTTATTATATAGTAGTATAGATAGAAAAAATCCTTGAGATATGAAACGTAACATAATGATAGAATGTGATCGGAACTCTGGACCTTAGCAAAAATGCATTTCAATCACAATACCACACCTTTTCTTGGAATTATAAATGACTTAAGCTGCTATTTTCTTGATTTTCTTAAACTATATATATATGCTCTAAATTAGGTCTGGAAGATGTGAAGTATCAAAGTATGCCTAAAACGAGGGGAGAGATAGTAGCTGAGAAAGTGTATTTTTAATGTGCATGAAACCAATATCAAGAAGAATGTCATTAGTCTAGAGTCCTAGACAGATTCTAAATATACATGACAAACAAACAGAGATACAGGAAAATAAAAGATTTCCATGTTTTGGACTAGTGTTTAGAAACGCCAATTTGATATAAAAGTCCATCCGGAATGTAACTTACGTCTTGCATATTTCACACATAATAGAACCCCGAATGAAACAATTAAACATTAGCTATGGATGAATGTCACATGTTGGAAATTCGTACCATGTATATAGGGTTGCTTATAATTTGGACACCTGGAATAGTCCCAAATGAATAGAGTGCATTATTCAAGTATAGTTTCCATTGTGGTTTGTGGGAGGAGAGCCATTTTTTTCTTGGAGCTCTCGTTGAACTAGCTTTGGCTGGTTTGAGCCAAAGTCCTCCAGAGGTGTAAGTGAAGTGTAGTCTAGTAACTGTCCAATGTCGGTATAGTATCGGAACATGCCAATATCGGTACCGGCCTGTTGGATAATATCATTGTTATTAGTAACTGTCCAATGTCGGTATAGTATCGGAACATGCTAATGTCGGTATCGGTCTGTATAGTATCGGTATCGGAACATGCCAATGTCGATATCGGTCAATATTTGGTATCGGTATCGGTCTGTATAGTATCGGAACATGCCAATGTCGGTATCGGTCAATATTTGGTATCGGTCTGTATTGGATCGGAACATGCCAAACCGTATCAGTATCGGTCAATATCATTGTTATTAGTAACTGTCCGCTACTAATATGTGTCCCATAATAAGACATTATATACGAATTTGTGCCTGTTGGATAATGTGTGTCCATCTTTGCAGAATTATTTTCAAATGGATATGAATTACTACTTGCGGAATCGTTCATGGATGTACAATCGTCGTCTTGATGATATGTGTGGTGTGCGGGATGAATACATAGCGGGAGTAGAGCAGTTCCTGCAGTTTGCTAAGGCGTTCCCTCAGTACATGGATGGCACCAAAATTAAGTGTCCGTGTGTGAAATGTCATAACGTGAAATATTATCCAGAAGTGGAAGTGACATATCATTTGTACTCGAGGGGTTTCACACCTAATTACTATCAGTGGACCGCACACGGAGAACTTGTGTCTTTAGCATCAGAGCCGAAGCCTTACGTTGAGCCGTATATACATGCGGGACCTAATTTTGTTTCAGATAATCATGCATACGACGACGGGTGCGTGAACATGGTTTTCGACGCTGCGGGGCCTAGTTTCGTTCATGATGCACCTGAGGAGGCACCGAACGCCGATGCTGCACAGTTCATGGAGTTGCTGGAGAATGCAAGGACTCCATTGTATCCTGGTTGTGAGGATCATTCACCGTTGGAGGTGGTTACAAGACTGTTGAGCATTAAGTCAGATTTTAACATGTCGCAAGAATGCTACAACCGAGTGTTGGAGTTGATTATAGAGATCTTGCCGGCGGGTGCTAAGTTGCCTAAATACTTCTACCGGTCTAAGAGGATGGTGAGATCGCTCTGGATGGGATACAAGAAAATCGATTCCTGTCGTAATGGGTGCATGCTGTACTACAAAGACGACAAGGACGCAGATGTGTGCAGATTTTGTGGTGTTGATCGTTATAAGACAACTAGTACAGGAAGGTCTACCGATGCAAGAAGACCGACCGATTCAATGTACTACTTGCCTTTAACGCCTCGGTTGCAAAGATTATTTATGGTGAAAGAGACGGCCGAAAATATGAGTTGGCACATGCGAGAACAGATTGAAGGAGTGTTGGATCACCCATCCGATGGAGAAGCGTGGAAGCACTTTGATCGAGTGTATCCAGATTTTGCTTCAGATCCGCGAAATGTCAGGTTGGGACTATCTTCGGACGGTTTTACTCCTTTTGGTCTTTCGGGGTCCCAGTATTCGTGCTGGCCTGTGATTGTTACTCCGTATAACCTACCGCCTTGGATGTGCATGAAGACTCAGTACATGTTTCTAACCGTTATAATTCCTGGTCCGAACAATCCCAAGAGGAACATTGACGTGTACTTACAGCCTTTGATAGATGAGTTGAATCAGTTATGGGAAGTAGGCGCTAACACGTACGATGTTTCCAGGAAGCAGAATTTTCAGATGAAGGCAACCCTTATGTGGACCATCAACGACTTTCCGGCCTATGGAATGTTATCTGGATGGAGCACTCATGGCCGTCTCTCATGTCCGTATTGCATGGACCGTAGAAGGCTTTCCGCTTGAAACACGGTGGAAAGCCGTGCTTCTTTGATTGTCATCGACAATTTCTGCCAAAAGATCATCCGTTCAGAAGGAACAGGAATGCTTTCCGTACCGGCGTTGTAGAGAAGGGTAATCCACCGCCAAGGTGGTACGGAGACACGATATGGGAGGAGGTTAAAGATTTTCTAAGTGCTATCGAAGATCCTACAACTGGGTACAAGTGCGATGGATTTGGTAGAGTTCATAACTGGACAAAGAGGAGCATATTCTAGGATCTGCCATACTGGAGTACCAATCTGATCAGACATAATCTTGATGTCATGCATATTGAGAAGAATATGTTTGATAACATAATTAATACTGTGATGGACGTAAAGGGAAAAACGAAAGACAATCCCAAGGCCAGGTTGGACTTAAAAGAAATATGCAAATGCCCTGCGTTGCATTTGATACAGCAGAATGGAAAACAGTTCCTTCCGAAGTCAATTTTTTTGCTGGACAAGGAGGATAAAGTGAGACTTTGTCGGTGGATCCAGGGCCTAAAATTTCCAGACGGATATGTGTCAAATCTGAGAAGATGTGTCGATCCGAAGAAAAACAAATTGACGGGTATGAAGAGCCACGATTGTCACGTATTCATGGAGAGGTTAATTCCGATTGCATTTCGGGAATTCTTACCGCAGGTAGTTTGGGATCCATTGACGGAGCTTAGTATTCTTCAGGGATCTTTGTTCTAAGAAATTGCTCCTTGATCGTCTAGAAAAGCAAGAGAAGGACATTGCGGTAACACTATGCAAGCTAGAGAGGGTGTTTCCAACTGGATTCTTTGACTCTATGGAGCATTTGCCGATTCATCCATCCTATGAGGCACGTGTTGGTGGACCCGTCGAATATCGATGGATGTACCCATTCGAGCGACATTTGAATCACCTAAAAAGAAAGGTGAAAAATAAGGCACGGGTCGAGGGTTCTATTTGTGAAGCCTATGTTCTCGAGGAGATTACAAACTTTTGTTCGATGTATTTCAAGCCTCATGTTGTAACTAATAGAACGAGAGCTTCCAAAAACGACGAGGGAGATCATGAAAGTAATGATACAATACTGAAGGTATTCAATGCTCTAGGAAAGCCATCGGGTAAGATGAAAAAGAGATATCTGAACGATGATGAGCTAAGGGCTGCTCAGGTGTATGTATTACTCAACTGCGACGAGGAAAAAGTAGAGAAACTGGAGGGGTAAATAATTAATACGTCTATATTATTTTAATAGTGTTAATTATTATACTATTACATTAATTGAACGATGTTGTTTTCAGCATATTTAATGATAATGTGAGGTCGGGTAGGCCACATATAACAGAAGAAGAACTAGAACAAGAAATGAGGCGTTATTTTCCATCATGGTTGAGTGCATATGTAAGACTTGAGAACTCTGTAATTACCTTTTTGTATATGCACTTGATTGAGAATGAGCTTAATTGCTTCTTTCGTGGTATTTAGGTCGATCGTCCATACGCAAGACTTGAGAATGAGTCTATTAGAACGCTAGCCAAGGGACCAATTTATGCTGCAAAAATATGGCCAAGCTACTGTGTTAATGGGTTTAGGTTCAAGTCAACAACTAGCCCGATCAGAGACAACTTTATGGATCTCGATTCCACCAAAAACAGCTGTTTGTGTATCAGATCTTCGAACTACAAGATGTTGATGCGGGCAACGATTTCTATGGTGTGTTACGGGAGATTGTGGAGCTGACATATAGTTATGGAATAGAGCCTGCTAAGATTGTGTTATTCAGGTGTGATTGGTTCGATCCGATTGAAGGTCAAGGTTGGAAAGTAGACAAGCACGGTCTTGTTGATATAAACTATCGGCGTCGATATCAAGCCTATGAACCATTTGTCCTATCAAGTCAGGCTCAGCTCGTGTACTTCACAAGTTATCCTAAACGGAGAACAACAAGGTCGGACTGGTGGGCAGTATGCAAGACCAAAGCTAGAAATACCTTTGAGGTTGACGATATAGCTTATCAACAGGATGAACTACCTCTTGTAACAAATATTATAGAAGTGGACACGACGGAAGTTTCCTATTACACATCTAATTGTGTAAAAGAAGTAGAATTATCTGAAGAGGAAGATGCAGATGAAAGTGAAGATGTAGAGGAGGAAGAAAAAGAAGAAAAAGAAGAAGAAGAAGTAGATGAGCTAAACGAACTAGATAAATTTTCAGAAGAGGATTAAATCTGTACGTTTGTTTTATAATCATATTTGACACTTTAGTGACACTTCTATCATATAAATCTGTGACACTTCAGTGACATTTTATTGACACTTTTATTGACACTTCAGTGACACTTTTTGACTATGGTATTTTTCAAAAATCTGTGATGTCTATCATATAAATATGTTTTTTTGTTTTATTGTCATATGTTTTATTGTCAGGTATGACTAGACCATCTGGACGACGCGGAGGATTATATATTAGGCAGCCCCGTCAGCCTCGGGCTGGGGATGGAGAGGGCAGTTCCGTACCCTCATCCTCATCTCCGAGTACGCCAGTGTACCGTTCTGTTCCCGGTCCATTACCGGGACAGGGCAGTTCTAGCAGGTTGGCGACTCCTCCCTCATCGTCCAGCCTTCCTGTTCCCGGTCCATTACCGGTACAGGGCAGTTCTAGCAGGTTGGCGACTCCTCCCTCGTCGTCCAGCCTTCCTGATCCCGCGTCCAGCATCCCTGATCCCCCGTCCAGCATTCCTACTGTCGACGGCTCTATGGAGGGAGCCCACGCCGATCATATGGAGGACGGTGATCAGACTGATCCTGCCCAGGCAGGAGGTGAGAGCGACCCTCCATGCGCTCCCCCGGGCGAGACGCGTATGGAGATTTGGACGGACGGGCCTATGAAGTAAGTTAATTAATTATTATATATTTCTCAAATGATTATATGTACATATATATTCATGAAAAATTATTATTGTATAGATATCGGCCTTCTGCAGTACAGAGACAGCTGGGGACATTTGTGAGGCAGAACTATGGTGGGCCTTGGCTCAACTACTCAGATGCTCCCGCAGATAGGAAGGCCTTTTGGTTCGCCCACTTCAAGGTAAAAAATTTGTTTATTTTTAAATTTTAATAATCATTTGTGTATATTATACAACTTTTGTATTTTACTTCTTGTAGAGGACCTATTTCTATCCACCACACCAGGCGGCAAGGATCGAGGGCCAATTTCCTGCCGTCATAGCCAAGCTCATCCGTGATGCGATCGACGACCAGAAGCGTCGTGATCGCGCCGGACGTCCGATCCAGGGTTGGATTACGCCAGAGCAGTGGACTGCGATGAAGGCTAGATTCAGCGAGCGCCAGTACCAGGAGCGGTCTGAGAAGGCCAAGGTGGTGCGGTCGAGCGCCGGTAAGTGGTGTGGCGGCTCCATTCCGATGACGGAGCATTTTCGTCGTCTGGTACGTTTCCTATGACGGACATTAATTTATATATAGTTCGATATAATGTTTAATACTAATAATAGATAATATATTTTAACAGGTAAAGAAGGGTGAGGACCCGAACATGGTGACCGTCTTCCTGATCACCCATCGGAGGGCTGGAGACTTCATTGACGAGAGGGCGACGCAGGCATATGTAAGTTCTATTCAACTAATATTAACTGACTATAATTTAGAAAACAGGAAAATAGATATCAATATAGACTTTAGTAAACACTTACACGTTAGCAAACATGTTCTAGGCCGAGTTTGTTCGGCTACAGAAGGAGGCGGCTGATGCTGCTGCTGCTGCTAGTGCGCAAGCAGAGGGAGGGGCTGGTACTTTCTCCCAGCCGCCTGCAGAGCCATCGCCGGACGAGCTCTGGATGATCGCCGTTGGCGGTCTTCAGAAGGGTACGTACTACGGTACGGGATCCTACGGCGCGTATTTGGCTTCGGAGTCATCCCGGGCCCCCTCTGTCAGTGCGCAGTCTCCGGCTACGCAGGCGTCGTCACGACCTGAGGATGTTCGTCGTCAGATCGAGGAGCTGCATCGCGAGTTGCAGCAGCAGATTTCTGATGCGGTCGAGCGACGATCCGACCCTCCGATCGTCACCGGACGATTTGATGCGGTCGAGCGCAGTATACAGGAGCAGATGAGTCTGCATCAGGCTGCAGCTGCCAACTTGCAGACGCTCACAGAGTCTACGCAGCGCACGGAGCGTAGACAGGTCGAGCTGGACGGATTGCAGAGGAGCCTTTCTCTCTCAGTCGCTCAGTATACTGAGAAGGTGGTGAGTGCTCTTGCTGCGCATGGTGAGCGACTGCGAGAGCTGGAGCAGGTACGTCCTCCGGGTCCATCGACGGCACCGACTCCAGATACTGCACTGCCTCCGGCGCCGACTCCAGACATTGTACTGCCTCCTACTGCCCCTACGGTACAGCTCACCCAGGAGCAGTATGACTACATTCTATCCCAGTTGCGCGGCAGGGGTCCGCAGTGATTTTATTGGTTTTTTTATGACGTGTATGTATTGGCCCTATGGGCAAATTGTTTATTCATACACTGTTGTTTATACACTTGGTGGAAGACTTTTTATCATCTTCCATTTTTATTTGACTCTATTGGATGTTTGTGAGGATGTGTGTCTTTGATATTTACTTTGCACTGCCTCCTATTTTTATTGTGATATTTACTGTGATATCTGCGACGGGATGACAAATATACCTACGCTGGGTTATAAGCGATGATCTGATATACAAAGGAGATGCTGCCGAAATTTTAAAAAAATATATTGTGTATTTTTGTTATGATGTGTGTCTGTGTTTACAGTGAATGTGAAATACAGTGTTCGGAACCATCGACAGTTTCGATTACTGTTGTATGTTTTATCTTGGATAGAAATAGCAACAGTTCATGGTGCACTTCTGAGAGCTTCATTTTCACGTCCTTCACTTTCTCGGACGTCGTAAAGGTTCCCGAGAAGGTGAAGGACGTGAAGAGGAAGCTCTGAGAAGTGCACCCTGAACTGTTGCTCTTTCTATCAAAGATAAAACATACAACAGTAAGCGAAACTGTCGATGGTTCGAACACTGCACTTCACACACACTGTAAACACAGACACACAGCATAACAAAAGTATTAATTATATTTTTTTAAATTTTTTTTTATATTAGCGACGTATAGCGACGTTCTGCGATGTACTGCGACGTCACACAGACGTCGCTATACGTCGCTAACTAGCGACGTTACGTCGCTCGACGTCGCTAATATACGTCGCTACGTTGCCCACGTGGCCACGTGGATGCCATGCCTCGTCATCATTTATAAACTTTTGAAGCATCGCTAGTGGTCGCTTTACGTCGCAATGTTGGCGATGTACTTATACGTCGCTCTCTGTCGCTCATTTTGCGACATCTAGCGACATTGGACGCCGCGTCGCCAATAGCGACATTCGGCGACGAAATTACCATCTGCGACTTGCCTATAAGCGACGTAGGTTTTTCGTCGCTAAATACGTCGCAAATCATTGTTAGCGACGTATTTAGCGACGTCTCCTGACGTCGCTAATCTGGATTATTTTAGTAGTGTGTGTATATATACATGTATATATATTTAGATATATAGGTATTTACTATATATGTGTGTGTATATAGATAAAATATTGATTTACATATATAGTAATAAGGAATACAAAGAAATGAAGTAATAAAACCCAAAACCCATGCAAAAGACCCAGCCCAACCCGAGCTTACAGCCCAGCAACCGACCCTAAGAGAACCCCTCAGCCTAGGCCACGACTTGTGAGCTCAGCTCAGGCTGAGAAATTCCAGCCCAAACGACTAATCCAACAGCCCAAGGCCCAACCCATTCCTCTGGACCAGCCCACAACCTAACTTAATATTTTCCAACCAAACCGAACCTGGCAAAGGGCCAGGCCCGACCACAGCAGTGTATTCGTATACACAGAGGAAGACCCGAATAAACCCCCCCATAACCAAGCCACAGGTTCTCCCAACCCGATCTCTCAATCCAGCCGAACCGAGGGAGGGGAGAAATCGCGTGTGCTATATAAATATGCTTAAGAACTAAAACCTAAATAGCCCCCACCCCTCGTGAACCTTTCCTGGCCCCTGGCGTGCCGCCACGATGCCAGACGATCGCCGGCGGCGGCTTAGAAAGGCGCGCACATCAATGTGAATCAGCAACGTTCAGACTACGCCGAGGCAACTTCGCAGCGGGTTTGCACGATGCTCACCCGACCAATTTTCAATCCGATTCTTCGGGTAAGATCCTAACCCATACGACTTTGATTCCCTTCAAGTAGAAGATTTTACTTCGCTGTGTACGTGCCGATAATCGAGTGCCAAAATCGAAAAAAATCTCGATTTTCTGAGTATAAAAACTACCCCAATGTCCAAGGTTTGCGGTCAATTTGCGACCAGAACATCGCGAGTTGTGGAAAACCGTCTGAACAGACTTCTAGACAACCTAACCAAGATGGAAACGCTATTTTTAGATTTAATTCTTGTTGGTTAATTGATGTTTAAAATTAGGATAAAGTTTGACAAAAATCTATTTTCAAAACATAGAAATTCATCCACACGACGTGCGTCCCGCCATTCCGGGCGACGTGGTCGCGCACCGTAAGCATTAAAAGCTGCATAATGGCTTCGTGGTTGTGTGGGCTTTGACGGAATTCAAATTGGTCGCGTGTGCGCGACGAATTTGATGCGTATCCGTCAAAATTTACCGTATCGTGCACTTTGCAAATTCTCCAATTAATTTGTGCACACTCGTCAGATCGAGACAAAACTTACGCCAACAGGACCGTATCATTTTTTGGTCCTGCATGCCAAGTTTGGTCCAATTCTGAGACAGTTGATAAAATTATCGTTTTGTGGGCCCCGCGGTTCCACTCAACGGACGATTTTGTGCACGGCCCGCCGGAATCCAACTTTGGACATACGGTTGGATTCGTATCGAAAAACGGGATCCGTAGACATGTAGTTTGATGACTTTAGAGACCAATGACTCTGGCACTCTTTTCGGTGCAAAGCGGGTCCAACGGCGGACATCGTTTTTGCCCGAAATTATCGTTTTACCCCTGTGTCCAGAATTGGACTTAATAATAGGCAACCCTAGCTAATTTGACTATTCTGAGAATATTGGTAACATTTATTTCAGCTTTCGGAGACAGTTGTGATGACTTGGACGTTATGCGTACCAGTTGACGGTATTTATGGGTTCTTCGTGCTGCCACCAGGCAAGTATACCTTGCCCACTCTACAGTATTCTCATGCATATTGCAGTTTCTTTTCTGTCACCTTTCATTACCTGCTTCTTATGTTCATATCAGTAATATTTTCCTCATTTACGTGCACGTACATTACTTTCTTTATCCAGTATATCACTGTTACTCCATGTGTAGGTCCTGGTAGTAATGCCTTGTCCTGAGTCACATTCACTTGATATGTCTTGACCTGTTAGTTGTACTTGACTTCATTCGACTTGACTGGACACCTGTATAGTTTCTTGTGACATAGAGGACAGTTACTAGGCATGCGGGCTATATGATAGTTTCTGTTGGCCGGTAGTTCAGATGAGCTTCGGTTGTATTGATTATTCTATTGGCCGTTAGTTTCGTGCTACGGTTGTGATATTCTGTTGGTCGTTATTCTCAGAGGAGATGCGATTGTGAATATTCTGTTGGTCGTTAGTTTCGGATGAGCTACGATTGTCATGGCACTCTGTCTGTTAGCCCAAGTGTCGAACATTGTCCTTGATGTTGCGTCATCATGTATTTGTTTAGGAGTAGAGCGTCATATTTCTGTCATTCCCTTTATGCATGTTATTTACTGTTATAGTGGCATGTTTTATGTATCTTGCTAGTCCTCTGAGGACCTGATGATCTCTTCAGGTTTAGCGACTGCATGGGATTAGTTAGCAGAGCAGGATGGTAGAGGATTGCGATGTTTGATACAGGTATTTGCTTGTGATATTTCTTTATTATCTTTTTGTGCTTTATATTCAGTACCATGATATACTCTGCTTATTTATAGACTCTTATCATTCTTGGAGTCTAATCGAACAATATGCTAATGGGCTGCAGACCATGACCCATACTTGTTCATTCTTGTTTTATGTGATTCATGTGGATTGAGATATACTTTAGATTAGACATGATATCCATGACCTTGACAGCTTATACGTACTCGAGTCGGGCTGGAGTCCGCTCGATACGTAGCTGGCTTGCTCACGAGCTCGCGTCCGAAAATCGGGTGCGGGTCGTGACAATAAAAGTCCAATGTGGGGTGACACTATATCCAAACTAATTTTCTAGGATCTTTACACTAGTGCGGGGTGAGGTCCAATACGTCTATAACTCAAAACAACACAAAATATTAAAAGTCGTAATTATTCAATAAATAAATCAAACTGTACACTATGTTCCAATAATTTTTGAAATAGACAAAAAGCTCAATTATACATAAAATAAAGTACCAAAATGATCCTTGTTAATTATAGAAATTTATACTAATTTTTCTGGAATTTATAAACCCTCATAGATATTTATTAAAAATCAGCAAACACATGTATCCTGAAAATAAATTATGTTTTCCTATTTTTATAAAATACCAAAATACTTATTAAATGCTAGAAAATTATAGTAAATTAGCTAAATTAACATAGTATTTAAATACAATTTTTTCCAGATTTTTACAGCAATTAAAATATATATAAAAAATTCAAAAACAGAAAGTAATAATTTTTATAAAAATAATTAATTACAAATTAAGGATGATACATAAGCAAAATCTACAGATGTTGTCGGATGATAAAATAAATATCACCAACGTGTCCAGAATGGTCAAATTAGCTAGAATAGCCTACCCATAAGTCCAATTTAGACACAGGGGTAAAACGGTAATTTCGGATCAAAATGATGTCCGCCGTTAGACACACTTTGCACCGAAAAATGTGTCAGGATAGAAGTCTACAAAACCTACCAAATTATATGTCCACGAATCCAGAATGATGATACGAACCCAACGGTATGTCCGAAATAGGATTTCGATGTGCCGATCTCAAAATGACGCGTTGACGCGGACACTTAGAATCCGGTTTGCACCGAAATGTGTGCCGGAGCAAACGTCTTCAAAACTCAGCAAATTATATGTCAATAAGTCCAGAATGACGATACGAACTCAACGATATATCCGGAATTGGATTCCGATGAGCCGATCTCAAAGTGATACGTTGACGCGAAAAGTAGGACCCGCTTTGCACCGAAATACGTGCCTGGGCCCATGTTCTCCAAATCAAGCAAATTTTATATGAAAACATGCCAGAACGACGTCACGAGTCTACTGGTGGTGTCAGAAATTGAATCCGAAGTCCCGAGTTCAAAAATGGAATTTAACAAGTGTAAATTAAAAAATACGGACGGGCAAATTTGGCGTCGAATTCGACCAACCAAACGTGCTTACAATAAAACGAAACTTAAGGGGCAGGAAGAGGGTTATACTAGCTGCGCAAAGGGACTGACGGCGCGCCAACCGGAGCTGCAACGGCGGAGTTTCGAGCTGACGAAGTCGGCTCCACAAAACTGTCCAAAAATAGTACAATTTAAAGTGTCAACTTGGTGGCCAGTTTGAGGTATCAAACGACGTAATTAACGGACAAAAATTGAGAGGAGTGAAGTGCTACATACCGAGATTAAGACGAAGCAAAGAGATCGCCGATCCAAAGGTCGGATTGACAAGAAAACACGTGCGAAGTCGGTGCGATGGGGCACCATTTTTGAGTTCAAAACTCGCGCGTCACGACGGGATTCCATTCAAAACGCACAAATAGCCTATGTGTCGTGCCAGGGAGTAAGGCAGTGGCCTGGGGGAGGTCGCCGGGGTCTCGACGGCCTAGGGGGACCGGCCACGGCGGCCGTGCGATGGCACGACGGCGGCACGCGCGCGTGCGCACGTGCGCGCTGCTGTCGAAGCTGCTGCCATTGTTGTAGTAGCTGCTGCTGCTGTGGCCGCACGAGGGCACAGCGGCGGCGAGCGGTGCAGGCCCGACGGCGGCGGAGTGTTGGTTCACGCGGAGGTGGCTCGGGTGAGGGTGTGGTGGTTCGGCTATGGTGGTGGTGGGAAGATGATGGTGAAGGTGATGGTGGTGTAAGGATGGTGATGGTGTTGGGCTTGATGGTGATGATGATGGTGAAGATGATGAAGAGGAGGAGGAGAAGAAGAGGGAGGTGGTGGCTGTGGTGGTGGAGTTCACGGTGGTGGTGGTGTTGGTGTAGTGTAAGGAGAGAGGGAGAAAGAGAGTTATATTTTTAAGTTTGTGTGTGTGTATATAATATAGAAAGAGAGAGAGAGAGTGCGAATAGAGAGAGATTTGAAAGAGAGTGAGAGGGAGGTCGGCCAAAGGGGGGTGAGGTGTGCTGTGAGGTGGAGGAGGGGAGTGTGTGTGTGTTTGATATAGGAGAGAGAGAGAGAGAGAGTATATATATATATATATATATATATATATATATATATATATATATATATATATATATATATATATATATATATATGAGATATTTGAGATATTTAATAAAGTAGAGGGAGGAAGAGATATTTTCAAAATAGAAAAAAGAGAAATATTGTGTGGGATATTTGGGCAGTCATGAGAGTATAACATGGAGCTTGGGTTCGGGTTCGATCGAGCCGGGTCGGGTCAAAATCGGACATGGTGCAATAATTGAATTAAAATAGGCATTTATAATAAAGGGTAAATAAGTAGCATGTGAGGACTCAAATAAATGGGACACAAGCGTCATGTGGGTAGTAGGCTTCATGTGGGCCATGTCCATACTTTGGGGCGACTAGGTTGGATCGATGTCGGGTCCCGAAATTAAATTGGAAATTAAATCAGGTTTTACGGTAGATAATTAATTGGCTCAAATTGACCCGAAAGTTGTGCGAAGGAAATGAAGCACAAAATAGAGTGTTTGAGTGGGACACGAAGGTCATGGGTGAAGAGCGTCTCGAGTAGATCTTTCATGAGAAGTTGATTCTGAGAAAACGACTGGTCTGGTGCTCTTAAATTAAAAGTCACGGTAACGTGCAAACGATGATCAAAGATAAAAGTGGGAATAATTATTCAACGATTAATTGGTCTAAGTTGACCCAAAGTTGCGCGATACAAAAAGAGCACAAGGGAACGAGTTTAAGTGGGACATGATATATCAAAACAAAGATAATCTTGTCTACTACAAAACTCGTAAAGAGAGTTTACAGAGATTGGTATCCCTGACGTTCCAGAAATCAAAGTCACGAAAAGTACATTAATGATCAAAATAATTGAATAATAAAATATTTATCGAAAATAATCCATTCAGAAAATTTAAAATAAACCCTGAAATTCAGGGGGCTGACATCCTACCCACCTTACAAGAATTTCGTCCTCGAAATTAAAAATCACCCAATAGTTCAAACTATAACATGTAGCTGCTCTGGCTACGATACTCAAACTGCTACCCTTGCAATCATCTCTTCTGTTTCTCTTTACAATCTTTTTGGTTTAGGTTCCACTAAGTCCTTCTATCATAAACTTCATCATATAACCTTTAGAATCTTCCATACTAACATGGAACCTTAACGTATACCCTAAAATATAGGTCATTCTCTGGACATGTCTATAAACCTACAATGCTTGATCATCAACCATATTTTCAACCTTAATTGTAAATACTTGATTTCCTTGTCGTATCATAAGTATCCTTATTCTATCAATCCACGGTTCCTTTGCATCATTTGTCGTCAATCCTTTCCTACAGCTTCTCCTTAAAATTATACGTTCAATATTTATCCTTGGCGTAGAGCTTTCTTCTTTTTACTCAACAAGTCCTCTGAGTATAAATCCTCGATTTCAAACTCCCGATTTATTAATTACCAATGCACATATGTCTTTGCCTTGTTTCTTGTCTTTTTTAACTTATCTTTTCGACCCCGTATGCAATATTATATCTCATTCCAACTTATTCTATATCATTCCACATATCGATATACCCTTTAATCACATGTAATTAGCTATAGGTAACCAACCAAAATTATACAAATGCTAAATCCTCAATTTGTAAATACAGGATTCGGATCCTCAATCCGTAGTCACAACAATATAATATCTCATTTCTCCATCTTAGATACTCTATCATCAAGTTATACTATCAATACAATCGTTCTTAATGGTTTCCAAGTCTACTACAGTCAGTCACCCATACTTGTCTCATAAGCTTAATCTAGCCAATCCCTAGAAAAAGTATTTATCACAATCACACAATACATGTATAGTTATACTATAAAATCAGTTAACAAGGTTTGGCTATTTCGGTCGTCTATCAAGTAGAAGGTAACAAGGCCTAAGACTGGGTCAAGCAATCCATAACAGTGTCCAAACAAGTTATAGGTCAAGCAAAACGAGAAAGTTTATTGGAATATCTCCAAGGATGGTACGAAGACAACGAGATGCATAATGAGAAGAATTACCCAAGAGGTTAACGAAGAAGGGTTTAGTCAAGTCATAGGAAAGATGGAACACAAAAATAATTATGCCCAAAAAGATAACATGAAAGCAATCCTGTTGGAGAGTCTTAGAGAACCTATAATCCTAGTTGTGGATGTAGATAGAACAGAGTTAATCAAGACGGGGAAGAATGATAATAAGAATTTATTCTTGCTCATTCGGTCATAATGAAGTGAACCAAGTTGAGATATGATCGGATAACCATACACGTCTTCCTGAAATTATGTTGCCAGAATTTTTGCCACACCAGTAAGCTTATATGCAATAAACGATAGATTCATAACGATGGTATACACCCTATAATCATGTCATCTAGAATTCTCACCACGCCAACCGGTATGGCTGCGAGAAAATCTAGATTCTATAACTAAGATAAGTATACCCAAAATTAGGCCCTATGTTTTTGTCATACCAGCTAATATGGCTGCGATAAGTTCTAAACTCCATAAATAAAGCAGACGTTTACCTTATCAGGATATATCATAATTCAATCCACAAAATCTATCACGATGCAAGATCAAAGTCAACAACGAAAATCAAAAATCAATTTCAACAACGAATTTAGAGGAGAGTAAATGGAAATAAGCGAAAACAAATTTCTAGGTAAGATTAGA
This sequence comes from Iris pallida, assembly GCA_029216955.1. Classification (NCBI taxonomy): domain Eukaryota; kingdom Viridiplantae; phylum Streptophyta; class Magnoliopsida; order Asparagales; family Iridaceae; genus Iris; species Iris pallida. Next base: position 2,130,834 of record JANAVB010003598.1, read on the forward strand.
GTGAGATCCTCAGGGGTCATCCAAAGGGTACTATCCTGGTCAAAATTGTAATCCACTAAATTTTAAACAAGAGACTAAATATAGTTAACGGTCCTATGCTGTGATGAGTTCTCCTATGTTACAATCCTAGAAATCCTATAGGTGTTCTAAATGTTTATCCCTAGTGTTAACAAGTTATCCTAGATCCTAATTACAGGCATGCTTGGTACAATAACATAACTAAACATATTAAGTCTGGACCTGCACGGGCCACCACTAAAAACATGTCATGATCCGTTACCCAAATTGTTGGGCCGGGCCAAACCATGTCCAGCCTACGCTTGGTTAAAGCGTAGTAAGCTGTTCTAAGAATAGACAATAAAGGATCTAAGCTGCTAACAGTTCTAATATCACATTTAGAGGTTCATCACAACACAACATCTATAAGCGAAAGTAAAAAAGTACAGACTTAAAAATATACTTCCAAAGTGTCTAACTGGAGACAAAGTCCAGTATCCAAACATAAGTTCAAAACAAAGTCTAAGTCTCAAAACACATGAAAAATATCTAAGCAAGGTTTCTCGCTGGGGCCTCTTCTGGAGCTAAGGCCAGGTCCTCAATGCAGTACCATAATATGTATCACATAGCATTTCCTTCTCAAAAAGTGAGCCTACAACGTTATCCTGTCAGGACGGGAGCAAGTACAACCTCTACAACTAAAGTACAGAATATATAATGAAAGAGATGTACAACAAGAAATATGGTGTGATAAGTCTATAGAACCAGAAATACTGAAAACATGGCCTCATGGTACAACTGGGATCACAGTATCATAGTAACATAGGGAACATGGCATATCTGGAATCATGGTATGACTGGAATCACGATAAAATACATTTGTCAAGGTGATACATGTATATCTAATGTTTAAAACTGGAGCAGGTACGTGATCGATCAATAGGTGTACAATGTACTGTGGCACATGTAAATAAATGTACATACGTACAAGTGTACAAGCATGGGTGTACATCCGTACAGAAATACGGGATAATAGCCTACGACAAGGTATACATATAAAATACGATCTTGTTCGGTACGATAGAGGGGGCATTATCACGTACTCAACTATCAGTTTTCCCATAACCCAGGTTCTAACATGTAAGAGCTACTGAGATCGGTATAAAGCACGGTAGGTACTGATAGCAGTATAAAGCATAGTAAAACATGTACTGAGAACCATTAAGAAGCATGTGAAGATATAAGAACTGTCCTAAGCATGGCAGATACTGAAAGTAATACAACATGTGAGGATTTAACTTGCTACCTCAAGGATCAGTATTTTAACAGGGTTAATACATGTTCTAGCATTAAAAGACAGTAAATGAGTTTGTAGATATACTTGCCTCAAGTAAAGCAAGAATACTAGTACGAAGATATAGATGTCCGGTGTCCTGTCAATAATGATATACAAACTCAGCCTCTAAGTTATGTTCAAGATTTTACACTAGTGGTGTGACACGACTCCTAACTGGATACTAGCCAAGTGGGGACCTAGCATAAAAGTCCAATGTGGGGTGACACTATATCCAAACTAATTTTCTAGGATCTTTAAACTAGTGCGGGGTGAGGTCCAATACGTCTATAACTCAAAACAATACAAAATATTGAAAGTCGTAATTATTCAATAAATAAATCAAATTGTACACTATGTTCCAACAATTTTTGAGATAGACAAAAAGCCCAATTATACATAAAATAAAGTACGAAAATGATCCTTGTTAATATAGAAATTTATACTAATTTTTCTGGAATTTATAAACCCTCATAGATATTTATTAAAAATCAGCAAACACATGTATCCTGAAAATGAGTTCTATTTTCCTATTTTTATAAAATACCAAAAGTACATAATAAATGCTAAAAATATTATAATAAATTAGCTAAATTAACATAGTATTTAAATAAAAAATTTCCCAGATTTTTACAGCAATTAAAAAATATATATAAATTCAAAAACAGAAAGTAACAATTTCTGGAAAAATAATTAATTACAAATTAAGGATGATACATAAGCAAAATCTACAGATGTTGTCGGATGATAAAATAAATATCACCAACATGTCCAGAATGGTCAAATTAGCTAGAATAGCCTACCCATAAGACCAATTTAGACACAGGGGCAAAACGATAATTTCGGGTCAAAATGATGTCCGCCGTTGGACACACTTTGCACCGAAAAACGTGTCAGGATAGAAGTTTACAAAACCTATCAAATAATATTTCCACGAATTCAGAATGATGATACGAATCCAACGGTATATCCAAAATAGGATTCCGATGTACCGATCTCAAAATGACGCGTTGACGTGGACACTTGGAATCCGGTTTGCACCGAAATGCGTGCCGGAGCAAACGTCTTCAAAACTCAGCAAATTATATGTCAAAGAGTCCAGAATGATGATACGAACTCAACGGTATATCCGGAATTGGATTTCGATGAGCCGATCTCAAAGTGACACGTTGATGCGAAAAGTGAGACCCGCTTTGCACCAAAATGCATGCCAGGGCTCACCTTCTCCAAATCAAGCAAATTTTATATGAAAACATGCCAGAACGACGCCACGAGTCTACTGGTGGTGTCAAAAATTGAATCCGAAGTCCCGGGTTCCAAAATGGAATTTAACAAGTGCAAATTAAAAAATTCTGACAGCCAACTTTGGCGTCGAATTCGACCAACCAAACGTGCTTACAATGAAACGAAACTTAAGGGACAGGAAGAGGGTTATACCAGCTGCGTACAGGAACTAACGGCACGACAACCGGAGCTACGACGGAGGAGTTACGAGCTGACGAAGTCGGCTCCACAAAACTGTCCAAAAACGGTACAATTTAAAGTGTCAACTTGGTAGCCAGTTTTGAGGTATCAAACGACGTAATTAACGGATGAAAATTGAGGGAGTGAAGTTCTATATACCAAGATTGAGACGAAGCAAAGATATCGCCGATCCAACGGTCGGATTGACCAAAAAACACATACGGATTCGCTGCGACGGGGCACCATTTTTGAGTTCAAAACTCACGCGTCACGACGGGATTCCATTCAAAACACACGAATAGCCTATGCGTCACGTCGGAGAGGAAGGCGGTGGCCTGGGGGAGGTCGTCGGGTCTCGTTGGTCGAGGGGTACCGGCCACGGCGTACGACGGCGGCCCGCGTGCGCGCGCACGTGCGCGCTGCTGCCGAAGTTGCTGCCAGTGTTGCAGTAGCTGCTGCTGCTGTGGCCGCACGGGGGCACAGCGGCGGCGAGCAGGTGCAGGCCCGACGGTAGCGGAGTGGTGGTTCACACGGAGGTAGCGCGAGTGAGGGTGTGGTAGTTCGGCTATGGTGGTGGTGGAAAGATGATGGTGAAGGTGATGGTGGTGTGAGGATGGTGATGGTGTTGGGCTTGATGGTGATGATGATGGTGAAGATGATGAAGAGAAGGAGGAGAAGAAGAGGGAGGTGGTGGCTGTGGTGGTGGAATTACGGTGGTGGTGGTGTTGGTGTAGTGTAAGGAGAGAGGAAGAAAGAGAATTATATTTTTAAGTGTGTGTATGTATATAATATAGAAAGAGAGAGAGAGAGTAAGAATAGAGAGAGAGAGAGATTTGAAAGAGAGTTAGAGGGAGGTCGGCCAAAGGGGGGTGAGGTTTGCTGTGAGGTGGAGGGGGGAGCGTGTGTGTGTTTGATATAGGAGAGAGAGAGAGAGTTATTTATTTATATATATATATATATATATATATATATATATATATATATATATATATATATATAAAATATATATATATAATATATATATATATATATATATATATATATATATATATATATATAAAAATATATATATATATATAATATATATAAAAAATATATATAATATATATATATATGAGATATTTGAGATATTTAATAAAGTAGAGGGAGGAAGAGATATTTTCAGAATAGGAAAAAGAGAAATATTGTGTGGGGTATTTGGGCAGTCATGAGAGTACAACATGGTGCTTGAGTTTGGGTTCGGTCGAGCCGAGTCGGGTCAAAATCGGACAGGGTGCAATAATTGAATTAAAATAGGCATTTATAATAAGGGGTAAATAAGTAGCCTATAGGGACTCAAATAAATGGGACACAAGCGTCATGTGGGTAGTAGGCTTCATGTAGACCATGACTATATTTTGGGTCGACTAGATTGGATCGATGTCGGGTCCCAAAATTAAATTAGAAATTAAATCAGGTTTTACGGTAGATAATTAATTGGCCCAAATTGACCCGAAAGTTGTGCGAAGGAAATGAAGCACAAAATAGAGTGTTTGAGTGGGACACGAAGGTCATGGGTGAAGAGCATATCGAGTAGATCATTAATGAGAAGTTGGTTATGAGAAAACGACTGGTCTGGTGCTCCTAAATTAAAAGTCACGGTAACGTGCAAACGATGATCAAAGATAAAAGTGGGAATAATTATTCAACGATTAATTGGTCTAAGTTGACCCGAAGTTGCACGATACAAAAAGAGCATAAGGAAACGAGTTTAAGTGGGACATGATATATCAAAACGAAGATAATCTTATCTACTACAAAACTCGTAAAGAGAGTTAACAGAGATTGGTACCCCTGATGCTCCAAAAGTCAAAGTCACGGAAAGTACATTAATGATCAAAACAATTGAATAATAAAATATTTATCAAAAATAATTCATTCAGAAAATTTAGAATAAACCCTGAAATTCAGGGGGCTTACAGACTATACAAGCTCTTCCTCAACCGGCAGACCAAATGTGACTTGCCCTTCTCACAGAATCCCTCTGGCTGCTCCATGTATAACTCTTCCTCAAGATCACCGTGGAGGAATGCCGTCTTTATGTCCATCTACTCGACCTCCAAGTCGAAACTGGCTGCCAATGCTAGCACCACCCGAATAGACGACTGCTTGACGACTGGCGAAAAGATCTCATCATAATCCACGCCTTTTCGCTGACCGTAGCCTTTAACTACCAGCATCGCTTTGTATCGAGGACGAGTAGCATCATCCGTCTGCTTTATTTTAAATACCCATCGATTCTTCAAAGCCTTCTTTGCCCTTTGGCAAACGCATAAACTCGTAAGTAAAATTGGCATGTAAGGAACTCATCTCCTCCTGCATAGCCTGTATCCACTCCTGCCTGTGTTCGTCTTCTATAGCCTCTGCAAAGCTTTCGGGCTCTCTTCCGTTAGTTAGAAGCACATACTCACCCGGTGAGTATCTCATAGATGGTCGATGCTCTCTGTCGTTCCTTCTCAATGGAGCCACTGGTGCTGGCTGTATACCAACAACCTCCTCTCCTTCAGAAACTGCCTCTCCGGCATGCTCATCCTTCTGAGGGACACCCTGACCACCATCAGCAGGCTGATGATCATGGTTGGGAGCAACTCCATGCACTGGCTTCCCCATAATTGGATCCTCTGCGATATCCTCTGGAAACTGCTCGAAACAAAATGACTCTAACTCAGGCAATTCATCAGCCTCAGAAGGCGTCTCGGAATCCTGAGTGTTGGTTATGGTCTTATCCTTGATGAATACCACATCCCTGCTTCTGTAGAGCTTTCTTCCCACTGGGTCGTAGAGTCTACAGCCAAACTCATCCCGATCGTAGCCGAAAAAGACGCATCGTCTCGTCTTCTGCTCAAGTTTGGACCTCTCGTCCTTCGGTACATGCACAAAGGTATTACAGCCAAACACTCGTAGGTGATTGTATGACGGCTCTTTGTCGTACCATACTTTGTCAGGCACATCGCCCTGTAAAGGAGCACTAGGAGATAAATTAATAACATAAGCAGCTGTGAGAAGAGCCTCACCCCAATAACTGTCTGACAAATTTGCTTCTGACAGTAAACACCGCACCCTCTCCATCAGTGTCCTGTTCATGCGCTCCGCTACACCATTGAGCTGAGGTGTCTTGGGCAGAGTCTTCTGGTGTCGTATCCCTTGCTCTCTGCAATACGCATCAAAGGGACCAATGTATTTGCCGCCATTGTCGAACTGAATACACAATAACTTCTTGTCTGTCTCTCTTTCAACAGAGGCCTGAAACTCTTTGAAAGTGGACAGCACCTGATCCTTGGTCTTTAAGGCATAGACCCAAACCTTTCTGGAACAGTCATCAATAAAAGTTATAAAGTAAGAAGCACCACCAATAGATTTTACCTTCATATCACCGCAGACATCTGAGTGAATCTACTCGAGCAACGCCAGCTTCCTTGAACCTGGGTGACTTTAAAAAGATACCCTATTTTGCTTCCCAGCTAAGCAGTGTGTGCATTTCTCCAACTTTGTAGACTTGAGCCCTGGAATCACCTTCATGTTCACCAAGTAGCTCATCCCCTTCTTACTGATATGGCCGAGCCGCCTGTGCCATAACTCGGTAGACGCATCACTGACTGCGTTCACCCCATGTGCCCCCTGTGCGCTCCCCTCCATATAGTAGAGATCGGACTTCTTGCTTTCTCTGGCAATTGTAGTGCCCCGTCCCTACATCGTGCCCCGTATTTGACCACGGGGTGCGCGAGAAAGGAACATTGTCGCTATCGATTCGGTCGGGACCGATAGGTCGGGATCGGCCGAGTCGATCGAACGGGAACGGTTGAATTAAGATCCATTCCTCGTTATGGAATGTCTTCTTCGGAACCAAGTCCCATATTCAGCGGGTTGCGCCTCGAGGAATGACTCTGCGACTGAGTCGGGAGAGACTTTCTGTTGCTCTGCTTTTCACGCCGCTTGTGTTGGTTTTGGCTTTGTTTTCTGAATGCGTTTTCGTGAATATTTTCGATGGTTTTCATGGCTTGCATTTCAAACTCGTATTTTCTATCGGACTCCTTGAATAATGCAGTATTCTAATCGGTTGCTTGTGCGATTTCAGGTAATCGCGTAGGCGACGTCTAGCACGACCAACAAGTTCTCTCGCCAAGAAGTAAACTCAAGGTGAGTGGCCGACCCTTCTCTTCTCGACCCCCTTCCTAAGTAAATCGATAATGTTGTGCGAATGAAAGGATAAATACAAGGGCACGAACACGGGAAAAAGGATTGAGTTTTCAAAGAGAATGTAGGCTATGTCTTAATAACTAAAAAGAAAAATATGTCTTCACACGGTTATGGACAACTTGTCGACAAGGTGATAGTTTCCTCAAGTGGCAACCCGAGGCCACGGGACCGTTTCGGCCTAGGAGGAAACAGGGTGTAGTCGTGCATAAGGTTTCAGCACAGGTTAAGCGGGGACTTGCAACGGAGCTAGCTACTTGCGTTGAAAGGATCCCGATTAACAAAGCTATACGTCCAGGATGGCTTGTGATGCCAGTGACCAATCACACGTAATGTTGTACTTGGTATGGAAATGATAACAATTGACAGGAAAGAACATGGTAAGTTTCATAAGGCGCGGTGCGGTCCGCCGTGGGTAAGTTTCGGTATAAATTTCATTGCTTGTCATATGCTTGTTGAAATCCATTAGGATGGTTAGAAACATTCATACATTAAGTCATATAAACTCTTCAACCAAATGAGAGCTTGGAACTTAAATGGCCACGCACCAGTACAAAGTGTAATATTCTGATCCTCGCTCTCCACGCAGGTACCCCAAACTACGGAGGGCGTGCCGCTTAAAATCTCAAGGCGGCGTGGACACTTTTGAAGCCTCGTCCGCTTGTGAAGGCTTGTTTTCTGGATTTCTTTTGAAGAAGACCCGCACTCAGTCCAAAAGAAAAGATGGCGACTCGACTTTCCGCGATAGCAGGTGAAAATGTGTAATGGTTTTTGCTTGTATAAAGGGGTGTAATGTATGGAACGACTATCTCATCGGCGTTCATTTTGTAAGTCGAGTCATGTTGTAGCCCGCGCGGCAATGAATGTAATGAAGTCAATGTAAATGAAGTTTTATTTTCAATGAAAAAGTTTACTTCTATTTCAAATGTGTCAATCAATTTCTCTGCGTACTCTAATTTGATGTTGTGTTTCGGATAACCTTATGACTATGCCTTGTGCGATCGCAACTTAGGTTCGTACGGCATCACGCCCGGGGGATGACTATCGATTCTACGGAATCGGGGCATGACATAATGGTATCAGAGCACGAATTTACATCTTTGGCCTCGTGCCTAGAGTTCCAAACCTTTAACCTCGCATCGATGAGATAAGTTGTTCCATACAATGAGTCCGTAATAATTTGTGACTGATGCGTTTGTCTTCGTATCGCAGAAGTGACGGAACCCACGGTCGAGCAAGAACAGAGCGCTTCTAGCGGCTCTAGTAGTTCGCATCGAACGCGGGGCGGACCTTCTAACAATACCATCGAAAGGATGCTGCGCATGAAGGAGGCGCAGCGAAACCAGTCCGAGAACCGACATCAACAGACGGAGGAACGACATGCCGAGTTCGAAGCTCGCTTCGACGCACACGCGAAACTTCAACAAAAACAGCTGGATACCCTGCAGCAGATCGTCCATACAATGGCGGCCAACGGAAATTCTGCGACTACGCCTACCGTCACCGCACATACTGCCACTGGGCCGACGATCCAACCCATTGAAGTCGATACAGCGGAGCCCGAGTGTAGCTTCCCTTCCAGGAAAATTTTTCAAAATATTTTTTTATTATTTAATTGTTTTAAATAGTGATTTTAGAATTTTATAAATAATTATTTAGTTAATTATTGCGGTAGGTGATTTTAATCATGGTTGAGTTTTGAAGTACAAGACGGCTAGGAATCATGGCACGGATAGTGCAGTAGCGTGCTTTGACTAATGTTTAGCCATGGTAGGGGAATGCCGAGCCATAGAAGTGTCCTAACTAGGAAAACCAGACCAAGTTATAGCATGACCTTTATAAATAAGTTTAAATTAATTATTATTAGATTTATTGACTTTGTAGGAACCTGGTTGAACCAAGTTAGTTGGAACTGGGTCGAACCAAATCCAAGCCCATGTAGGCATGTAGTGAGACCCAATACGGTCCTGTAGACATATTCTAAGTAGATGCAATATCTTTAGGTCTTGGCATTTAATTTTGAATAATTGTTACATGTACAATATAAGTATTATTATTATTATTTTATTAGTGTTTACAATATTTGTGTGATTTTCGGGAGCCAATAAAGAGTGTGCGTACTAGATTCATCAAATCTTACTACACTTGCTTCTGGATTATTTTTCGTTGTTATTGGGATTATTAGTAATATTTATAATATTGTGGGTGTATATATATATACATATAAACAGGAGGATATGCGTATGCGTATGAATATATATATATATATATATATATATATATATATATATATATATATATATATATATATATATATATATATATATATATATATATATATGTATTTGTGTGTGTATAAGATATATATATGTATATGTATATAGATATTATTTATTTGTAGGGATGTGAATATGTATATGTCTATATATAAATATTTGTATACCTGTATATGTCTATATATAAATATTCATATATATGTATATGTGTGTATATATATATTCGTATATGTGTATATTGTATATATAAAATATATTGGTAAGTATACTAGTACGTATATGTATATACGTGAACGTATATATATATATATATATATATATATATATATATATATATATATATATATATATATATATATATATATATATATATATATATATAATCTATATTAAGCTTGAAAACAAATGTACTTAAGCACACAACACAGCCTAGCCCTGCACCCAGCCCATATAGGCCCATACCCGAGCCCGGCCAAAACACCAACAGACCCGAACCTTAAGTTCCACACAAAGCAACCCCAAACGCAGCTTGGCCCAGCCAATGCTACTCACATTCCTCCTGAATTCGACCCAGTATATGTACACAGCGTGCATATATATACATGCATAGAGAGATTAGAGTAAACAAACCCTAGCCGAAGTTCTTCTTTCCCTCCTTTCTCTCCTTCAGCACCCTGTGCGGCCAGGACGAGACTCCTCGCCTCACCAATCGTCTCGCGCGCAGCCTTGTTTTCCCTCCGATCATCCATGGCAGCATGGTGCGAGCCCCTCGCCGACCAGTCGAGCGTTGATAATGGGAAGCGGCCATGGCAATGCGGTAGCCGTGCTTCTGCGCGCGAGCCTTGGCCAACGGGGATTGCCATGTGATCTCGCGGCTCCGACTTTCTAGGGAACGACGTCGGGCATCGGGCAGAACCGCCCACTGCGGGTGCAACCAAGCGCCAGCCTGCTCGTCGGCAGTAGTCCTCACCGGCCACTCCGCAACTTTCTGCCATCCCACCCCTGGACGCTGGACCACCGTGCATCGCCGGCGCGAGCACTAGCAGCAAGCATGGCAACAGCATTAGTAGCGGCCATGGCGCGGCCACCCTGGCACCGTCGCGGCAGGCGTTCCGGCCAGGCACAGCCCATAGTGTCGTACAGCAGGCGCGTCACTACAGGTTCTACAGTCGTGGCGACGACCACCGCAACCCGTGGTGCGAGGCTTTGCCGATGCTGTCCTCATTGGCCGACGTTGCCGCGCCGACGTTGCACCGTCCAAAAATTCCCATCGAACCCGTCCAGAAGACCCCCGCAGCCGTCATCTCCACCATCTATATTTCCCCATGACCGCTCGCATCCTCGTCGTGCCGAGTAGTCGATGATCGGCGACCAGACCGCCGAGATCAACTCATTGAGCGCTCTCAGGGAGTCCGCCGAGAGAAGCGCCGAGCTCGGGAAAGAGAAGCAGGCGTAGTGATGAATGGTTGCGTCAGCTTCGATATTTCCGTGACGTGCTCCCACCATGCATTGCCTTCTCCGCTTTCCTTGTTGGTCGATACTGTTGCTGTCACTACAAGATCTATTTCCCTCCCAAGCGGCATCCTCCTCTACGTATATTTTCTTTCCTGCTATTCCTTAATCCCTTATTTATTATTAATGTCCAATATAAACGAGAATCTGTAATAGAGATTAATAGTTTAGAATGTGGCTATCACAGTATATGAATGGGAAGATGGTTCTATCGGCTGAGTATGGGTGGGGAGTATGGGGACATGTTACATTGATAGGTTGGCATAGCTGTGGTGTGTGCTTAGGGTTGCACCTTGTGTGGCCAGTGAGTGAGGAAGTTTTAATGTGTTGTATACTTACTGTTCATGCACTAGTATAACAACAGGAGGTAAATTGTTAATAACAAGGAGAAGGAAGTATAGGTTCATGTCATATAAGTGTTAGTGCCATATTCTAACAAATGAAGGCTTTAGCCCACTGGTTGGGAAGTTGAGTGAGATATGGGTGGTCTTGGGTTCGAGCCCCATGTTTGGGGAGGACAGTGAGCTCAAGTTAACAAAGGCCCTATCCTAGTTTGGGAAATTATGAAGTCCTTTTTTTTGTGATATGTTTAGAGGCTAGTTGGTGATGTATAGATTCAATTTATTATATTGTGTAGTGACCAAATTAATATATTTTCCTTGTTTACAAATAAATATTATTGCCATCCTTTATAGATTAGACCTATGTCCATAGTAATATTTTTCTAATAAGCTAAATACATGATTAGTTGATAGAAAGGATTGCTAGCTCAGATAATTAATTTAAATCCTAAATGTTCCTCTAGGGTACTTGGGCACTCCGGACTTGGACTGTACCACCATCTTAGTTTCAGTGCTTGAAATCAGGCAAGTATACCTTGCCTCCCTCTACAGTTTATTTACATGCATGTTTCTATTATTATATAGTTTTACTAGTTGGTTATTTACATGTGAATCGTATATCGTGCTTGCTAGTATAGATATAGTCTATGTACATGGTTAGCCTTGTAGTTCGTATTGGATTGGTTCTCTCGTGTATCGTGATTGGGTCGTGTCGTGTCTTCACATGTGTCTTGATTGAGTCGTGTCTGCAAGTATATGTGAGTGAACTGCTATTCCTTGTTTTTTCCCACAACCTGCGAGTCCACAAACGGGACGAGGGTTGCCTTTGCACCTGCGAGTCCACAATCGGGGCGAGGGTGACTTGTCTTGAAACTGACCTGCGAGTCCACAATCGGGGCGAGGGTTTGTATCCATTGATCTACCAGCAGTTCATTTATGCATATTTGATCCCGTGTCCATGTTCATAGTTACCTGTCAGTAGCCACATGTCAGTTTTCCTGTCTAGTTTCTGTTTATATCCTGTATATATTCTTGCATGATTAAACTGTTAGATAGGCATATTTTATGTATCTTGCTAGTCCTCTGAGGACCTGATGATCTCTTCAGATTTAGCACTACATGGAGTTAGTTAGCAGAGCAGGATGGTAGAGGAATGCGATGCATGATACAGGTATTTGATTGTGATATTATTTTATTATCTTCTCGTGCTTTATATTCCATATCATGATATACTCTGCTTAGTTTATAGACTCATATCATCCATAGAGTCTAATCGAACAATATACTAATGGACTGCAGACCATGACCCATACTTGTTCATTCTTGCTTATATAATTCTTGTGGATTGAGATATAGTTTAGATTAGACATGATACCCATGACCTTGACAACTTATACGTACTCGAATCGGGCTGGAGCCCGCTCGATACGTAGCCGGCTTGCTCACGAGCTCGCGTCCGAAAACCGGGTGCGGGTCGTGACAAGTTTTTATGGTGGCCCATGCAGGTCAGAGCATATCGTACCGGTTACGTAACTGTTTGGTACGTGCCTGCGACTATGACTAAACCTTAGATATCTCAATCCACTCTGCCTTGAAAATTCTCTTAGAAATTTCTCTACCATCTTTGAAACTTCGTATTCGTTCCCGATTATTCTTCCTTGCCTTCTTGTACCATTTGATTCTCGTCCCTTCCTATTTCGAGGTGACAAATGATCATGCTGTCTAGGATTCATTAAAAAATCTTAAGTTATAGTATAATATTGTTTGATTATTGAATATTTGGTTGTTTATAGATATGAGGGATTAAATAGGCCATGTGTCCTAGATATCTGTTGGAAGGACGGTTAGCCAATAGTTAGAAGATTATAAGATTTTAGTGACCGTATTTTGAGGAGTAGTATGACCAAAGGTGGGTAGAAGTCCTCGGGGTTTCATAATTACAAATGGCTAGAGAGGGTTATAAAATATTTTGGAGAAATTAAATTCGAGGAGATTAAGGACTTTGAATTTTAAGGAATAGTCATGAATTGGAATTTCGAGGACGAAATTATTTTTAAGGTGGGTAGATTTGTAGCTTCCCTTCCCGTAGAATTTTTCAAAATATTTTTTTATTATTTAATTGTTTTAAATAGTGATTTTAGAATTTTATAAATAATTATTTAGTTAATTATTACGGTAGGTGATTTTAATCATGGTTGAGTTTTGAAGTACAAGACGGCTAGGAATCATGGCACGGATAGTGCAGTAACATGCTTTGACTAATGTTTAGCCATGGTAAGGGAATGCCGAGCCATAGGAGTGTCCTAACTAGGAAAACCAGGCCAAGTTATAGCATGACCTTTATAAATAAGTTTAAATTAATTATTATTAGATTTATTGACTTTGCAGGAACCTGGTTGAACCAAGTTAGTTCGAACTGGGCCGAACCAAATCCAAGCCCATGTAGACATGTAGTGAGACCCAATACGGTCATGTAGACATATTCTAAGTAGATGCAATATCTTTAGGTTTTGGCATTTAATTTCTAATAATTGTTACATGTACAATATAAGTATTATTATTATTATTCTATTAGTGTTTACAATATTTGTGTGATTTTTGGGAGCCAATAAAGAGTGTGCGTACTAGATTCATGAAATCTTACTACACTTGCTTCTGGATTATTTTTCGTTGTTATCGGGATTATTAGTAATATTAATAATATTGTGGGTGTATATATATATATATATATATATATATATATATATATATATATATATATATATATATATATATATATTATATATATATATATTTATATATATATATATATATTATATATATATATATATATATATATATATATTTTATATATATATATATATATATATATATATATATATATATATATATATATATATATATATATATATATATATATAAACAGGAGGATACGCATATCCTCCTGTTTATATATATATATATATATATATATATATATATATATATATATATATATATATATATATATATATATATATATATATATATATATATATTATGTATTTGTGTGTGTATAAGATATATATATATATGTATGTGTATATAGATATTATTTGGTTGTAGGGATGTGAATATGTATATGTCTATATATAAATATTTGTATACCTGTATATGTCTATACATAAATATTCATATATATGTATATGTGTATATATATATTCGTATGTGTATATTGTATATATAAAATATATTGGTAAGTATACTTGTACGTATATGTATATACGTGAACGTATATATATATATATATATATATATATATATATATATATATATATATATATATATATATATATATATATATATATATATTAAGCTTGGAAACAAATGCACTTAAGCACACAGCACAGCCTAGCCCTGCACCCAGCCCATATAGGCCCATACCCGAGCCCGGCCAAAACACCAACAGACACGAACCTTAAGTTCCACACAAAGCAACCCCAAATGCAGCTTGGCCCAGCCAATGCTACTCACATTCCTCCTGAACCCGACCCAGTATATGTGCACAGCGTGCATATATATACATGCATAGAGAGATTAGAGTAAAGAAACCCTAGCCGAAGTTCTTCTTTCCCTCCTTTCTCTCCTTCACCACCCTGTACGGCCAGGACGAGCCTCTTCGCCTCACCAATCGTCTCGCGCGCAGCGTTGTTTTCCCTCCGATCATCCATGGCAGCATGGTGCGAGCCCCTTGCCGACCAGTCGAGCGTTGATAATAGGGAGCGGCCATGGAAATGCGGTAGCCGTGCTTCTGTGCGCGAGCCTTGGCCAACGGGGATTGCCATGTGATCTCGCGGCTCCGACTTTCTAGGGACCGACGTCGGGCATCGGGCAGAACCGCCCACTGCGGGTGCAACCAAGCGCCAGCCTGCTCGTCGGCAGTAGTCCTCACCGGCCACTCCGCAACTTTCTGCCATCCCACCCCTGGACGCTGGACCACCGTGTGTCGGCGGCACAAGCACTGGCAGCAAGCGTGGCAACAGCATTAGTAGCGGCCATGGCGCGGCCACACTGGCACCGACGTCGGCAGGCGTTTCTGCCAGGCATGACCCATAGTATCGTACAGCAGGCGCGTCACTACAGGTTCTACAGCCGGGGCGACGACCACCGCAACCCGTGGCGCGAGGCTTTGCCGATGCTGTCCTCATTGGCCGACGTTGTCGGGCCGACGTTACACCGTCCAAAAATTCCCATCGAACCCGTCAAGAAGACCCCCGCAGCCGTCGTCTCCACCATCTACATCTCCCCATGACCGCTCGCATCCTCATCGTATCGAGTAGTCGATGATCGGCGACCGGACTGTCGAGATCAACTCGTTGAGCGCTCTCAGGGAGTCCGTCGAGAGAAGCGTCGAGCTCGGGAAAGAGAAGCAGGCGTAGTGATGAATGGCTGCATCAGCTTCGATATTTCCATGACGTGCTCCCACCATGCATTGCCTTCTCCGCTTTCCTTGTTGGTCGATACTGTTGCTGTCACTACAAGATCTATTTCCCTCGCAAGCGGCATCCTCCTCTAGGTATATTTTTTTCCCTGCTATTCCTTAATCCCTTCTTTATTATTAATGTCCAATATAAACAAGAATCTGTAATAGAGATTAATAGTTTAGAATGTGGGTATCACAGTATATGAATGGGAAGATGGTTCTATCGGCTGAGTATGGGTGGGGAGTATGGAGACATGTTACATTGATAGGTTGGCATAGCTGTGGTGTGTGCTTAGGGTTGCACCTTGTGTGGCCAGTGAGTGAGGAAGTTTTAATGTGTTGTATACTTACTGTTCATGCACTAGTATAACAACAAGAGGTAAATTGTTAATAACAAGAAGAAGGAAGTATAGGTTCATGTCATATAAGTGTTAGTGCCACATTCTAACAAATGAAGGCTTTAGCCCACTGGTTGGGAAGTTGAGTGAGATATGGGTGGTCATGGGTTCGAGCCCCATGTTTGGGGAGGACAGTGAGCTCAAGTTAACAAAGGCCCTATCCTGGTTTGGGAAATTATGAAGTCCTTTTTTTTGTGATATGTTTAGAGGCTAGTTGGTTATGTATAGATTCAATTTATTATATTGTGTAGTGACCAACTTAATATATTTTCCTTGTTCACAAATAAATATTATTGCCATCCTTTATGGATTAGACCTATGTCCATAGTAATATTTTTCTAATAAGCTAAATACATGATTAGTTGATAGAAAGGATTGCTAGCTCAGATAATTAATTTAAATCCTAAATGTTCCTCTAGGGTACTTGGGCACTCCGGACTTGGACTATACCACCATCTTAGTTTTAGTGCTCGGAATCAGGCAAGTATACCTTGCCTCCCTCTACAGTTTATTTACATGCATGTTTCTATTATTATATAGTTTTACTAGCTGGTTATTTACATGTGAATCGTATATCGTGCTTGCTAGTATAGATATAGTCTATGTACATGGTTAGCCTTGTAGTTCGTATTAGATTGGTTCTCTCATGTATCGTGATTGGGTCATGTCGTGTCTTCACTTGTGTCTTGACTGAGTCGTGTCTGCAAGTATATGTGAGTGAACTGATATTCTTTGTTTTTCCCACAACCTGCGAGTCCACACACGAGGCGAGGATTGCCTTTGCACCTGCGAGTCCACAATCGGGGCAAGGGTGACTTGTCTTGAAACTGACCTGCGAGTCCACAATCGGGGCGAGGGTTGGTATCCATTGATCTACCAGCAGTTCATTTATGCATATTTGATCCCGTGTCCATGTTCATAGTTACCTGTCAGTAGCCACATGTCAGTTTTCCTGTCTAGTTCCTGTTTATACTCTGTATATATTCCTGCATGATTAAACTATTAGATAAGCATGTTTTATGTATCTTGCTAGTCCTCTGAGGACCTGATGATCTCTTCAGGTTTAGCACTACATGGAGTTAGTTAGCAGAGCAGGATGGTAGAGGAATGCGATGCATGATACAGGTATTTGATTGTGATATTATTTTATTATCTTCTCGTGCTTTATATTCCATATCATGATATACTCTGCTTAGTTTATAGACTCATATCATCCATAGAGTCTAATCGAACAATATGCTAATGGGCTGCAGACCATGACCCATACTTGTTCATTCTTGCTTATATAATTCTTGTGGATTGAGATATAGTTTAGATTAGACATGATATCCATGACCTTGACAGCTTATACGTACTCGAGTCGGGCTGGAGTCCGCTCGATACGTAGCCGGCTTGCTCACGAGCTCGCATCCGAAAACCGGGTGCGGGTCGTGACACCGAGCGTCAACCATCGACACTGAAAAAGTACAACTTTGAAGTATCAGAATTCAAGAAGGCATGCCGTACTTCCTTCAGCGGCATCGAGGGTCCCTCCATGGTAATCGACAGGTTGGAAGAGCTGGAAGATCACTTCGAGCTGCTCGGTATTGAAGAATCCAAGCAAGTCACCTGCGCACAACTTCAGCTACGGTTGAACGCGCACGACTGGTGGGCCGTGCATAAGCGAGCGATACGACACGACAATAACTCAGCGTCGATCTCTTGGGCCACGTTCCGCAAAGCCTTTGAAGTCGAGTACCTTTCGTCAGCCGTTTGTCAAGCGAAGGAGAATGAATTCATGCAGTTGAGGCAGGGAAATCGGACAGTAGAATAGTACGTCGTAGAATTCAACAAGTTGTCAAAGTTTGCTAGTACGTTTCTGCCTACAGAGGAGTGCCGCGTGCGACGGTTCGAAGTGGGTCTGCGACACTCTATCCGTGCGCATGTCGGGGTCCCGGAGTACAAGACCGTGGACGAGGCTCTGAATCACGCCCTCCGCCTTGAGAAACTGTATCCTTCCGGTGCTGACGACGTTGTGCGCCACTCCAATCACAAACGTGCTAGCTATACGGGAGGCAACAATCACGCGTCAAAGCGTCCGAACCATGGCGGTTACCAGGGACATAACCCATCTTCGCGATGTACCAAGTGCGGTTCCTTTTGGCATGAGGCGAGCATGTGCTTTGTCTACGAAGGGGGATGCTTTGTTTGCGGACAGAAGGGTCACCACATGAAAGATTGCATGATCCGTAGGCTAAATCATCCCAATGCACCACCACAACAACACCGCCAGGAGAATCGAGGACAGGCCCCCCGACCTCCTCAGCACACTCAATCCAACAACCAAGATCGACGCCCTAATGCTCAAGGGCGTGTCTTTGCTCTGACTCGAGACGAGGCATTTGCTTCCGATACTGTCGTGACAGGTATATTGAACTTCAATAATGTATCTGCTCGTGTGTTATTTGATTCAGACGCATCGCATACTTCCATATCGGCAGACTTTGCCACCGAGCACAAATTTCCTGTAATGTTGTTAGACCTTAACCTTAGCGTAAGTATGCCTTCGGGCGTGCCACTACTTACAAACTTAGTCTGCGGGGGAGGAACCATATGTATCGGGGGCCAAAAGATCGGTCTTGATGCGATAGTTCTAGACATGAAGGACTTCGACATCATACTGGACATGGATTAGCTCGGTCCGTGCAAAGCAACCATAGACTGCGCTGAAAAAAAGGTCACATTTCGCATACCTGGAGTGCCTGAATTTTGCTACTCATGTGGTGAGGCGTCGCCGACCTGCATGGTGATCTCCGCAATATCTGCTCGACGGATGCTGCATTCCGGGTGCGAAGGCTATCTAGCTTCCGTTCGAGACATGCGACAGGATGGTGCAAACGCGGGAGAGGCCGACGTTGTGGCAGAATTCCCAGACGTGTTCCCGGACGAGCTACCCGGTATACCGTCCGATCGAGAAATAGAGTTCACCATCGACACATTCTCCGACACCCGGCCGATCTCGAAGGCTCCGTACAGAATGGCCCCTGCAGAATTAAAAGAATTGAAGGCACAACTTCAGGAATTACTTGATAGAGGGTTTATCCGTCCGAGTGTCTCGCCGTGGGGTGCGCCCGTGCTATTCGTGAAGAAGAAGGATGGATCGATGCGGCTCTGTATCGACTATCGGGAATTGAACAAAGCCACCGTCCGAAACAAATACCCCCTGCCCCGTATCAACGACTTGTTCGACCAGCTCCAAGGTACAACGGTGTTTTCGAAGATTGATCTGCGATCAGATTATCACCAACTCAAAGTCAAGCCAGATGACGTGCCAAAGTCTGCCTTCCGTACTCCTTATGGCCACTACGAGTTCTTGGTAATGCCGTTCGGTCTGACAAACGCCCCTGCCGTCTTCATGGATCTAATGAATCGGGTGTTTCGTCCGTTCGTTGATAAGTCCGTAGTAGTCTTCATCGATGACATCCTCGTCTACTCGAAGGATCGAGCGCAACATGCAGAGCAACTGCGGACGGTACTCCAAACCCTTCGAGAGAATCAGTAGTACGCGAAGATGAGCAAGTGCGAGTTCTGGCTGAATAGCGTCTCATTCCTTGGGCACATCATCTCCGTCGCAGGCATCGCAGTCGATCCGAAGAAAGTCGAGGCAGTTGCTGATTGGAAATGACCCACATCAATTAGCTAAATTCGAAGCTTCCTAGGCTTGGCGGGATACTACCGACACTTCGTGAAGGACTTCGCGAAGATCGCATCGCCATTGACTCGCCTCACCCAGAAAGGAGTCGCATTCAAGTGGTCAGACGACTGTGAAGCTTCCTTCCAGGAGCTCAAACAACGGCTCGTTTCGGCCCCGATACTTGCTCTTCCTGAAGGGACGAAGGGATTTCAAATCTTCAGCGATGCTTCTGGCTAGGGATTGGGGTGTGTGCTTATGCAGCGGGATAAGGTGATATCTTTTGCTTCCTGGCAGTTGAAGCCACACGAGAAGAACTACCCCACGCACGACCTAGAACTAGCGGCAATTGTGTTCGCGTTGAAGCTGTGGTGTCACTATCTCTATGGCATGGCGTACAGGATTTATACGGACCACCAAAGCCTCAAGTATCTTTTCACCCAGAAAGACTTGAATTTGCGATAGAGGCGATGGCTCGAGCTGATCAAAGACTATGACTTATCAATCGACTACACGTCGGGCAAAGGAAATGTGGTAGCGGATGCACTGAGCCGGAAGTACTTAGCTTCGTTATGCATCAACGACCGACTGCTGCGAGACTTGGAAGGAATGGGCATTGAACTCCGAGTTTGTTTCAGAGACGTGAAACTAACGCAACTGCGGGTGGAACCGAGCCTACTGGAGAGGATCAAGTCTGCACAGAAGGACGACCCATACCTGGAGAAGATGCGGAAGCTGATATCGACAGGAAAAGCATCCGACTTTGCAGAGGACGAGTCGGGTGTGTTGCGCGTGAAGGGACGGCTATGCGTACCGGACGATGCAGAACTTAGAAAGGAGATAATGTCGGAGGCGCATTATACAAAATATTCCTTACATCCTGGCAGCACCAAGATGTATAAGGACCTCCACATTATCTTTTGGTGGCACGGCATGAAGAGGGACGTAGCGCTCTTTGTGTTAAAATGTATGGCCTGTCAGCAAGTCAAAGCCGAGCACTAGCGACCGGGCGGAGAGATGCAGAACCTTGCCATTCCAGAGTGGAAGTGGGATCACATCACTATGGACTTTGTTGTTGGCTTGCCGAGAACGCTGCGGGAAAACGACGTCGTCTGGGTCATCGTCGATCGACTAACCAAGTCAGCGTACTTTATCGCCATCAAAGTTACTTGGAGCGTCGACCGCCTTGCTCAGATATACCTTGATGAAATAGTTCGGCTGCACGGGATCCCAGTTTCTATCGTCTTTGATCGGGATGGACGGTTCGTAGCGCGCTTCTGGAGTAGTCTTCATTCAGCACTGGGGATCAAGTTGAAGTTCAGCTCAACTTATCATCCTCAGACTGACGGCCAAACAGAATGGGTAAACCAAATTCTCGAAGACATGTTACGACTCTGTGCGATCGACTTGAAGTCAAGTTGGAACGTCCATCTACCGCTGGCCGAGTTTGCATACAACAACAGCTAGCAGTCCAGCATCCAAATGGCGCCGTATGAAGCTTTGTACGGCCGAAAGTGCAGATCGCCCATTTGCTGGGATGAAGTCGGGGAACGGCAGATACTTGGTCCGGAGCTGGTGGAGCAGACCTTGCAGAAGGTCAAGTTAATATGATAGAGATTAAAGATAGCACAAAGCCGACAGAAAAGCTATGCCGACACGCACCAACGCCCCCTCGAGTTCTCGGAAGGCGACTATGTATTCCTGAAGGTGATGCCTATGCGTGGAGTTTCCCAGTTCGGTGCGAAAGGAAAGTTGAGCCCAAGATTTGTTGGTCCGTTCGAAATATTGAAGCGAGTCGCCCCGGTAGCTTACCAAATCGCCTTGCCGCCTGCATTGTCAGAGGTACATAACGTCTTCCATGTCTCGCAATTGCAGAAGTACGTGCACGATCCGGGGCATGTGGTAGATTTGGGTAAGCTGGACCTGAAGGCGGACTTATCATATGTCAAAGAGCCGATGCAAATCTTGGAGCGTAAGGATAAACTTCTCCGCAATCGTGCTATTCCTCTGGTCCGCGTCCTCTGGAGAAACCATTCGGTCGAGGAGTCGACGTGGGAGCTTGAGTCAAAAATGAAGGAGAAGTTCCCTTCATTGTTCTCGTAGAGGTAGGTTCTATTTTAAGTTTCGAGGATGAAACTTTTTCTTAGTTGGTTATGGTGTAGTGCCCCGTCCCTACATCGTGCCCCGTACTTGTCCACTGGGTGCGCGAGAAATAAACACTGTTGCTATCGATTCGGTCGGGACCGATAGGTCGGGATCGGCCGAGTCGATCGAACGGGAACGGTTGAATTAAGATCAATTCCTCGTTATGGAATGTCTTCTCCGGAACCAAGTCCCATATTCAGCGGGTTGCGCCTCGAGGATTGACTCTGCGGCTGAGTCGGAAGAGACCTCCCGTTGCTCTGCTTTTCACGCCGCTTGCGTTGGTTTTGGCTTTATTTTCTGAATGCTTTTTCGTGAATATTTTCGATGGTTTTCATGGCTTGCATTTCAAACTCACATTTTCTATCGGACTCTTTGAATAATGCAGTGTTTTAATCGGTTGCTTGTGCGATTTCAGGTAATCGCGTAGGCGACGTCTAGCACGACCAACAAGTTCTCTCGCCAAGAAGTAAACTCAAGGTGAGTGGCTAACCCTTCTCTTCTCGACCCCCTTCCTAAGTAAATCGATAATGTTGTGCGAATGAAAGGATAAATGCAAGGACACGAACACGGGAAAAAGGATTGAGTTTTCAAAGAGAATGTAGGCTATGTCTTAATAACTAAAAAGAAAAATATGTCTTCACACGGTTATGGACAACTTGTCGACAAGGTGATAGTTTCCTCGAGCGGCAACCCGAGGCCACGGGACCGTTTCGGCCTAGGAGGAAACAGGGTGTAGTCGTGCATAAGGTTTCAGCACAGGTTAAGCGGGGACTTGCAACGGAGCTAGCTACTTGCGTTGAAAGGATCCCGATTAACAAAGCTATACGTCCAGGATGGCTTGTGATGCCAGTGACCAATCACACGTAATGTTGCACTTGGTATGGAAATGATAACAATTGACAGGGAAGAACATGGTAAGTTTCATAAGGCGCGGTGCGGTCCGCCGTGGGTAAGTTTCGGTATAAATTTCATTGCTTGTCATATGCTTGTTGAAATCCATTAGGATGGTTAGAAACATTCATACATTAAGTCATATAAACTCTTCAACCAAATGAGAGCTTGGAACTTAAATGGCCACGCACCAGTACAAAGTGTAATGTTCTGATCCTCGCTCTCCACGCAGGTACCCCAAACTACGAAGGGCATGCCGCTTAAAATCTCAAGGCGGCGTGGGACACTTTTGAAGCCTCGTCCGCTTGTGAAGGCTTGTTTTCTGGATTTCCTTTTGAAGAAGACCCGCACTCAGTCCAAAAGAAAAGATGGCGACTCGACTTTCCGCGATAGCAGGTGGAAATGTGTAATGGTTTTTGCTTATATAAAGGGGTGTAATGTATGGAACGACTATCTCATCGACGTTCATTTTGTAAGTCGAGTCATGTTGTAGCCCACGCGGCAATGAATGTAATGAAGTCAATGTAAATAAGTTTTATTATCAATGAAAAAGTTTACTTCTATTTCAAATGTGTCAATCAATTTCTCTGCGTACTCTAATTTGATGTTGTGTTTCGGATAACCTTATGACTATGCCTTGTGCGATCGCAACTTAGGTTCGCACGGCATCACGCCCGGGGGACGACTATCGATTCTACGGAATCGGGGCGTGACAGCAACCACCATCGAACCTCTGGAAAGATTCCACTGACTATTCTTGAAGAGACTAAAGAATCATTTGTCATCCAACCTTTCAACCGACACCAGGTTGAAACGGATATCAGGGACATGACGAACATCTTTGAGAACAAGAACTACACCCGTCTTCGTCTTTAAATGCACATCTCCAATGGCAACCGCCTTCGACACATCACCATTGACCATCTTTAACACTCCACAGTCGCCTGTCGTGTAAGTGGCAAATAGTGCCCTGTTATGAGATACGTGCGCTGAAGCCCCTGAGTCCACCAGCCAAGAATTGTCATCGCAGGCAAGGTTTGTGATAACCTTATCACCTACAACGATCACATCGCCCCCATGTATCGAGGTTGCCGCTATAGTGTTCTCATCTTGCTTCTCCTTGTCGCCCTTCTTCTCTCTTCCAAGCGAAACAGTTCCGCTTGATGTGGCCCTTCTTGCCACAATGGTAACACTCCGAGTCCTCGTACCGACCCTTGGACTTTCCTCTGCTCTTGTCTCTGCCACCACCTGGACCCCTGCTTTTGCCCCTTCTGCGGCTCTCTGAAACTAGTGCCTCTGAGTGATGGGATGTGCATGAAGTGCCCTGAGAACGTCTCCATATCTCTTCTTTCAGTACCCCGCTCTTGGCAAACTCCAGACTGACCACGCCTTCCGGAGCAGAAGCGATCATAGATACTCGTACGGTCTCCCACGAGTCTGGCAATGTACATAGCAACCAAAGTCTTTGAACCTCATCGTCGAACTTGACTCCCATCGAGGATAGCTGGTCCACCACGCCCTGGAACTCACTCAAGTGATCCGTAATGGATGCACAATCTTTGTACCGCAGACCCATCATCATCCGGATCAGAAATAGTTTGTTTAGCCCAGACTTTTTTGCGTACAAAGATTCCAGCTTCTCCCACAACGTCTTCGCATGCTCAATATTGGCAACATGGTCGTACACGTTCTTGTCAACGAACTGCCGCATGTACCCACACACCTGTATATGCTCGAAGTTCCAGTCCTCATCGGATTTGTCACTGGGCTTCTCGGATGCAAATACTGGAAGATGCAGCATCTTGACGAACAACAAATCCTTCATCTTGCTCCGCCAATAATGGTAGTTGGTACCGTTCAGGTTCACCATGAGCACCGGCTTCGCGTCCATCTCTGCTTCCTGGTTTGACTGTCAACTCCTGACACTTCTTTGAACCCAAAGCTCTGATACCACTCTGTTGGGAACGAAGCGCGGAAACCGTTCTCCCAAACCAGAAAGTCCTGCGAGAGAACCGAGCAAAAGTACACAAACCAAAAATGCCAAACACAATCACAGACACAAAGATTTTTGTCGTGGAAAACCCTTGCGGGAAAAACCACGGACGATCGGAGTCCAACCCTGAAGA
Organism: Iris pallida; assembly: GCA_029216955.1. Lineage (NCBI taxonomy): Eukaryota > Viridiplantae > Streptophyta > Magnoliopsida > Asparagales > Iridaceae > Iris > Iris pallida. Next base: position 2,155,682 of record JANAVB010003598.1, read on the forward strand.
ACCTCCACTAATGGAATAAAGAGAATACGCCCTCTACAAGCTCCTCCCAAATCCAACATAGATCACCACAACTTACTTAAAAGAAGAATTTTTTTGATTGCGGACTTCGAAGAACAAGAGATGCCGAAAAATTATTCGAAGCAATCTCTCCTTCACAATAGTCCTTAATCCTCTCTCTCACAAAGATTGTAAAGCACTCTTGTTTTGAGATGAGTTTTCAACTAGCATGCATCACCCTTTTATAAGCCCTTGATAATCTATACATGGAAGGTCAATATATATGGAAACTTCCAATATGCATCAATCATATATTTAATGGAAATTCAATCATAATTGGCTTGCCATAATTGGAAGGTCAATTATATGGAAAGCTACTATACGAAGGATCCAATCATAAATATATGATCAAAGTAAATATGGAAATCAAATCATATATTTCCTTATACCATATATGTTCCAAAATAGGATCCATGCACTCCCCGAGCTTCTCCGACACACGGATGGCGCTCGTCGCTCTCCGGGATATTCTCCACATAGGTTGGGAATCCCACCCACTCCAACAGAATATATTAGTACTTGTAGCAATCAGCAAGGCATTTTGACTTGTTGTGATGGCATGAATCTCATAGTTGGTGCCGCTTTGTAGTGCGCAAATTCGTACACCAGGAAAGTACTAATTATATATACTAATAAATGTACGTGCTTTGTACGTGTAATAACGTATAATAATAATATTATTCAATTCGGAGCTGCTACGTTGTCCGCGGTTTGTAACCGCGAGCGTGATCGTCGGCCGACGTGGCGGTCGGGCCATTGGTCCCTTGGTCCGGGTGGTACCCGGAGATAGTATGGGGGACAGTGATCGGCCGCCACGGCGGCGGCGGTCACGTCCACGGTTACAAACCGCGGGCAAAATATTATTTTCGTATTCAATTATAGTCAAATATTTCTTTTAACTCATGTGGTTAAGGTGTGAGGTATTTTTCTTGTTTGATTGAGTTCGATTCTTCATGTTGACAAATTTAATTTTTTTTACACCATTTTTCACGTTTTTTTTTTATAAATAAATGGATTGTAGTATAATTATGACTTAAACGGCTCAAAAATGAGCCGGTTGAAGCCACATTATAATAGTAGAAATATATATGACTTGATGAAACACTAGTGAGTCCTCGTTCTAGAAGAGTGTCAATTGGAAAATCTAACACAAAACTAGAGCACTTACAGGAGTTCGAAACGATGGTTTTGTTCCTTTTCCACTATTTTCAGATGATTCAGAATGTCAGATTATTAGGCGACGACTATTTATAAGCTAACCAATAGAAACTTGGTAGATTGGCTATGTATTGGACTAAACGGAGAAACTATATTTGAAGGGATTCATAGTTGTTGGTCTCATGCTATAATAACTATTGTTTAGCGTGTTTGGCGTGAAAGAAAACAAAAAAAATTTACGGATTATTTTGTTTAAGGGTACCCGGTTTAGAATTTAATTAGAATTTGTCCGTTTTACACTTTTTGTACTCGAACGTTTAATGACACATTTGTGACGAACATTCGTCATTAAAAGACTCATTTTGTCACTGAAATTCTAATTCTGTCACAAACTGTCACTAAAAAAATTCGAGTACCCAAAGTCTAAAACGAAAAAATTCAGTACCCAAAGTCTAATTAGTTCTAAATCTTATATCCTTATACAAAATATTGAAATCTGTTGAACCTAATTTCATCCTAAAATCATTGTGTAAATCCAAGCCAGAGGGTAGATATATATAGATATATATATATATATATATATATATATATATATATATATATATATATATATATATATGAAGCATTGGTATTTTGGTGAACTCGTCTCCAATGAGGCTCGAATTCCCGACCACTTGGGCCACTTGGGCCGCATGCATCTTCTTTAACCACTAGGCCAGGATCATTTACTATATATATATATATATATATATATATATATATATATATAGCCCTCTGCACTTGAAAACAAGTGACACAAGATCAAAATATGTGATTGATTTGCAATGGGAATAAACGAGGAATACTATCTCGGATAATTGTGATGCAAAGAGATGTTGGACGCATACCTCTTGATCAAAATTAATTTCCGAATGGACACTAAGACAAGATGAAGGCAAGTATATGACGGTGACGTACATCCCCTAAACAAATTTTAACATTTAATAACTCAGATGAAACTCACGTTGAACAAAGTTGACGACTCCTTGATTAGATTTTCTTCTTCCTTCTGTCTTGGATGGCAAATTACTAAGAGCAAAGTACAATTTGTGTTGTGATTTGTGTCTCCATCCTCACCCATATATATAAGATAAAAAAAAAAATCATATTCCAGTCACAATAGGATTTTCTAAATATGAACATAATAGGAATCCTACTATGCCTAAAATATTCTATAAATATCTTATTTTAGATCATAATAAGATTTTTCAAAATAAGAATCTTATTATATCTAAAATAGCACAACATCTATAGACATCCAAATCAAATCAAAAAATTAAATCAAATATTTAACTAGATGTAGATTCCACAAATATATTGTTACCAAATTCAGACTAGACTCCAACAAGAGACAATCATACCAATGACGAAATTGTGCATAATGAATTTGACGATGATGGCACCACCCAAACATATGATTAGGCCCTTAACTTTTCTGATTAGGCCCTTAAAAAATTCAAAGGATGTAGTCAAATGGCTCTCAATGGACGTGTTTTAAAATTTAGGAACTCATGAGCTCCTTTAGGATTAACCACATAATATGGCGACATATATTAATAACACTAATAATAATTTTATATATGATCAACACATAGGTTGTTGCATTATGTAATCAGTAAATGTAATTAAATTTTGGGAACTCCCGTGACAAAGTTGAGCATGGCAGATCCCCTAATATTACTTCAGGGTTTTGTAGGACACATATTAAGGATAATTAATACATAACTTTTTACTTTAAATTTTTTTATCAACATCCAATAAATATTAAAAAAATAGTTTTTTTTTTTCGTTGAAAAATATTATCAAGACTTGATGCAAGAAAATTTGCATTGAAAAATTATTTATTGAATCTTGATTACATTTTTTAATACAAAATTTATTATTTTAATGTTTAATGGACGTTGGTCACAATTTTTCAAATAAAAAATTATGTATTAATTATTCTTAACATGTGCTCTTTGGACGTTAACAAGAACCCTTAGGCCTCGTTTGGTTCGCGGAAAGAAAAGGAAAGGAAATAAAAAATTGTAATTCCCATCAATTTTTCTTTCGAGTATTTATAGTCGAAATATATATATATTTACTTTTCCATTATAGTGTTTGGTGTTTGTAAGGAAAGGAAACAAATGGTAAAGTGATACCGTCGTGCTAATAAGAAAATTTATTACTCAGTAATATTTTTGTCTAAAAGGTATTACGGATAAAAATGATAAATAATACATCTGAATAGTGAAATTTTAGTCAAAAAAATTATAGTAAATGCAGAAAAATTGGAGGAAAAGTAATTCCTTAGAAGAATGGAAGGAATCACTTTTCTTCCTATTTTTTTATCTCCTGAAAATCATTTTTTCTTTCCAATTCTTTTGACTTTCAAACACATAAAAAAATCAATTTTTTTTTTCTTTTCCAAGCTTAAATTCCGGAAAACAACAATTGAGGCCTTATTTCAATGCAGCCTACATTTTCCACAGTACTGATCAGGCACTGTTTCTGTTCCTGACTGCTGCTGTGTATATATATAACAAGAATCAAAAACATGCATGAATCCTTACAAAAACAACTGACACTTTGGTCAGAAATCCCAACGCAGCAGTAAGTAAAAAAACAAACATCTACCAATCATTAACGTCTCTGCTGGCGCTGGTTCCATAGTTTTCAGTGAAAGGCTGTATGCATGCATGCATGAGACGGTTTTTTTTTCTTTTTCTTCCCATTAAAAGAATGAAACAAACAACAAAGAATACACTATATAGTATGGGTGGGTGGGTTGGGAAGGAAGAACAAAAAACTCCACACTATTTTTCTATATATTCCAACCATTCCTAAACAATGACAACTCCTTGATTGTCCATCGCACATTAATTCACGCATCTTATATTATATAGCAGCTAACGTGGCATGTTGACGTGGTACGTTAAATAATACATTCTTTCTTATATAGTAGCTGACATAGCATATTAAATAATATTATATGTCATCTGACATGACAAATGACATGACAAATTTTAACCCAAAAAGTTAATTATTCAATTTGTCAATGTTAATTTAATGTTAATATTGATTTTAATGATAATGTTAATATTAATATTATTGTTAATGTTAACGTTAATATTAATGTTAATGTTAACGTTAAATTTAATGTTAATTTTAATTTTAAAAATTGTCACGTCAGCTATCAAATCAATATGCCATGTCAGCTGCGACGTAAGGAGAGACGGTGTGGAGGTACAATTTGGAGGGACAAATAGCATTATTCTTTGTGACTTGGTCAGAGATGTAAAGCAAACAAATTAGAGCAAGCTAGCTAATCTCTGCTAATATAAATGGGCTTTAAAACTGTCCAAGAATATTGAGCCGTCTAAGCAGTGTTATTTCATCAACCATTTTGTTTAAAATATTTTTAAAAAAATTAAATCTCGTAGATATTTTTTCACGTAATTTAAAATAAAATTAAAACATAAATCCTCCTAACAGCGTGAATATGTATAAATACTAAATATTTAGAATTTGAATTATATTTAAACTAACTACATGATATCATCTAGCTAAACACATATCCAAAATTTAAAAATATATTTATTAATAAATCATAACTAAAATATATTCAAATTATATTTAAAATAATTTAATATAATATATTTTTTTATATTTCAATTATATTGTAGTTTTTTTTTTTTTTTTTAACGTGCAATGCATGTGAAAGTAACTAGTTAAGCATAATGTGTTGTGGTTGTTAGATCTTGACGGATAACTTGACATTGTGCAAATCCTTAATTTTATGGGAATTAATTTTAATTTGGTCTTCAAAGGAACAAACTTTCCTACAATAGTTGGGCTTGGCAAACATTATACAAGTTCTTAATTTGAGGGGAATTAATTTCATGTTTGGCACACTACATTGCTAGTTATAGCTCTCTAATTTCTTTACTATATGGATTGGAATATATTTTTTATCAAAGCTCGTAGATTATAAATATTTGTCCTTTCATGATTATGCTAGTTGTGAACACTGAAAGATTTTTGTATTTAGGTTTTGGTTAATTATGTAGAGCCGGAACCAGGTTCAGCTCACCCCAAAAAAAAAATTTCGATATTTTTTCTTTTTTATTTCGTATGAGTAAGTCTATACCTAGCGCACTTAGCCCACTCCAGCCCATTCGAATTCGAATTTCTGGTTTCGTAGCATGTGCCCAGGACCGGTCCTGGGGTAAGCTAGACAAGCCATTGGGCTTGAGCAACCTTCGGTTAGGCACAACTCCCCTCCCCTCCTTGGTCTCTCATTCTCCAGTTCTCCGTGAAGCCTTTGAGGTCCATCCCAACTCCTCATTGTCAGTTGAACTGGCAATCTCCTATGCCTATATTTGATATTCCACTAGAAAGGCCTCGAAACGTAGGTTAGGAGTCAGGAGAGCAACTCGGAATCCGAGCTCCACTCTGCCGTCAGAACATGAGGCAACTATCTTCTTTGCGTTTATAAAAATTATTATATTTATAGCTTTCAGTTTGTTGTATTTTTTTTATATATTTTTTCTGAAGTCAAGAGGTAAGGAACAACTAAATTTAGTTTCCGACTAGGACAACCCAACTCGCTGGCTGCCCTGCATGTGCCCATGACCTGTGCCCACCTGTAGATACTATACGTTCTTTGGCACTTGTGGTATTGCTATGACACGTATTGTTGACAAGTAAATGCCAAATGTTGGGGTTTATTGTTGTGTTTAGAATATAAGAATTGTAGAGAGGAAAATGCCAAGCAACAAACTATTAGTAGTAGTGGAAGAATATATATCTATATAATTCTGATGATGTTATATATATATATTATACAACAAAATAACTTAGTGTGGAGCTAAAAAATAATTCAGAGACAGAGACATCAACTCTATTATTGCGTAATATTAAGCATATAATTTGATCTCTCTAATACATCACTAGAACACAATTAATTGTTCTAGATCTAAAGATAGTATATTAACATTAGCACTTTGTCAGTAAGCTTGAGCTACTCTATGTTCAAAAGAGGAGCAAGCAAAAACACAGTTTATATTTAACAGTGAACATTATCAAAAGGACAACTGTAGGAGGATAGAGTGGGTGGGGAGTGAGCTGTGGTGGGATCAATTTTTTTTTTTTACTAGGTATATCCATCAATAGTCTGGTGTAAACAAATTTTTTACAAAAATGCTAAAGAGCCCGCGGTCTCTATCCACCAGGCGTGACCACGTGCGGCGTACATGTTCAAACCCATTGGGCCCCCCTATTTGCGTGGGGTCCGCCACCAGTTCCTGCCGATGAAGAAGTACCACGTGGCGTACGACAAAACTGCGGACAAAAATGCGGTCCACGTAGCATCACTCAATTTTTTAGTAGGTATGAATAGACTTAGCTGGGAGGAATTTAATTTTCTAGCTCCGCCTTGAATACCCCAAAAGTATCTGAATACAAACTCTCCAAGCCCTTCAAGATCACATAGGTTGCACAAAATATCCTTCTAATTTTTCGCTAGCATGTAGCCACCGACGGAGGATAGAATGGGCTGGAAATGGGATGTAGTTCGGGTTAAAAAAAAAACTACTAGTATATCATAAAAAAATTTCTTACTAGTATGTCCACTGTAATAGACTTAGCTAAAATAGAATTTAAATTCATGGCTCCGCTCTGCATGTAGCAATATCGGACCCTACTATATATTTATATTTTTACATATCTACTAGTCTAGGTCATATTAACCGGATATTCTTATGCTCTATAGCCGATCCAATTTGCGACAAGAGCGTGTCCAGTTTTCAAACATGAATCAAGACTACTTACTTAGTTTAGATCGAATGTGTGCATTAATTGTTGAACTCTGCGATGTTTCTCTGTTCTTCACCACATATATAATTTGTCCCTCTATTATCCCATGCTAGCTGCACTATATTGTTGAAGTGGATGGAGTGTGCCGAGTCAACCCGTGAATCAGTGAAGTTATATCAATCTATTTTTTTTCCAAAATCGAGTTCTTTTGCGTAATCCAATCGATCTGGCCGATTAGACTACAGAATCGTCTGACCCGGTTGGATATAGACTGCCATTAATGTAGGTCCGCAAAATGTGGGCGGCGGGTCAAAGGATCTCAGTTTGAAACGCGCACGAAATTGAGGAAGAAAAGAATTGGAATTTGGAAGCTCATGCACGGATCAAGAGAAGCCTGCATGCATGCATGAGCTGGTACGTACCAATGTTTGGCAGCATTCATAATTATCTCTACAGGTGGTCAACCGCGCGCGCCACCGGCCAATATATGTGGTGCTTGGATGTGGCCACCACTGTACTTGCACTGTGAGATTGGACACGGAGAACTCGTGTTCATTGACACTAGTTAGCCATTTATGGCTACGTGTTAACGTTGGTTGGAGTTGATTTTGATTGTTGTTTTATATATATATGATCCCTAACTTAGCCTAGTGGTTAAGAGAGATGCATGCGGTCCTAGTGGTCAGGAGATTGATTCCCAGTGGAAACGTTCGCCACAATACCTTCTATATTTTGGCAAATTCGTCTCCACTGGGACTCGAACTTCCGACCACTTGGACCGCATGCATCTCTCTTAACCACTAGGCTAGAGGTCATTTGCAAAAAAAAAAAAAAAATAGAAATATATATATATATATATATATATATATATATATATATATAGAGAGAGAGAGAGAGAGAGAGAGAGAGAGTAAAAAAAAAAAATTTGAGTACATGTGGGAATTCCTTCCCTTACATTGATCCTACGTTTCAAGGACGGAACCAGAAATCTGAGATGGGGTGGATTGGAGTGGGTTAGGATGGACTAGATATAACTTGACTCACAAAAAGTTACCCAAAAAAAAATTATATATGAAAAAACATCCTTTTTTTTTGGGCCCTCACTTAAGTCAGCTCTTGCCTACATTATTTTGAGTACATGTGGGCCTCGTTTGGTTAGCGGAAAAAAGTCATTAATTTTTTATGTTTAGATGTCAAAGGAATTGAGAAGTAAGGAAAAATGATTCCTAATGGAAGAGAAATTAGGAGGAAAAAAATAATTCCATCCATCAAGAAAGGATTCACTTTCTCACCTTTAAGTGTCCACTTTTCTTTTCGATTTTCTTGACATTTTCAAACACTGTAAAAAAATCGATAGAAATTATAATTTAGAGAGAAAATGCCAAAGAATTAATTTTCTTTTATTTCCTCTCCGCGAACCAAACGAGGCTATGGTTATGTTTTTTCTTCATTTTTTGTGGTTGTACAAAGGAAAATAGTTAAATTAGAAACCCTAAAATAAGTCCTTCCATGCTATA